>VXAD01000356.1:0-367464 GCA_013399195.1 Dicrurus megarhynchus | reverse complement strand
TTTTTTTTTTTTAATGAATAGGTCTTTGAATGTTATATTAATAGTAGTAATAGATTTACTGAATCAGGGGATGCTTCACAGTTAACATGATTTTTGATTTCTCCAGTTATTGATACAGAAGTCACAAGGAGTAACTGCTGCTGTGATGAAAAAAAAAGAAAAAATACCTTGTATAAAATGACTGAGCACAGCAGTAAGGTCTAACTTACTTTTTCCCCTGACAGAACTGAAATATAGCCTACACAGGTTTGTGAGGAGGCAGGGTGTTGTGTCTCTCTACAGGGAGACATTAAATTCTGTAAATATATCAGAAAATAGAAGATTTCTTCAGGCCTTTGGATTCTCAGGAAACTAATTGGACAATTTCCATATGCTTTTTCATGTATTTAAAACTAGTAGCAGTCGGCTGCTGTTTTGGCACACTGGCACAGCTCATGAGCATTGATTCAAGATCAGGTGACATTGTTGATTTAGCTCCTTTCAGAGAATCACCTGTTCTGTAAATGTTTTAGTAAGGTACAAGAGATATTTACTGACAATTGCATTAACATGGCATGTTAAAGCAGGGTTCCAGTGACGTAGCTGGAGCTTAATATCTTATTTTCAAACATTGTAAAGTGGAAACAGTAAATGTAGGAAAATGTAGATCAATCTTTGAAAAAAAAATTTCCATCAGTGTAGTGGAGAGTATTTTTGATTCTTAACATCTTATAGTACCAGTTGCAACAATGGGAGTCATGATTTGCTAACTCATCTTACAAAAATGGAAATTATTACCTTGAATATATTATCTTTATAACAAAAAAGGGAATTGTTTATATTTTGATGTACAGATTTTTTTCCAGAATAAAATACCCTGTGCAGAGAGACTGAGAGAAATTTTCTCATGAGATTCTTAGCATGCATATTTAATGTTCTGCATTCTATCCATTTGAAGTATTTTCATTGCCTTTATTTAATATTTACATATAATAAATTTTCACGTGTTTCTAACTTGAATTTTTCCTTGAAAAGTTTGTATTTTTACCCTTTGGCCTTTTTTCCCATCAAATTTTCTGAAAAATACAGAAACCGTGAAATTAGTCTTTTCATGCTCAAAAGATGATTCCCCATCCCTGGAAGCACTCAAGGTCAAACTGGATCTAGTGGATCAACCTGGTCAAGTGAAAGACATTCCTGCTGACGGCAGGAGTGTTAGAGTCGGTGATCTTTAGAGGTCCCTTCCAACACAAGCCGTTCTGTGGGGCTGTGGCAAGAGCTGTAATTTTTCCCCTAATGGGTGTAGTACATATCACATATATCTCACATATTGCACCTCCAGGCTGTTGAATACCAGCAATCTTGGCTTGTACGTTAAGCTGGTTGCACTCTTCTGTTGCTCACACTGTGCAGACTCTCAGTTGTATGGCATGGCCTATTTCACAGCTGGTAAAAGTCAGCAGAATCAGTCCATGTTGGATCACAGACCAGGTGATAAGGTCCCTTAATGTTCATCTGACACTGCCTCTCTGAATTTCAATAATCCTCTTTCCATTTTGTCTTAAAGAAGAGAGTAAAACAAAGTTGCAACAAGGAGCAGGTGAGGGAATGCAATTTAACAGACAAGTATAAAGCTGTTGCTTCATGGATAACACTGAAATTGTGACACAGAGCCTGAACCACAGCTGCTTTACTAAGTCATTTCTGATTGCAACCACAGGAAGCCAAACAGCAAGCAATCACTCTGCCAGTCTTCAGTTTCAAATTTTCTTTATTACTGTACTTAGAAATTTACATTAGCAGACAAAATTTGCCAAAACCTCTGGAAACACTCCCATTCAAGCTGCTTCTATGGGAAAGAAATTTCAGGCTTCAGACTAACCATCAGGATTTGATTTTATATTTGCATCATTTGTCATTTTGCCAGAAATATATATTAGAAAGGTATCCAAGGTAATACTTACTGAATGCTGTGTGTAGATTGAAAAGCAGGAAAACAGAGTTTATTTATTGCACTCTAGTTCTACACAATGCAAAGTCATAAAAACCCTACTGCACATCTTGTGGTGGGCAGCCATCCAAAAAAGGTGGAGTTTTGGAAAACAGAAGTGCAGTGGCATGTCAGAATGTTCCTTGCTTAGCCTTTGCGCAAGGCTGATGATGTCTGTTCTTATGAGCCCAGGAATCTTGGTGCTTGCTTGCTCCTGGAAACAAATTATCTGAAAAGGAGCAGGCAGAATCAAGAGCAATTCCATCTACTAGCACTACACCTTTATTAAATGCATGCTGCATAGTTTTGGATAAGTCTGATGACCTTGGACTTAAGAAAAATATCAAAGTACTGCTCCACATTTTTAACTACTTGGGGAAAATCCTGAGCTCCGGTGCAATATGCTTGCATGTGCAACTGCATCTTACAAGGTGAAGGAACATGTTTATTCAATCATTTTAAATCACAGAAAAAGTTTTATAATAATGAGGTAAGAGAATAGTGTTGTTGGGTAATACTAACCCTCTTTTTTTTCAATTTCTTTTTTATAATGCACTTGATGAGGTGACAGATTTATGTTACCTTATTCTTTCTTTTAAAACCTCTGAACATCACAGGATGCTGCTGCTTTTCTTGCAAACTCTCATATTATGTATGAACTTCATTTTATAGACAACATGCAAAAAATAATTTGTTTATATGTGAGTAAAAATAAACAAACAAAATCACCTTAAATAATTATTCTTTTTCTTGTCTGTTTCTGAAGCATGACATTCACTTTTGTGCCAGAATAAAATCTTGCATACTGCATTATATTTGCATAAATAGGATTTTGGATTTCACAGAACATGGGTAAGGCTCCTAAATACCAGGAGAATATCTGAAATATCAGAACATTTCTTAGGCGGGCTTCTTTATAAATATTTTCTGTGTTTTGGTTCCTTTTTTGTTTTTGTTTGTTTTGCATGAACGTTCTCACAGGTTTGAATTTTGGTGGGTTTTTTTGTTTTGGTTGGTTAATTTGGTTGTTTTCTTTGTTTTTCTTTTGTCTTTTTAATGAAAGCTGGGTTTCTCTTATGGTCAATATCTCCTGTGATCTTGATTGCAGGTCTTCACTAACCTATAAAAATCGCTAAGATTTGCAATAAAAGAGCAAGACTTAGTAACTCTGGAGGTCATCTAGTACAACTTTCTGTTTGAAGGGGGACTGTTGCCAGTATCAGGCCAGGTCAGCAATGACTGTGTGCAGAAGAGCATTGAAAACCTCCAAGAACAGTAGTCTCTTGACTTCCTTAGGCAACAATTCCAATGTTGTGTTATGCTGGCAATTGCACTATCCTATTAATAATTTTTTTTCTAGCCTAAAATATCAAAGACATAATTTATGGCAACTTTGTTTTATTATGTTGTTTGGTGCTACTATGAAGAGTATAGTTCTGTTGTCTTTGTAGCCATTCTTCAAATGGCCATAGACATTTACTAGATTTCCCCTCACTCTTCTCTTTTCTGTATTGAACAACTGTTCCCTCATCCTCCCTTCTCAGCACATGTGCTCTGGGTCCCTGCTCATAATGGAAGCCCTTTGCTGAACTTCCCTAGTTTCTCTATATTCTTCTTGAACTTGATAGAAGGCAAAAGTGTATGCTATACTCTGGGTATAACCTCATCAGTGCCAGATAGAGAGTGACAGCAGCTTTCCTTGATCTTTTAGCCATATTCCTCTCAGCACAGACCAATGCACCATTTGTCTTCCATGCAGTGACACTGCACAGTTCCATCCAGGGTTCACTATAACCTTTAAGCTCTGGGGTGGGTTGACCCTGCCTGGATGCCAGGTACCCAACAAAGCCACTCTATCACTCCCCTCCACAACTGGACGGGGGACAGAAGACATAACAAAGGGTTTGTGAGTTGAGATAAGGGTTGGGAGAGATCACTCACCAAATACTGTCACGGGAAAAAACAGACTGAACTTGGGGATATTAATTGAATTTATTACCAACAAAATCAGAGAAGGATAATGAGAAGTAAACTAAATCTTAAAAACATGTTACCCCCATGTGAGAGGCTGGAGGAGATTGCTGGCTCAAAACCTTTCAGGTGCTCGTGTGGGGAAAGGGGCAAGTCAAGCCTTGCCCTGTTGAGATGATGCATTGCTCCATACATCCCTAGACAATTTGTATCTCAGCCCTGCAGTGCCTGCCAGTCACTGGCACACCAGTCAACCGGACTAAATGCTCCACGCCCCAACCCTGGACCCCCTAACCCAATTCCTGAGTGGCCAAATGACTGGAAGTCCCACCTGGGGGAAGGGCCCAGGAAAGCCAAATAGTACTTAAGCCAAAGCATGAGGTGAGCACATCTTGACCCTGTCTTCCCTTGGATTTTATATCTTCTGGAACACCTCTGCTCCCTGCCAGGAGCCTACTCCAGCACAGGCTTCCCATGGGACCACAGCCTCCTTTTAGGCATCCACTCACTGACATGGATAATGGAATTCAGGTGGATCTCTGCACTCCTATTGACTTCCATGGGCTGCAGGGGCACAGCTCCTTCACCATCATCTTCATCATGGACTGCAGGGGAATCTCAGCTCTGGTGCCCGGAGCACCTTCTCCCCCTCTTCCTTCACTGACCTTGGTGTCTGCAGAGTTGTTCCTTTCACATATTCTCTGACCACAATTACATCTGCACATTAACTTTTTTCCCCTTACATATGTTCTCACAGAGGCATTACTATCATTCATTCCTGATTGGCTTGACCTTGGCCAGTAGTGCATTCATTCTAGGGCCAGTGGCATTGGCTCTGCCAGACATGGGAGAAGCTTCTGGCAGCTTCTCATAGAAATCACCCCTACATCCCCCTGCTACCAAAATCTGGTCATGCAAACACAATAAAAGCTCTTCCCAGCAGTGACACTGTTTGGTTGTTAGTTCCTAGTCTGTAGAAATGTACAGGATTTTCCATCATAGTTTCTGACTTTGAGCTTTGTCTTAACACAAATCAGGAAGGTTTTATTGACCCCACTCCTCAATTTTTTTTAATTCCCTCTGGGCTGAAATTCTGTGCCAACAACTCCCCTCAGCTTATAGTCATCTACAAATTTGTGTGTGGGTACACTCTATGCCATTACCCAAGTGACTGATGAAGATGTTGAATACATATGGGGCAAAAAATTGGCCTCTGGAACCCTCTGATTGCTGCAGACTGTCAGCCAAAATCAAGCCAATAATCACTACTATTTGTGCCTGACGGAACAGCCAATTTTCAATTAATCTAGTAGTTCATTTTTCCAAAGCCAGGTTTGTGTTTTCTCAATTTTCAAATGGGAATGCTGCTAAAGCTTTACTAATAACAATGTAGAATATGTCCACCAGTGTCTCCTCATCAACATAATAATTTGTTCCATAGCAGAAAGCGTTTGTCTTTGTCAAGCTCTTTGTAAATCTGTGCCAGAAACAGTTATCCTTCATGTGCTTGGAATAGAATCTAAGACTAAATCTTTTGTAACCTTTTTAGAGGCTGACATGATACCAATCAGTTCATTTCTTGGACCCATACGGGCTACTTTACCTTTTCTAAAGACAAAATTGTCATAATATTAGACTTCTTTTTCTAATTTTTACTAGTCAGGCATTTCCCCATCATCACCATAGCTCTTTGCAGTTGACAGTTGAATTCAAAAATCACAGTAGCCAGCTCTTTCAGCCCTCTTGTATGAAACCCATTTTGTTCCAGGGATTTGAGTGTATCCAGTGTGCCTGCGTCTATCGTGTCCCTGTTTATTGCCCCATGCCTTCCTATCTTTTCCCAGCTCACTCCTCTGTAAAAATGGACTGTTAATAATCTCAGAATCTTGAATAGCTACTATTTCACTACTTCCTTCTGTGAACCTCTCGTGCTTTTGAGACCCTTGAATCAAAAAATGTCAGGTAAATGTCTCTAAAGAGAGTACTTAACTGGAACCAAATATATCAGACCTGCTACTACCTGCTACAGTCACATTTTCTGCTACTCTCACTCAAAAAAGGAAACTGTAGATCTCCAATATGGTATAAGCAAGAGGCGAAAGAACAGGAAGGTGCCAAAATCCATTTTCTTAGGATAACAGCTGTTTTTCATCCAAGGAATTTGTTAGGGGTGCACAGGGGAATGGTATATCTGAACATACAACAAAAGTCAGCAGTTGTCTTATTTTCAGAAAGTATTTACATTTTGACAAATTTTAGTTTAAAATTAATGTATTTATTTCAAGCTTGGTATCAATGAAGTTTAATGAGGGAAAAAACCAGAAAAGACCTTTGCAGGCTTGACTCTGTACTACTGATTAGAAAGACATGGGTAATAAAGAAAAATAGGAATGTTTTTTTTCAAAGATGAAACTGTTGTCTTTAGCAAAACCTCTATGAGGCATAACATGCCAGGTAATAGCTGTAAGCCTACAGTAAAAGAGTGTTCTGGTTCTCTACTACACATGTGTACATTAACACATGGAAGGCACTTCAAGAAGGATATATATTTGCTGAATCAATGCACTGAATTATATGGAATGTCATGTATTGTCACCAGTAGTGATTGCTTTGCATAAATATTGAAAATCAGAAAATGACACTTCCACTTCTTGTCATACTTAAAAGTGCGATTAGAGCTATTAATTTTAATTCAGAAAATACATTAGATACAGTTACCAAGAAATAAAATACTCATTAGTAAGTTCTTCTTATTGTTGTGTCAGATAACTTTCTGTCTTTTGTAACTAAGCCTCATTGAGTCATATGACAAAGAAAAAAAATGTTTGTAAAATGTGAATTCATAAAATAGGAAATACCATGAGTGGAAATAGAAAGCAGTGCAATAACAATGTGGCAAATTAGAAGTTATTTCAGTGGCTGTTCTCTGACCCTCATATTAAAATTCATGGGGTTTACTAACCAACTGGATTACTTGCTACCCAAACCTCCTCCCTCTCCTTCCTACTCAATCCATGTACAGGAAACAGAATTTGATTTAATGCTGTTGTTAAGAGTTGGAAAGCATTTATAAATTAAACTTGGTGGTAATTTGGCTTCAGCCTAGAGAATATGCATCAGAACAGTATATTTGTTGGATATTGTTTTTTATGACTGATCATAAATACTGAGCTATCACTTCAAACTCTGAAAATTGTCTAGAAATAAGTTGAAAAGCATCTTAGAAGTTATAAATAAATAAAGGCATCTGAGTAGTTTACAAAATCACTCTATCTGCTCACTTCTTAAAGAACATAATTTTCTCCCACTTACTGGAAGTTGATTATAAAATGAATTTTTATTGTATTTATTATTTACTTCTAAATTTTGAACACAATATTTAAAACAAAGTAATTCAGTTTCAGATCACTGTTAACAGATGATTGTTAAGGTCATAAAAGACACTATATATTCAAATTGTTCAATTTTTTGAAGAAAAAGATCACTAAATTTGGCCAAATTTCCACTCTCTGCAATAGGGCCATGGCTTTGCAATACATAGTACAGCATGTACAATTATGTGAAACAGAGATGGTTGCACATTTTGCATTGTCATACCTCTTCATACTATTGCTAAGGGGAGACCTTGCAGTAGTCATTGAAGCACTGAATCTTTTACAGAGTGAAGAAAATTGATGAGAGGTATCAGAAAACAGCATCAGAAAATTTTATAAACTGCTACCTTTCCAGGTGACATAGGCCTTTCTAAAGCTAATATTGATGGAAAAAAAATAGGTTTCTACAGGATTTTTTTCTGAGTACAGAGTTTAAATGTAAAAGTGCTGTGAAGTAATTGTGTGTGCATGGCTGGTTGTAGTTGTGATGGATGCAGACTCTTGCCTGGCTTGCTTAATTGCTTCTGTGTCAAGAGTTTGAGAGATTTGGGATTCTTACTATCCCATATATTATGTCATTTCACATAAATTGTAATTTCTCTGGTGTGAGCCTTCAAGTGAGCAAACTTAAAATTCACTTTCTAGGAGTATCAGTGCAACTGTTCATCCAGCCCTAAAAATTATTCAACTCACTTTATAATGGTAGGCATTTGGAGTAGACATAAAATTCTTCTTGCTTTTTTGGGAAACAAATCTATTTAAGTTCAAGGATAAATATTAATACAGTAATTTCATTATTGTGCTTCCTAGATGAAAAAGTAATTTGTTAGAGGATTAAAAAATATTTAGCATATGGCATGGAATATATCTGTATAAATGGAATGCCAGGAACTGAATCATAGGGTTGTGCAACGTAAACCTTGTGTGTTAGCAATGAAGTGAGATTAGCTTACATATAATGATTCAGACTGAGGACATATCTACATTATCTAACATTCATGTACATTGTAAGCAGTAGTTCAGAGGCATATTTGTCACATAGGTGCTTTGTTATTAGTCACCTAAGAGGAGGTAGACATGAAATCAGATTTGGCTTAGTTCAAATCAGTGCTTTTAAAAGTGGTTTTAAAATGTCCCAGTCAGAGGTCCTTTCTGTATTAGAAAAGTTATGCACTTCAGACTGAAATAAAGGAATGTTGATGAAATGTTAAAAGCAAATATGACTTTTCATTCTGTATAGACCAAGGAGAGTTTGTGCTGACACAAAACTTATAAGAACATGGCTGTATTAGAACATGACAAAAATTTATGTAGTCCAGTATCCAATGTTAGGAAAAAAATGATGGTGAATACAGTCAGTATAATCCCCTAGTGATACTTTCCCAAAAAAACCCTTTCAGAAATCAACAGTTAATCTGAAGTTTTAGTATTTTCTGAGCTAAAGACCATATCTTTCTGTTTAACTGTATTTGATAGAATTTTCTTCCATGAATATTCCTAATCCTTCCTAAATCTATGTTTTGCCATTTATAATAACTTACAAAAAAGACTTCCATAATTTTATCGTATCTTGTAATTCCTTTTGTTTATTTTAAAACTGCTATTTAATAATGCTCAGATTAATTTATATTTATAGAAGATTATGATGAGTATCAAGTCATCCAAACCAAATTACTTCATAGTCAAGAACAATAAATAGCTCTTGCATTAGTTTTGTAGTAACAGATCTTGTACAGTAAGTGCCAATTTCTGACAAGATAAAATGATGCTCTTTATTGCTGAAAATTGTTATTCATATAGCTGCCATTTAAAAACATTTAATTGAAACTGTTAGAGAAGTAAGGGCGGGGGAGCATCTGTCCTTTCAAATCTCAAAGCAGGCTAGAACATGTTAAATAAATGGGAATCAAATTTTGTAGTCAAGAAGATTTCCCAAGAAACAAATTCCAAGATTTCACATCTGCTGGTCTTTCTATTTATACATATTATCCCAAGTATCTTAAAAGGAAAAGAAAAAAAAACCCCCAAACAATTCTTTGAGGTGTGTGCAATAAATGTTCCTTTAGCACTGAAGGACCGTTTGTCACTGTGTTGCAGGGAGGTCCTTCTTTCTTGTCCTTTCTTAGTTGCAAAACAGAGGATTTGTATTTGTAAAAAATTATACAGCTTAAGTTAATTACCAAAAATTATCTAAACCAAGTTTCACAGTCACAGAATGGGAAAGGTTGGAAGGGCCACAGTGCTTCTGGTGGTCCAACCTCCCTGATCGAGCAGGGTCATCCTAGAGCACATGGCACAGAATTGTGTCCAGATGCTTCTTGGATATCTCCAGTGAGGGAGACTCCACAGCCTCTTTGGGCAGTCTGTTCCAGTACTCACTCAGAAAAGTTCTTCCTCATTTCCAGGTGGAACTTCCTGTGCATTAGTTTCTGCCCATTGCCTCTTGTCCTACTGCTTGGAACCACCAAGAAAAGACTGTGTCCATTCCTAGGACAGTCTGGGTCCAACAATTTGTAGAAAAGGAGCATATCAAGAGAAGATATTAATCAGCACTCAGCAGCTGGTGCTGATAAGATAGGACATGCAGGACACCCAGAGCTATATGAAAGTGACCACATGGGACTAGTGGAGCTGGTCCCACAAAAGCAAAGTTATATCAGGGAGTGTGATTTCCAACAGAACATGCATAGACACCCCTTCCCCACCTCCCACCCCAGGATGACCTGGCTTTTTGACCAAGACACAACTCCCGAGGAAGGACAAGGGTGACCAAGTACCAGGTTGCCAGAGGTGTCTGTAGTTTATCCTGCCCCAGGGCTGACAGCTGTGGATTGTACACCCTAAGAGTCACAGGACCGTCAAGTAAAAGAGCTGTGGGAGAAATTGATACATGGTGTAACAAGAGAAGTTGAGTTCATGGTGTAACATCAGGGAGGAGAAGAAGGACACAGAAAGAATCTTTGCAGAGACCTTGCAGGTGCAAAAAAAAAATCCCAAATCCATATTACATAGAGAGACAGATGGCTTGAGTTATATTTAAATGACAAGATATAGATTCACTGGATGATGAAAGCCTTAAATAGAGATTCAGAAGGGAAAAGTACACAAAGTACATGGAAAAGTGAAAGAATGGTACGGAACATAGGAAGCTCTCAGGGACAGCATGATGTGGAAGACTATCACACTTCCCCCAAAAATGCTGTGCATCTTTGTGATTGTCCTAAGCACCTGTTCATGAATACATACATCACTGAAAACAAAGAAGTAAAATTGGAAGTTCTTGTTTACTCAGAAATATATAATCTTATTGAGATCACAGAGACATAGGAGTACATTGGTAGATATTCCCTACAGAGGACCTGAACAAGAGGAGGAAACAGATGAAGACTGCTTTGCAGATCATAGAGGAAGAAGCCTCATGGTTAAAGGCTGTGGTACTCATGAGAAATTTTATCTTGGTATCTGCTTGACATGCAGAGCACAAGGAAGGACACAGGAGTTTGGTAAGCCGTCTAGTGTACGTGCTCTTCAGGACCTGCTGTTTATAAACCAGGAAAAATAGTCAGGGTTTTGGAGACTAATGGAAGCCTCCACTGTGTTTATGACATTAAAGTTTAAAATCCTGAGAGAGAGGGGTAAGGGCTGGACAGAGTCCTAGGCAACCTGCCCTAGCCGACAGTGCTTCAGCAGAAGAGGTTAGACTTGACAATGTAAAGGCATCACATAATCTGTGATTCTATGAAAGTGAATAGCAGCCCTTGTCTTCAGGGGAGCTGACCTATGCTTTTCCATGGAAATACTTGGAGACTCTTCTAGGAGGTAGCTCTGAAGAACAAAAGGGCCCAGCAGAGCTGGATGATCCTCAAGAATCATCTCTTCAGGGCACGAAAATTCTCCACCCTTTTGTACAGGAAGGCAAACAAGTGTGGTAGAAAAGCAGCGTGGATGAAGAGAGAATTCTGAACTGATGCAATATAAACCCATTTTTGAATACACAGTTAGTGAGACAGCTACAGGACAGTAGGACCCTGATGGGACAATACAGCAAGGCAAGACTTCTGAAGGGGCTGTTTTATGTTACTAGAGGTGTTCTTCATGGGAAAATAAGTGATGCTATTTAATTTTTTTCACTAAGAGGTGGAATGACTAGATGAAAAGTACCTTAAGTAAGTTTATGGATGACACTAAATGAGGAGCAATACTTGATGTGCTGGAGGGAAAAGTGACCATCCAAAGAGTTTTCAATGTGCTGGGAAAAATGGACTAACAGAGATCTCATGAAATTTCACAATTATTGGATCGGAACAAACCGTTGCAAGAAAAAGGGCCTAAGTGGCTTGAAAGGAGCTTTGAGGGAAAGGCTTTGGAAGTCCTGGTGGCCACGAGTTGATCCTGAGTCAGCAGTGCGCCCTCGCGGCTCTGAGGGGTAACTGCTCACTGAGCAGCTTCAGTGAAAGCACAGACTGGAAGGTGAGAGAAGGGGTTATTCCCAGAGGAATTATCCCAATCTATTTGGCATCTCAAACCAGGTTTTGACAGCTGCATTGAAGCTGAGGCTCCCTAGTACAAGAAAGGCATTCACAAACTGGAGAGCTACTGGTAGAACTACAAAGAGGGCTGGAGAATGGAATCATGGAATCATAGAATGTTTTAGGTTGGAGAAGACCTTTAAGATCATCAAGTTCAATCATTAATCCAGCACTAAATCCACCACTAAACCATGTCCCTCAGTGCTACATCTACACTTCTATTAAATACCTCCAGGGATGACGACCCAAACACATCCCTCGACAGCCTGTTCCAGTGCCTGACAACCCTTCTGAGAAGTTTGAGAAAACAGGTGAATTTTCTTTTTTCTTTTCAGTCTGAGGAAGTAGGGTTAGAGCAGTCTTGCTGCTACATTCAACTACCTAATAGATTGTTACAAAGAAGATGAAGACATGTTCCTCTCACAAGTACACAGAGAAAATACAAGATTGGGCAAGTTCCAGAGCAATCTGATCAAACATTAAACTTAGTCCTGATTTCAGCGGGGCCTTGGATCAGATGGGCTCCAGGGATACCTTCCAATCTAATTTATTCAGTGATTTTAAATTATAGAAAACAATATCTGTTGAACAGACCTTAAGTTTCAATGATTCTTGTTACAGCAATACAGGCAGAAAAGTTAACATTTAAAAACACAAAGAATGTTAGCAATTTTTTATTTCTTTATTCAGGTTTTTGCTTCTAGACTTTTCCAGCTGTGATTTTATGTGCTTATCTAGAGCTTTCAGTTCTCTTAAATCATACTATGCATAAAATTCTGAGAGTTAAATTTTTCTTTCATAAAGGAAATTGTGTTCCTTGGAGGGTCAGCTCTACTGAATATCTCTAAACTCACATAAAATACATTTCTGCAAGATGGAGCTTTTTAAAGCTTTAGATCTATATGCATTGTCTAGCTGAACTTGGCACCACTTACACCTCATAAAACCATAACTGTGTTATTTCATTTTTTCCTATGCAGTATGTGTGAATGTGTTCTATTTCTTGGTAAAATTCTGTTTTTCCATTCTGCTCTGTGGGACATGACTGTGGAACAAATATTAGTTTAAATCTACAGCATAAAGGAGAAAATGATAAAAACAGAGCAGCAATGAACTATAATAATCACTGCAATGTGTTTTATGTTTTCAAATTGCTTCTGGTTTATCAGCCAGAGAAGTTATGGATGGAATAATATCTGCTGTTTTCAGTGTTGTACTCTATCTGCAGGCACTGCTCAGATGAATAACGTACACTGAAGAACAGACAGTTAATAGAATGAAAAGCTGCACATAAAAGTATCTCAGAATAGCTCTTGCTGTTTAACCAAATAACTATTAACAATTAATCAATATTCAGAATATTGGTTAAAATCAAAGCTAACCTGGACTCTTTCTTTTTTCCAGTGAACATTAGAAGTGCATTAGCAGTATGGTACTAAGACCATGCATTGAACACGCTCTGTGATAGCACGTATAATTATGCCAAAGAAGACTTCAATTCAATTTAGGCATGTAATCGCCTAAACCCTACTTTTGTGCTATCTGAACTTGAGAAAGACAGTTATGGCAAGAGAAAAATTTTCATGTCTTTCAGGTTTTGCAACTATCTCTGAGTCCTGCTTCAAAACATAGCCCTAGAATTTCCAGGTAATGATCATTTCTCATGTTTGTAAGGAAAGGAAAGACATTTGTTTGCTTCTTTCACATTTATTTCTCTTTTTATTTACTTTCTGCTTCTGCTCTTTATGTTCACTTCCCTCCCTGCTTTTTTCCTGGTATCATATTATCTAGCTCAAGTTTGGTTTGTTTTCGTTTTTAAGAGGAAAACATACAATAAAACATGCTTTAATTCCTTTAATCTTTATTGGACTGAGAGCAAGGGAGGAGAAGGGGAAGTGGTTGATGTGTCAACATTCATCTAGTATCCAGGTCATTACTACTAAATGAGTTTTAAAAAGACAAAACCCAAGGCCTCAAGCACTTTCAAATTAAAATGGAGAAAATAGCATAATAATATATACCACTGTCACATAACAAAAAAAAAAAAAAAATTAAATAGTTTCTATGTTGTCATCACAGAAATGGAGCCAGGATTTTAGTCTGTGCTTTTGCAAGGCTAATATATGCAAATGTTATTATATTTGGATCTTGCAGAAAGGTAATAGCTCTGATTGTGTAGCATAAATTTCACCTTCGTTCAGGCAACACTATAATAAGATTCATTTCACATGACACACAGTGACCATATTCTAAAATCTAAACAGCATCACTGAACAGAGAAAATTTGTTTGGTACTTAGTAGATGGGAACAAAATACTCATTAGGGATTCTGTCAGATGTATCTGTGACTACTTCACTGTGTATTGTTTGGAAAAGAACTCTTCTCATAATTTATGAATTTATTGATCCAGAAAATTTTATTTCAGGGCTTTTTTCATGGCTGTTTAATAATTGGAATTAACTCCATGTCATGGCTGTTTAATAATTGGAATTAACTCCATGTCAATGTTTTCACAGCCTGGATGTGATTTAATTTTCATTATACTAAACTTTATAGATTGCATTGACCAAATATGTATTTTGCATCCATACCTTCAGAATTAGTGAAAATGCAGCCCTTAGAGTCATTCTTCTTGCTGTAGCTTTCCATAAAAACAAAAACTAAGATGGGAAAATATGCTAGGAGTAAGAAAAATGAAGTGAGAGAGATGTGATAGAGTACAAAACAGTGAAGGGGAGGAAAGGTTGTGGAGGGTGGGGGAAAGCAGCATTCAGCTAAAAAGAAAAGGGATGTAATTCATAATATATAATTAACCTCTGGAATTCCTTCCTTCAGGAGGAATGGCACAGCGTATTAGAGAGGTTGAGACTGTAGCTGACTTTAAATGAATCAGACATTTACGTGAGCCATGGGACCATCCACAGAATTAACCATGGCTATTCTTTTCTTTTTATTATTATTCTGACACAGGCAGAATTTCAGTGATTCTGAACATAAGCAGTCATCCAAGAGTGAGAGTTAAAAAATGCATTCCTTCTGAGGAAAGGTTATTCTTTTTCTTCAATTTTTCTTAGACTTTCCCTTAAAGCATGCGGTAGTGGCCACTTGCAGAGATGGGATATTGGAATTTTCAAACTCGCTGAATGTCTCAGTTTTGATAGTTTTTCTTGTTATATGACATATTTTCCATATATCACCCAAGAATGGTTTATATTTGCATGGTGAAAACACCATGCAAACCCCAGACACCTCAGTCACTGCATTTGTAAAAACAGTCTGCATATCTAATAGCTAAAAAGAACTCTGCAGAGCTAATAGTTCACATACCAATACTCTGGGGATGTGCTTTGCTGTGAGTAGTTCCTTCAGGTGAAAAGTGACATTGTGCAGGGTGAAAGGGTCAGCTGGGTCTGGAAGTAGCTGTGTGAATTACTTCATGAATAGTCTCCTGGCATGTGAACATGAAAGACTCCAGCAACTCCCTGTAACAGATAGGAAACCAATTTGAGTGAAAGCTGCAAGTGGAAGTGAACTCTGACAGGTGCACATTTTGTTACAGACTGCCTTCTCTAGCTGTTTTTATACAGCATAGTAGCATCAGGAAAAGGAAATGAAAGGACAGAAAAGACTTAAGATGTGTAGCATGCAGGTTTTAAGTGATGCCATTGTAATTTTTTAATTATCAGCCTGGAAGTAAGTGAAGAGAGGTGGAAGCGGAGTAAGAATTTGAAGTCTGAAAAGTGTGCCAGAACTCAATTGTTAGGTCAAATCACTTTTAGCAAACATTAAAATGATTCAGCCAGCTCCTGATCCATGCTCCTTAGTGGCCAGAGGTGTCCTTAGAGTACTTGCTGCAGTGTGTAGTGCCTCTCCACCCCACTGAACCACTGCAAGCCAAAGGGAAAGCAAAAAGACTGTGGCGTGGAGGGGTAAAGAGGTGCTGGTGTCAGTGTGTCAGGGTACAAGCTCAAACAAGATTCCAGACTGCACTCCACAGCTTCTGCCCATGGTTTTACATTATGAGATGGTCATCTTCCTTGTGCCTGATCCTACCACTGCTCACTCCAACACCCCATTCACTGAGGAGGAGCATGACTAAGATATGCATATTGGCATAATCAGGTATACTATGTGACAATTTTTAAACTGAAGGTACTGTGGTATAAAGTCAATGAACCTTAGCTCAGCTGGCACTTTAACAGTGTAATAACTTGGGTTTTATTTCAGCAAATGAGTTATTTGCTGACCACTTGCTCTGCCTTGGCAAATTACTCTTGACTGATCTTCCAGATCGCAATATAATAAAATTTCTCCTACCTACAGCACATGTTTTTGTCTGAGTAAGCCATTTGACTTCTGTTGTTATCAATGGAAGGAAAGTTGCTGTTAGAGTGATATCTATTTCAGTTAAATACATAAACATAAACCAATTTAGATTGGGTGTAGTTGTTGGGTGATTCACAATGCAGAAAAACTTGATTTTTTCTCCATTGACTACAAAAGTGTTCTAGATCTAGATCTAGATCTAGTTCTCAGAGTCCCCTTAAAGTACTGGAAGGTTGCAATTAGGTTTCCCCAAAGCCCTCACTATTCCGGAATAGGAGAAATGTAACAAATTGCATTGAACAAATGAGAAGGATAGTGTTTTTTTCCTGGCTGAGAATGTAGTCTACAAGATGCTGGACTGATTAGAGTCCAAGTATACATTTCCTTTTGAGAACAGGCCTTTGTTTAGGTAGTGGACCTATTTATTGCCATTAGTATCCTACTGATGAGTGGTCCAGTGAGAAAACTCCTCTTTCCATTTACATGTGAGAAAGTATTTTTCTGAAAGATTTTGTCATAAGAACTGCTATATTTTCTCTTGCTGATCTATTTCAGAGAATTTCTTTACAATTCCTATGATAAGGCCTTTTTGTATCATCAATAAAAGAAGGATATCAATACTTCCTTTCTTAAAACAGTTATTTTGTTGTATTGAAATACCACATTATAATATAATGTGGGGATAATAAACTTCGGGTTTAAAAGATTCATCAATATAATCTATCAATCTAATTCATACTGGTGCTTCTCAAGACTAAATACTCTGTAGATGGAAAACAATTAGTAGAGGACATCAAATCATTTCTTCTAGCTCTTGATTACATGCCTGCTGTAAAGGCTTTAACACAGCTAATTATGAACAGGAAAAATCTCTAAGAGAGATCAAAGGTCTCAAAGCTTGAAATAATGTACCAATCAGTGCTAATTCTCTTAAAAACATATTCATTAAAGAGGTTCTTTCTTTACCTTAAATTAGCTGATATGAAAATGAATTCAACAATAAGAGTAAGAATAGCAGCAATGAAATCAGAAAACTCTTTGCTACTGCAAATAATTTTGATAATTTCATCAAATAATTTTGGTATTGTCATCTTTTATTAGTCTCTGAATAGCCTCAACAGTCATGAGCTGTGATTGGAGTCACTTTGGAAGAATATGGGGGACTGACCCCACCACCAGCTCATTAGGAAATTACTAACTTGGACTGCCTTTCCTACTGTCTCCTTGATGGATACTGACACATTGTTTTCTAGTCCACTGCTGAATAGAATGAGCCAGTCCCTCTTCTTCATCACAATTCTTATTAGAAGAAATGTGATAAAACCTCATAAACCCTCCAAAGAACTCATAAAATACAGCCTGAATTTTGTTGATAATCCTATGACTGCTGCAAGCTAACCGGTTTCAGATGTGAGGAAGAAAGACTAAATGTAAAAATCTTTTTAAGGATTAAATCATAGCTCTTCAACACATGTTGCTAAGGATGTTACCCACTCCACTAGTGGATGCTTCTCTCATTCTAGCCCCGCTACACGAAATTCTTAATTTCCACATTGCAGTGATCTCAGTTTCATCTTGAACAACTGAAATGTGTTCAGACTGGGGCTAGATAATTTCCCATACCAGCAAAAAGCCAAGGAGCAAACTGTTCCCCATGAGATAAAATTCCTTATTTTGTAGCAAGGGAAGTCTTCAGGAATGTAAGAATAATTATGAACTGGAGATGATGAAGTTTCCAAAACTGAAAATATTAAAAGCAGGTTATAAAACTATCTAAAAACCATAACATAGTTGAAATTGATTTTGCCTTTGGAGAGATTTGAAAAATTCACAGCCTCTTCCAACAATGCTTTCTATCATTCTGTGACTGAGGAGTAGCCAGACTTTTATATTTAAGAAGGTTTCAGTCTAAAATATCTTAAACCATAGGATCCCAATATCTTACATTTTAAGATAATGTGTACACTATTATTATTATATATATTATATTGCATATAATCTTTTTTAAGTACAAAGAAGATCATCTCCAAAAAATGACTGAAATTAAACTTTTTATTTTCTTATCACTGAAGAGATAGTATGAGTGTTAATACTGAGATTTGCAAGCAACGCTTCTTGGATTTATGTGATTTTGAAAGAATTCATTAATGTTCATGGGCACTGTCTGATTTAAAACTCATGTAGACATAATGTAACTTCTATGACATAATGGGACATATGACTATAATAAAAACTGCGTGACATTAATCTGTCCAATATGCAGTTGCCACATCAGCCTTTCCACAGGCAAAAGCTTCCTCAGTGGTATTTGACTGTGGTGCTAATAGGAACCCCTCCAGTATTGTCATTGTTCTGCATTCTCACAGATTTGATATAATACTAATAATCTCGTTTATAAAGCTCTTTTCTTCCTTTGCCCTTTCAAAACACTAAGAAAGACGAGCATGATAAAAAATAACTAAATCAAAATTTTCTAAATTTGGGAGAAAGGAGAAATCTGTGTACATGTGAGGTAAACAGAATGACAAGATAACCCAGAAAATAATGGGAAGGAGAACAGAGAGATGAAAGACCATGTAAACTAAAACAGGAACAGGATAAATTAATCTTTGTCCTAAGATAGCAAGAGTCACAGAGCACATCTTGCACTTCTACAATGTTATTTGTAATTTTGACTTTGTTGTTCAGTTATTTTTATTTATAATGAAATTTTATCTTTCTGTATTGCAATTCTTGTATGAGGAAATGTTAAAATACATAGTCAATGAATCAATGTTCTCATTGCTTTTATGTATGTTGAGATATGATGAGAAGACCTATTCTCTAATTTCTTCTGCACTTTGGAAAATTGTAATAAAAGGGAGTTTGTATCTATTCACATGTAAGTGGCTTCCCAAGTGATAGAGCTAACTGTAATTGTTATGTGCATTTCAGACCAAGATAATATCCCGTAGTGTTTGTGATTGCCTTCATTTCTGTCATCCATTTGAAGAACTTTTAACAGTAGCAGTGAAAACACTAGCAGGTAAATGGTTTCCCAAAATTTTCATCTTTGAAATTTTTATTGTCAAAAAAAAAAAGCCCAAAAAACAGTTGTCTTCCACTAAAGTGTAATGGAAAACAAAACAATGACGGAGCGGCCTCTTTTTCTGGTGTATATTTTTGACAGTTAGCATTTCTATTATTACAATCCCATCTAGGTATATTCAGTGATATATTCAAGACCCAGTTTTTCAAGATTCTCAAGCCTTTGCTCTAGAGACCTTACTGTCTAAATGCTTTTATTTTCCTCCAGTATTCTGTGGCTACACTCTGTCATACTGCTATAAAACTGAGCTATCGGGGTTTCGCTGATGCCTGAAAATTTGTATTTAAAATTACATTGTTGTCATATCATTATAACTTACTGTGTAGAAAGGTTACAAATAATGTGAAGGGGGATGGGGGGGCAGAAAAGGAGTACAGTTAGGAAGGACAGTTTGCCTGATTTGCCAGAGATCATTTATGTTATATTTGGTCTGAAAGGGAACTGTGTGTTGGGTGAAGCAAGGCTGGCTGCAGTAAGACTGGTGTGCAGTGTCTGCTGGGACCAGGGACCTCACAGGTCCCTCTGACATTAGTTGTAGTAAATCAAACTAATGCAAAACTATGACATGAAGATTGCAGATTCAATAGGGATTCCTTGCTTCTGGCAGAGGGACTCCTTTTGTGTATCTACTGCCTATCTACTCCTCCATCACTTTAGTAAAGTTGCCATCACTACTAACTTCTGCTTTCATTGTTTCCTAGTAATTAAGGAGTCAGCCTTGAAACAGTCTTGAGCCTCTCCTGTGCCAAAAATTGTGCGAACTGTCTTAAAAGTTACTGGTTAATTGTCTGTATTCCTATTCCTCGTATTATGTATCATATATATATATATATATATAAAACAAAAGTCTTTTGATGTTTAGTCATTTCATGAGGTTTAGTCATTTCATTAAATCACTATAGCAGAAATTAAGAGAGAGCAGGCTTTGGCTGGGATAGAGTTAATTTTCTTCCTAGTAGCTGGTATAGTGCTCTGTTTTGGATTTAATATGGGAATAATGTTGATGCCACACTGATCACAGAATCGTTTAGGTTGGAAAAGACCTTTAAGATTATTGAGTCCAAGCATTGTTTCACATTTGAGGTGTTGCTCGGTAGTGCTTACCCTTTTCAATTTTTATGCTCTGTCACTGAGAAGGTGCACAAGAAGCTGGGAGGGAGCATGGCCAGGACAGATGACCCAAACTAGCCAAAGGGATATTCCAAACCATAGAACCTAATGTTCAGTGTAGAAATGGGAGAACCGATCCCTGCTCAGGAATGGACAGGGTCAGTGGGGGTAAGCAGTTGTATTGTGCCTCACTATAACTGTCCCACTTTCTGTTATCTCCCTTTATATTATTATTATTATTATTATTATTATTATTATTATTATTATTATTATTATTATTATTTTCTTCTCTCAACTCATGGATTTTACCTTTTTCAGATTGTTCTCCCCATACCACCAGGGGCAGGTGGGACTGAGTGATCCATAGGATCTCAGAAAGCGAAGTGTTAGTAAAAAGAAACACAGACTAATTTTTTTTCATATTTCTATTTTTAATCTGATCCTATGATTATCTGAGGTTTGACTCATACTTTTAAATGGTTGAAATTGGCAGTGATGTCAACATATAAATCTTTCCAATTTCAAAAGTAATATTCTGGTTTTCAAAGTGTTTTTCCAGACAGCCTGTTTTGATATTTAGTCAAAATGTTTGTTTGCTCATCTACTTCACTGTAGTGTATAAACAGTAGTGAAATATGCCACAAATGTTTTCTCATTCCTTTATCTTTGTGTTTGATCAGATTATTAGATTTTTTATAAAGAGTAATATTACCTGTGTTCATTTTCTTAATAGATTATTGTTATGGCTATGTGATAATGGGAGAATTTAAAAAGATTTAGGTATTCTGTTGATGTGAACTCATTATAAATCTGCACTTTTGGTTGTTTAAAAGATATTGATGCTTTTCACATGAACCCTTGGCCAGCTGAACTTTTTCTCTGAAAAAAAAATATCCATCCAATAAACCTTGCCTTGTTCTTGATGCTTCCTAATTTCCTCACTTTGGTGAAAACATGATGGTTTAATGAAAACCATCACATCACAGTGGGGCACTTACACAGGCATGGCATCTAAATGTATGTAAGTGAAGGAAGATATACCAATTCATAAAGATTTGCAATTCTTCATAGGATTTAATTAATACAAATCTTATTATGTTCAACAAAATAGTGAAAAATACTTTAAAAACCCCAACCTTGAAAGAATGTATTCTTGAGGAAATAACAAATGGTTCAGCTCATTAACTGACTTCTCATGCATTTTCCATAGTAAATCATTGTCAGCAAATTCCTTTTCTTTTGCCAACAAATAGATTAAAGTTAGAAAGGACAGTTTACATTTAAACAGAACATGATTAACAGCTACATTTAACTTGTTACAAAAAATGGGAATAAGAAGGTAGAAATAGATGACAGAAAAACACTGAACCATTTCATCTCTCTTGGTTTTCTTCAGCAAGGGCTTACATCAATTGAAAAGAACATCTCTATTTATACTTAATTTCATTGAACTATATGTGACATTAAGTGGTTAGCACTATTTGAAACCTTGTGTTCAATGATGTCATTTTCAAAAAAGGACCTTTACTTTTTAAAAAAAAATAACTATGAAATCTTTACTCTTAAATGGGGTTATAGAGTATCTTAGTTTAGGTATCTGTAATTACCAGTAGACTATAGTAATAAAAATGGGATTTGATACCCTATGAAGTCAGCAATGTAATGTCAAATCTCGTTCTAATGAACACTTATTTTTAGTTTAAAGTGATAATATATTAATAGGGCATGTTGTATCTTCAGAGTCATTTATAATTTAACAATCTAAAGGCACCTTGCAGATGTAGTCATAAATGGCAAACTATTTTCTTCTCAAAATTTTTCTTCTGTATTTCCTCATAAAACAAAACGGCTTTAAAAAATATGATTAAAGTACCTTTTCCTGGTGCTAGGGTAAGAGGCTAAGACATAAAAGAGTAATATGCATAGGATGAATTAAAATTTTTTTCTAGAATTTGCTATTTTTACATGGTGTTATGCAGTAAGGGAAAGCTACTGCAGAATAGTTTGCCAGAACTAGCCAGAAAGTTGGCAAAAGCTGTCCTCGTTGCTATAGGGGTGTGGAGTTTTTTGCTTTTTGTGTATGTATGTGTCTGTGAGAAATACTTTTTCTTCTGAGACCCGGTCTCAAGGGAAGAACATGTTGCAGCATGTGAATAGTCTTTCTCTTAAACTAACACATTGGTGGTTACCTTTGCACTGGGTTTTCCTGTTGTAAACACACTGAATTAGATCCTTATGTTCGGTGGGAATACAGCTTCTCCAGCAGTTTCAGGAATCAAAAGCTGGTGGACCAAGGCCCTGCGTATATATGTACATATATGTGTGTTTATACACGCACACACACACACACACTTAGGTATTTATGTAGGTGCCTTTTAGCTGGGGGGCTGAAGGGCACTGTGAGGAGAAACTGGGGCTGCTCTGGCTCCATCACAGCCAGTTCCAGTTCCAATGCACCCACCAGGGCTCAGCCCACAGCTGAGGTGGGTGCACCTCTAGAAAAATCTCTTGGAAAAAAGCTGGTAAACACTGTAAAAAATGAACAGCAAGGCAGGAAGTGAAGGAGTTGCTCCGTGGCAGGGCAGTGCATACCTTGAAGGAATTGCTGACCAAGGAGAACACTGATGTGAGCAGATGTAAGAGTGGCCTGACAAGAAGGAGAGAATTACTGAAAGAATGAAGAAAATGTCTTCTGAAAGTACTGACAGAGACACGGGGAACTGGGAACCTGAGAACCAGGCCTTGGAGCCAGAAGCACCCTTGAAAATTTCAGCTGCCCTCTTCAAAGTGCACCCAGGGTATGTAGAAACCTGTGTTATCTTGAGATACCACTGAGAAGGGCAAACACAACTCTAATGGCAACTTATTGTTAGAGAAGATGGGAAACAGCCTAGGAAAACAAAATGGGTTTTAAAGTACAGGAAATAGCATTTAACTATTATTAACTGCATATTAACTGTTGTGGTGAAAAACAGGAATTAACAGCATCAATGTAGGCTGCTCAAAGTAGGATGACTCTATAATAAGAGGGACTTATTTTTTTTCCCAAATAGAGCCTCTCTCTCTCTCTCTCATACTTCTCTTTTCCTATGCATGCTGAGTCCTGCAAAAGCACTGTATGAGACCTTGGGCTCCCATCAGGGTCACCTGGATAACATGACAGTTGCAGGTATCACATCTGAGGTGACTGTCTGCCTGTTATCTTATTGGACCTTTTCTGGGCCCACTATTGGGTCACTTATTCCTTCCACTTCTGGGACGAGTGGATTGCCATTTGGGATCAGTTTGTCCTTCCCTCTGGTATGGTTTGGCCCTTTCTGAAATCTGTCTAAACAAACCCCAAACCCAGAACTGAAAGCTAAAACTATGCTACCCAAGTTTGATCACTCAGGAATAGCTTGACATTTAAAAGCTTTAAGTAAGTAAAGTAACTTTAAACTACTAGATATCTTAAACTACATTATTGCCTAGATTGTTAAATGTATTCCAGAGAAAGGAAATGAAGGCAAAACCAAGGCTGGGGTTTTTATATATATTTTTTGATCACAGAAACTTACTTTCCATTAAGTTGAATGAAGTAAAAATGCAAAAAAATAGGCATCACAGTACTTTGCTCCATAGCATTCAATACTCTATGTGAAAGTTAAAGTGCCAGCATTTTTAGGGAGAGGGATGTAAGGAGCAATAAAAACATTTGCTTTCATCTGCATATCAGTATTTAAGTAACAGCTTAGAAGTTACAATGTCCTGTATTCAATCAAACTCCCTTGACCTAGTATGAAAGATATCAAAGCACAATTGAGACCCTCTGTTTTAAGTAAAAGAAATGTTAAAACCAAGTACTGCAGTTAAAAGGCTGTAATAGGCTCCCAAGCATATCTGAGAAACTTCAGACTTGCAATTATGTATTTGAGATGAGAATCTGAGACACTTAAATGATTGCAGGAACAAATTTTTAAAGTATTAGGTCAAAAGTTAAATGTCTAGAATGTTAAAATTTTTCTTAGATCTTTGGTAATGTTACAAAATATTAGGATTCTTTGTAGAATAGTGAAACTTATCCTAGGTGTTAGGTTTGCTTGAACCTAATTTAAATTCCTCTACATCTGAGCATAAACTGGGAACCCAATCTAATAGAAAAAACATGTTGGGTTTCTTGCCTTTTTTTTTTTTTCGTAAGAAGGTCACTGCTTTTTGTACTGACCAGATCCAAAAATAAAAAAAAGGCAGTTCACAAGCTGGTTAGACCACAACAGTAAAATATCTTTTTTAATTAAGAAAATAAATGCCAAGATGTGAACACCAAAAAAAAAAAAAAGGAATGAAAGGAGTAAAAGTTGTACAACAGTAATTACTGAGATATCCTTACTCAAAAATGAAAAGAATTATGCAATGAAGGATGCTTGCTTTGTGTGTAACTAGTTTTAAATACATCCCCCACGTGCTGTCTTCAAAAATACCTGAGAAAATGGTGATTTAGTTGGAGGAAAGCCAAGATAGAGATGAGCATGTAAATGAACTAACTTCAAACTCAATTTAGGAGGGACTTAATGCTTTCATTACAAATACTCTTCTGTGCAGAATTTTTTCTTTTAAAAGCCTGTAAAATACATCCATATCATTACTTTACTGTACCTACTATCTTTTTGCCAGCTCTCAATATACCGATTTCCCTAGATTTTTATCTGTCATTCCTCCTTTAATCTCATTCTTTCCCCAGAAAAGCACAAGCCCAATCACTCAAGCCTGAGCTGACATTTCAAGCCCAGAATTTTCAAGTGGGTTAAAAATTTAAAATTCCCTGTCTTTATCTACCAGAAGTATTTTTTGGTATTCCATTAGTTATTTCCATTCACTCCCAAATTTATTCTATTTTCAATACTGTAGTAGTTCCTAACAGCAATTAGAATCATGCTAATACTGACTGGGTGTTTGAGTGAATCAATAACAAGCCTTGTCTTTATTCTAAAAGCCTTTAAAAACAAATCAGCCAAATTTTCATTTGGATGAAAAGATTTAATATGATAATAAGAGATTACAGTGTCAGCTGAAATAAATCTTGTCATATCCATTTTTTTTTTTTGTCATGTAACATTTTCTTTTAGGATTCTTTCAGTCTATGTGATTCTCTCTGATTTAAATAAGACAGTGAATTATGTTGAATGAACCAAATACTTCAGTATTTCAGGTCTTCTTTGCATCGTAAGACTCTTATTGGTCAATATTTTTCTTCCTGAAGCTGAAATGTTATGTAACTGAACTGGTAGAAGCACCTAAGGGAAATGACTCAGCCACAAAAATGGAAGGTAATAATAGACATAGTTTATGTCAATTTATGTTCAAAATGTATTTAATATGTACAGCATAGAACATAACATTTTGCAACAATCAAAGAGTATATTCCTGTTTCTAAACTCAAGGATTAATTTATTTCTATCCATGTTTCTGATTATAAACATAGAGACATTTTTTATATACACGAATGTATAAAAGCCACAAAATTTTTTAAACCATTATAAACTGGAGATATAGGAGTGTTTTGAGATACATCTGTTAAGTAGAGACAGTTTATCTGAGCTGCCAACTATCAAATTTCTGGAAAAAAGAGTAACAGACCTATGAAGATGTGGCTCTAAAAAAGAACCCAAACCACTGCTATTTTGATGCTAATAATTAAGTGAACTTTCCAAGTATTGTTACCAGACTATTTTACCTGTTTTTCAATGGAAACAATGCTTATGCAGTCATGTTATTCTTAAAGTGTGCAGTCAGTAAAGTGTGAACCCTTTTGCCAGCTTCAGTTCCCGTGTGGGAGAGAGGTGGGAAATTCAAACATAAAGAAAATCTTGCAAGTTTTGGGCAGCTAGGTAATTAAATAAAGGAAAGAAACCTTATTAAGGCTCCCACAGCGGGGAAAAACTGTAGCATGAGCTGACACTGGGGAGTTTGGATACATTACAGCTAGAGACCTGTGTGGGAAAAGTTTAAACTGAAATTCATACTGTATTAAAATCTCACCAAATAAATTCATCCTAAGACAATTTATTTATTCAAGGAAATAATTCTTAACTCATTTATAGAATGATATTTAAAGCAAGGTTTGGACTCAGACTGTATTACTTTGATTTGTATTTATGCCTTGTATCAGTTTATTACGTAAAAAATATTTGGTTTTCAGCATTTGATTTTTTTTTTCCTTTCATTATTCTTCATTTCTATCCTGTACATTTACTTCTTTCCTCTGAATATGCTTGAGACAGCTTTTTCTGCTCCAGGTGGGAAAATGTCCTCCCACCTCTAGGCTAGAAGGAACTGTTTTTAGGTTCAATGGCTATATAACTTTGTTGGAACTGCCATGACCTATTCAGTGACTGTCTGTAGAATCAAATGACTAGAGAGACAACAGGAGTAAGCTTATCAAGTTTTTGTTAATGGGGACTGGGCAGAATCAGCAAATCTTTTCAGAAGTGCTTAGCTTCCCTTTCTGACTAGTATAGTACCCCACAAACTACCCCTTCTCCAACCTTGAGAAAATAACACCATTGAGGTACTTTTCTCAAGGGTTCAAAGCCATGGGATCTACTTCTCATACACTTCTTATTTCAGTGCATTGTAATGAAAACTGCTAGGTCCCAGAGGGCACCAAAGGCCAGATGTGTGCTGAACCTCACTTGGGACCTGCCTATGGATTTGTGGGCTGCATTTAAGCTGAGGTCTTGGCATCCTCACCTTCTCAAGTAATGTTGTAAGTACACATGTTCTGCTACCTACAGTCCTGCCCTTCTGATTGGACTTGTAGGATGGGGCTTGGACTCAGCTTATGTGTAGCCTTACCTCTATTCCTGCCTCCAGCCCAGCCTCCTGCCATTTTTGACTGGTCTTCCTGGATAGGCTGACTTGTTGCCTTGTCTCATCTGGAGTTGTCACTTGGATCTGTAGGTACCTCCACCCCTGATCAGAACCATGGGACTGCAGCCTGTGGGAGCTTCACTTCCCAGCCTGGAGTGTTGAGGTAATCACAGTTCCTGGCTCATCTCCATCTGAGAGCAGCCCCACTCCTGCTGCTCCCTGACAGCTGGAATAGATTTTCTGAAGAAAAATTATTTTTAAATTAAACATATATAAATTAAATATCCAATCATACTTTTTTTTTTGTTAATCTATTAATAGCAGTTTCAGTGAAATATTTAGTATAAGAGCTTAGATATTAAAAGAAATAATTAGTGGGTATGTATTCTGGGATTTAATTTTTTATGTTATTGACATACTCTAATTTATGGCAATGGAGCAACAAGCAGCTGTTCTAACGATGAACTTTTCCTATATCTGTAATGAAGCTTTAAAGCAGCCAGCCAGATTGCTTGTGTATGTGTTTTGAATAAAATCATCAGTATCTTCTAGGATAAGCCTCTCCTAACATCTGTCCAGAAACAGTACAATATCATTTAGAAATAAAGTGCTAATCTAGTGCAGTATTTACTTTCACATGGCATCTGATGCATAGTTCTCTCATGAAGAAAAATGGGTATTAAAATATCAGAATTCAGATATGACTCAGTTTGGCTTATTTAAACTTCAGGTTGATTAATATGTGAATGTGAAAATGAGATATTCAAAGTGATTGATACAGTGGGTTCCATGAAAAATTCAACAAAGTCTCTTCCAAAAGCCACATTATTTTGCAGTATCTAGAAGAATATAATCCTTAATAAGAAAGGTGAATAAAGTTTCAACTTTCTTCTGTTTTACTTTCAGGGGAACTAAGCTGAAACAGACTGGATCTCATTTCTATCATGATTACAGCATCATTAGGAGTCTGTCTGTTAGTTACAGGTTCACTGACTCAGATATCCTGATGTCTGTATCAGACCAAATATTTTGGGATCTAAATCTACAGTCTAAGTTTGAAATGAGTATTTTACAGGTTATGTAAGTGAGCAAACAAAGTGTCACATGATTCTGAACCCACATTAAGAACAGGCAAATATTTGAAAATCTCATTTATATTTACTGCTTGCCATGGTCTTACTCTCGGCTGTTTTCACTGGCTGGGATGGGAAGCAGAGGTGCTGAAATATCTAATCTGGTAAATCTTCCAGCCCAGCTGTGGAGAATCAAGTGGCTTTAGACAGTTGGAATACAGTTCAAAAGAGCATCCACAGTTTTTGGTGTTTTTCCAAGTGTTGAGAAACTTTCTGGTTTACCCATCACTCTTTGTAATGTATTAGAAAGTAAACACACTCTGTCAATGCATAAAAATTTTATGAAAGTAAATGTGCTGCTGATCTGCTCTCCACTTGTAGGCATGAGTCTGGCTGGCTTCAAGGGGAGTTTCACGTAGGGAATACCTTCGTGATCAGACATGTGTACTGCAAATGAGATAATGTGTATTAATGTGTGTGTTTTCTCTCTGGAATCAATTACAAATGAGAAAAGAAAACTGTAAATATAATAACTTTCCCATGGGCTGAAACTGTACAACTACTTCATCCATCTATGCAGTGCAATTCTAGAGGTAAGCGTAGTAGAAGACATCCAAAATTAAAAGCTTTGGTCAAATGAAGCATGCCCTTTGTCATATAAGTTTAGAACTAGAGGAAGAGGGAAAGGGTACAAAAAGCTGCTACATCCTTCATCACAGAACCTGGTAGAGGATCTGAGAACAATACTCTTACACTGTCCTAGAAACAAGGTGTAAGAATGACTACTGAGTTTGTGAAAAACGGTTAGACAGACTTTCCTGTCTGGTGCAGTGGGAGAACAGTTACTTCTTTCATCCTGATGTTATGCATATATTGAAAACTTAACACCAAGAAATGTGATTGTTATGGGAGCTATGGCTCTATGATGCTGTGCAAAAGTGAACTATTCTCTTGCATATGTTTTCTCCAATTTCATGTATGATGTCTCATCTTAATCATATCATCTTGCCTCAGGCTTATATTCTGAAAGCAGACTTCAGCCTCTTGGTGTTCCATGATTTGCCTGCACGTGGAAATTGAAGATGGAATTACAAGTAGGTTGTAGTGATTCAGAGATTCTGTTCTGAAGTATTTCTGTTCAAAGCTAATTCCAAGTTTTATCACCAAATCTTACTAAATACAAAAGTTTGACAAATCATACTGCTGATGTTTTAAACAACATAATAGGTTCTAATATCAAATGTAATTAAAAAGAACAGTTTGAAAATAGCTTAATCTGCTCAACAAGGTACAGAATTATTCACATATGGAAACACTCTTTTTTCCCTTAAACATAAAGTAGAATTCTAGAAGTAGTATTTTCTTGCTATTAAATTTACTTCTCTTTCTTTTCAAAATATGTTCCTATTTGATAAATTTCTTATCTATGAGGTGATTGAAAGAAAATATTCCTTTGCTAGACCTGAAATGTGGTTGAGGTCTGAATTTAAATTTAGATAAGATAACTCTTTGCAATAGTTTATATTGAAACTAAACTCCAGTGCACTAACAAAGAGCACTTCTCCTTAAAACTGAAATCGTATTTGCACACTAGATAGCTGATACTTGGATCAAAGGATGCAAAAATGTTTAGTCCTGTTCAGAAAGTTACAAAGGGCAAAGTTAGATGTTATTTCAAATTTTTTTTCCTCAGATACTTACATTACAGCTTACTGCTAAAGACATGTCAGTAAGTAAAAAGTAATAAAAAATATGTTTTACAAAGATGCTTGGATTGCCAGGCTTTCATAGCTTTCATTGCTAAGTAATTGAAACAAATCATTAAATGGATCAGGAGCTAAGCCTGTGGGAAGGGAGAGATGTTGGCACAGACTGTTATTTTAATTTAATTCAATTCTGATAAAGGATTTTATAGAACCTACAAATGACATTTATAATCACTGACAAACTTATAGACTAAGAGTCTTATTTTTGAGTGTATTGATTAACTTTCACTAGAATATACATCAAGTACTTACAGTTTGAACATGATCTCTTAACCTGGAATATTGGTTAAAATGATGAGACAATTCAAACAGACTTATTTCCATAGTTGATAGATTTATTTATGTTATTTATCATAACATAAAGATGACTTGATTGGTCTGTGGCTAATGCTCTGATGTAGTTAGCCAGCTGTAGAGGACAATATTGTTCAGTGATGACCCTTAGGATGACACCTCTTTTTGGCTATTAAGAGTCAATTTTATTGTTGTGGTTGCACTGTTCATCCAGATCAGCTCAACACTTCTGTCTTGCATAACCCAAAAAATGTTTAAATCTGAAAGTGTACTTTGTTTTCATGTTGCACTCTTATTTTTAAATCCTCCTATGTATTCCCAGAAAAATAAGACTCTAAACACGGAGATTTTTCCCTGCTCTGCTCCCTGTGTATTTGCCTGCCCATGTAATTACTTAACTTAGATTCACTGAAGAAGAAGCATCCAGACTCTTAACTTCAACTATGGTTTTGTAATCCTTAATCAGATATACTACAGTGATTTTTTTTTAAAAGGAAAACAGAGAAATTAGTGTCATTAAGTTGCATACTGTTCATTTTTTATTTTCTTGTGTATCATTTCATATTTGACATTAATTTCATGTTTAATCATATATATATGAATACGTAAGACAGGATGGATATTTTCAAACTAACTTAAAAAGAGCTTTAGAATACAAAGGCATATCTTGAAATTCCATTATGCTATTTTATATATGTTTTTAGGTTTGAATTGAGCTTTTAGACCGGAATGTATTTATTAAAAAAAAAAAATTACATAGGTTAATGCTCATTGCAGAAGCAGAGCTAATATTCTAATAAAAAGTGAAAACACGCTTATTTTTAAGGTAACCAGTTCTGAAGTGTATTTTGTTGATTTTGGTGAACAAAACTGGGTGTTGCTTGCAATGAACAGCAACAAATAGATAGGAAAGGCAGTCTATGAACTTCTCATAACTGTAGTGTCTAATGACCCCAATTTTTATTTCATAATAGCCTATAGAATAGGCCAATATTCTTTTTTTCACAGGAAAAGATTAAGGTACATTGATTATGATCTGGCACAATAATCTAAATGAAGGAAAACTGAATCTTCCTTCGTTTAGAATCAAAACAAAACCACATGTCTTTCCAGTTGTGAGGGATATAGAACTGTTTGAACAGTTCTTCAGAACACTCCTTATGGATTTGAAAGTAAATGAATCAAGGCACAGAAATATTACTAGTCATATATTTTTCAAGAACCAGTTGAAACTACAGAATAATACAAATTACAGGTCACTTCCCAGAAGCAATAAATTCAGATAGTTGTTACTCTTCAATGAAAATGATCAGTCTGTTATTATTGAACAATTACCTGGAAACACGGCTGTCATGTTTATTCCTTCACTCAAAAGAGCTAAGTTCTAGGGTGGGGGAGACACCATAGAACAATCAGTTCATGATACCATCCGGAGATATGCACAGAAATAGCTTCAACCTGCATCTCTGGCCCTCTGTATGTTCCTGTAGCTCCTACATTTCCTGCTGGCTGTTGGGATTCGAGGATGAACTTCTATGAATGCCTCCTGTTGAAGCACTTTTGTTGATATTAATAATTAAATGTTCAGTAGACCTCAGTGATTTCGGTTGACTTTGGGTTGGGGTACAGAGTATCCTGTTGTATTCATTCTAAACAGTATGCAAAAAAAAAAAAATTATGAGGCTCAGGAATATTGTGCCTGATAAGGAGATGATTTCTCATGCCAATTCAGAATTAGAGAAATTTAAAATTATAAATAATTTATTAAAGTTTCTGTGTGTACATACTTATGTACTTAAGAACAGATAAGATAGAGCATTTCTCATTAAAGAGAAATACTGCTGTGTATAACCTGCCCTATCATAACAAAGTGCCTCTTTTTTTTACCTCCTGACCTTTTCCTCACCTCTGGATTTCTCTGCACTGTATTCTCTTTTCCACCCGAAAACCTTTAGCCTTTTCTGCCTTTAAAGCATTCTTCTCAAACTTGCAAAGCAGGAGGTTAATCTCAGGGTGAGACGTGTTTTCAGCTTCTTTACACAAAGTAGAGATTCAGTTCTTTTTAGCAGTCTTACAGGATTAAAAGCTCACAGCTTTGGAAACTGCTCCAAAAGTGAGCTAAATGAGAAAACAGCACAAGGTAACTCAGTGGATTTATCTAAATAGCTTTCCTCCTTTGAAAGGATTTAATTTTACTTCAAGCATAAATGAGAAGTGTTTGAAACGTCCAAGGTCCCAGGGGAGCAGAAAAACTAAAGACTGAAACTTATATATCTTTTGATACTGTTGGCAGTGTCTGCAAGAACAATGCCAGGAATGATTGTGTTTGGAGACTGAATCAACCTTTCATCACGAGAAAGTCTTGCAGTTTATTGGTATTATGCTTCTAGGGAGTCACAGCTAAAAATTATAACATCATGTTGTAATTAGCCAAGGAATAAGAAAAAAGACTATCAGTCTATTTTGTTTCGCATGTTTACATCTAAAACAAATATAATTCATTAAATTTAAATTAATAAATTAAGTAATGGGCTGCTACAAGACTTGGTTGCTTTTTTTCAAAGCAGGACAGGTACACCCTACCTTACTCTTAAAAGTAAGAAACGTGTTGTATAATAAATGATGATAGTATGTTTCTATAGCTCAAGCTTTTGACATAGTGTTGGCAGTATGCAGAGTAAGCAGTCCCCAGGAGTCCACTTTTCAATAGAAATTGCAGAGAACTCTAATGTGAAGATAAGACACAGAAGTGTTCATGCTTTCTAACTTGAATTTATTTTTCTTTGGAAGCCTGTGAAATGAGAGGCATGGTTTTATCTTTTGTTACAGTCAGAATCTTCCAAATGTCAGTTTGAACTTTTTAGTGGTGTCTTTCATTCTCCTTATGTGCAGTAGAATGAGCATCTCACAGAGCTCTCCTTTCATCCCCACAAACAAAATGTTATCCATGATTCATTTCAGCAGCTCTACTTCTTTTTTTCCCCCTGAAACTTATAATTGTAGAAAAGTTAGAAATAAAAAAGAGATGAAAAAGGGGAGATGTTACAGTTTCTGACAGGAAAATTTGATTATTTATGACAAATGTCTATGGCCACAGAATAATACAGGACTGTCCAGAAATATTTAGCCCAAGTTCAAATGCAAGTGAATATCCAAAAAATTTAGAACGTTCATTATTTTTGTGATGAGAGGAGATATATATGTTATACATGTTGACAAAACAATTGAAAATTATTAAACTGAATAACCAAAGAATCAATCTAATTTAAGACTTACCAATTCAAGCAAGTAGGATTTTGAGGTTTTTGCCTTCAAAAGGCCAGCCTTCTAGAAAATAAGGGAGGTTTTTTACTAACGCAACTGAATCAATTGTTTTGGCAAGATTAGAGAATTAAACTGACATAAGAATTTATTAAAAACATTAATGATAAAAGAATAATTAAAATTGGTATCTCAGAAAAAGGGAATATACTGTAGAATGGGACTTCAGAAAGGATATTAAAAACCAGCAAAGAAGAGTCTGTCTTAGAGGTCAAGACGTTTAGAGGAGTCAGACCCTGCAGAAAAAATTAAAAGCAAAACCTCTTTAAATATAGAAATTGATTAACGAACAAGGAAAACCAAAGTGAAACAGCAGTGCATTACAGGAAAAGGTGGATAGAAATGATAATCTGTCAGTGCTCCTAGAAATAGATGAATATTTCACAAAAAATTTTTATGGAAATGTCCATCATTACTGTGGACAAAAGTGAAGAATTGCAAGCTACATGTAACAGTAAAAACTCAAAGAAAATAGTGTGCTCATGTTATTAAAGTCAAGTAATCTACATCACAGAATTTTCAAGAACTGTGAGAGAAATATGGAATATCTGGAAAATTGATATAATTTATATCTCAACATAACAGTCTTGCTCTCTGACTATAAAAGAGAAACAATGGGGAAAGTGGGTTGAAAGGAACAATTTGCTTGATCTCAATATGATATAATACTCCTTAATAATGAAAAAAAAAAACTAAGTAAATTGAGATAAAAATGCAAGTTTACTTTACAAAGGAAACCGAGTCACGGAGAACATTATTTGTTGAAGAAAAGGAGCATACTAGAAGAACTGATGACAAAACACTTTTCTGAATCAGGTTCCTATTGTATAACCTGGTCCTTTTAGCAAAGTACCAAAAACAAGTGGGCAATTTACATCACAAAAGCTTATCAGCAGCTTTTACAAAACAAGTGGCAGTGGAAGATTAAATAAGGGTGGGAAACACCCAACATTTTGAAAATAATGGATATTTTTTGCTACCTACGGATGCCTATGCTAGTACTCTAAATCAAAAAGAAAGAAATGGTGTGGATATTCAGACTGGGAATAAAAGTGTGACCTACACGATATGAATGATAATTTAACTTTGATAAAAGTAATAATGGAATTAGAATTTATTATTTTCCTTATGTGATAAATTGAATTCAGCTATCTAAATAGCTTTTAGCTTAGGAAAGCACAGCTAAATTTTCTTATGTATCTAACACAAAGAAAACTTACTTGTGACTTGGGCTCTGTACAGTACAGACAATAAGTCATACTATATGAAGTCCTGGTAGATTGGATGGTCCACCCTTGTGCCTATACTTCAATTTTAGTCAGAAAATGTTAGATCCAACACAGCAAATCTTCTTACGGAAACATTCTGAGGTCAGCTTGTTTGTTTTGGTTTTGGTTTTGGTTTTGGTTTTGGTTTTGGTTTTCTTTTTGTTTTTGTTTTTCCTGGAAATGTCTTAAAGTTATGATGAATTTATTTTACTTTACTGTATTTCTTAAGCAAGTAAGACATCAACATGTAAGGTTTTTGGTCACTTACATAGAAGGCTAGTATTTTAAGTTTCTCTTTCTCCTGATTTGAACTTCTTTCACTTGCCATCCTAAGTGGAAACCATCAGACTGTTGGTTGCTGAAACTAATGATACAGCTCACTCTATGTACAGATACTGGAATTTGACAGAAAAAGCAGGCAAACAAAATATAGAAAGTTTTAATATTGCCTCTAGATAGAACAGAAAAAAAAAATGTTTAGGCTGGATTATTGGTCAGATCTTACTACAATCTCTTCTCTCTGTCATTTGCTCTTGTTAAAGACCATACTATGGCTCATTTTCTGCATTCGTCTTTTAGTATAAGCCTACATCCTTCCTGAAGGATAGAATATGATGTTTAGTTTTTTTTATTCGCACAGCACATTTCAAGCAGTATGTCTAATAAAGACATATCCTCTCCCGGTCATCTGGTTTATTTAGATAGTGGTAGTTCATTAAATTGATGCTGGGAAAACCTGTGCCATTGGGACTCTTTTCTATTCCTGGGCAGGGATTTAGTGCCTGCTCACAATTTTTCTGTTAATTAAGATCCATATCTAAGCCCAAATGAATTGTTAATAGAGAACTGCTTACTCAGTATGAGGAGGGAAAAAAGAAAGAAAATAAAGAAAAGAATACTCTTGCACCAAAGCAAACTGTAAATATAAGAAAAGGATTTAAACAGTTTTGTCATTGGATGTCTTTACCTTGATTAGAACTGCAGTTTTGGTTAAATAAGAAAAAAAAGAAAAAAGAAAATTGTCTTGCATTAAGCATGCTCTGACAGAACCCAGACAAGTAACACTGAATGCTTAAGAGCTGATCTCTTTTCTTTTCTCACATCTAATAGAAACTTGGTACATTTGGATTAAAAAAAAACCCAAAAGAAATCTATTTATTAAGATTTCAGTGGGATGACATGAGACTAACCTATCTCGACCTTTTTTTTTTGTTTCAGTGAAAAAATTCTGTTAATATCTTCTTTTGAATATTTTTGTGATTAATTTATATGTGGAGAAGTTTGAAAAAATATAATTGGGCTTTTTGCCAGGATTTCAGAAAGTACTGAGAGTTTCAACTGCTATGGGAACTCTCTGATTTGATGAAACAAATTAATTTCTGTCTAGTGGCTTCTAGAGATGGGTGTTACTACCAGGGGAAGAATAATAGGACTCATTTGACAAAATTTTTTGTTATACCTATACTATGGTTCAGCTGTCTTCAAGTCCTGGATGGGGACTTGTCTGTTCTTGAGCATCTGTTCTCCTCCTGTGCTCAAGGGTTCAGCTTCAAGACTCAGCTGAGTCCCCTTGCAGATCAGAGGCAGAGCATGACAGAACATGGCAGGAGGGAGTTTGTGTTCAAGGGCAGGCTTGAACCTCCCAATCCAGCAGTACAAACAGAGTTCTGCATCGCACCCAGGGACCAGGCACACCGACATTGATGCTCAGTAGTGTTTTTGAAGAAGTAGTTCCAATCTGTCAGGTGTTCTCTCTTGCAAGAGGTCAGAAACAAAAATGAGTGAAAAAAAAAAAAAAAAGACAGCAGCCTACACCACTGCACCAGTAACTGTCTTGAAAAGAAGAGCAAATATCTTGAAAAGAAGAACAAATATCTTGAAAAGAAGAACAAATGTCTCAAAGGAGTGAATAGTTTTTAATTAACTCCTAAGAAAATGCAAAAAAAATTATTTTGCTCTTCTCATTCATTTTTCCACAGTGACCATTTTCTCTTGCAGAAAAGCTCTACTGATATTATTCAGAGATTTTTACTCTTCATATTTTCATCCTTTAATGACCTGGCAGTATTCTTTTAGGTTCTCATTATCATGAATATCACATTTTGTTTCTCTAGTTCCTGTTCTGATTATTTGTCTGAATATCCCCCTGTGTATGAAATTCTCAGATTACCTCAATTCTATGCATTGCAAGTTTTAAATTAGCTGATGGAAAGATTTCACTGACTGCACATGAACTGTTCAGTATTGGATAAAGTGATTTTTTTTAGTTCAGCTTCATGCAGGACATTTAGCAAATATATTTTCTCATCTGGAATAAAGTTAATGTGATTACTAACATCTGTACTGGCTCAGGTGAGTGCCATAATTTATTTATTTAATTTTTTTATGAAGATGGATCTCTTTTCCAAATATCACATCAGCCCAAGTCATGTCTTTGGGATCTTTTAAGCAGCTGTTAAGGTAATGAAAACCTGCTTTCTGTGCTGCCAGCTCTGCACAGATGCTGTGGGCAACTACTTTGGGAGTAGAAAAAAAAGTCCATCAAATTGCTGAAAAATCAAATCTATAGTGCAGTGAGGAGTTGAAACTTCACTGGCTAACTGCTGAAATAGCATGTGTAAGAGGTTCAGGAAACACAGACAGGTAGACTATTACATTCTTGTCTTCTACTGACCTCTAAAATCTTTCTTCAGATCCCCTTTCGCTGAAGTATCCCACTGATTAACAAATGAATGAGGTATTTTTAGTGGGCCACAGACTAAATTCCAAGTTGCAAACCCATGGAAACTCTATATGTATTTGTTTAATTTTTTTTCCTCCCAGGTGACCTCTTTTAGCAAAGAGCTGTGAATTTGTAGTCTTTGATATTTATAGCTGTCCCCTACAAAACTTCTTTCCAGGCAACTCATTGCTTCTTGAACAAGGACATTCCACTTGAGCAGCTGGAACAGACTGCATTCTCTGCAATCAGAGATAACTTACTACTGTACCACACTCAAGTGTTTTGTATTTGACAAGAGCAAAGAAACATGAACCGTAGAATGTGATCTGTGTCCCACAAAATTGCTGACTGCAATACAAATTTTTTTTTTATAGGATCCCAAAGAGATGGTCCCTTGAAGTTTTGTGGTTTGTTATAGTCTTAATAGCAAACAAAATAATCTTTGTAGGCATAAAAATTACTTACTGTGTGAAACTGATTAAAAATTCTGGAAAAATAATGAAGCAGTGCAAAAGTCTAAGCAGGTCTAAAAGCTGTTTCACCCATTTTTTACAGAAATGGTTTACTGAAAATGTACTTTGACTATAAATGTGTAATAGTCACAAAAGCATTTTTCTATACATCTCTGGTACTGATATATTGTGCCTTTCATAAATGAGAATGTTACACATACATATTGGTAACAATTTGGCTAATAAGATGCAAAGCAAAGAAGAATTTCTGTAGAAAACATGGGTATTTTGCATCAAGAGAAGTAAAAAATGAGCAAAACAGCACAAAAGGAAAAAAAGAGGCCAGTTCAACTTTCAAAGAATACATATTGAATTTTATAAATATTTTTATATTATTTTTAGGGAACAAAATGGATGAAAAGACACTCAACACAAAAAACAGTCCTTAGGAAAAGATGTCATCTTCCTTAAACTCTTTACAAAGGCCATATTGGCTTTACACATTAGCATAATTTGTCAAGAGAGCTTGTAAGCTTCCAGGTGACATGGATGTCATTTGTGATACAGGGTATACACAGAGGGAATTCCTAATGCCAACAGCCTTACCTCAACCCGGCTGGAGTTAAGTGTGGCAGAAAGGGACCGTCCAGGGGCGGGATGAATCAATGAACTGAGTAAAGGGGCACTTCAGCAGGTAAAGATCCAGCCCACAGGGTAACTGTACATGTTGCTGCTTTGGCTGTTATGGTTCAAACAGGGAGGTGGTATCACAGATGTGTCTCCAGGATCAGGAGTGACCATGTCACACAGAGACCACTGGCAGTCATCAAGGCTCCCTCTTATGCAGCTACGTGTTAGTAACATGAATGAACTGCAAGGTTCATAGGGAATGCGGTCCATTTCTTTGTCAGGCTGGATATAAAGAACAACATGCCTTTCATTTGTCCACTGAAAACACAGAAGGTCCTTTAAAAACTTAAATTTGCTATGAGTCTTTTTTTCCATGTACTTGTAATAGAGATGATGTTCGTCTGAAAATATAGAGATTATTTTACTCAGAAACTCAAAAAAAGCCCAAGGTTTTTCATCAGGTCAGAATTATGGCATTCTTATACCAATAATTCAATTTTATACATTATCCTCCCTGCTGCTCAGTGAAAAAAATCATGTTCTGAAGCAGTTAGAAATTGGTAACACTGCAAATTTTTGACCTTAATTCGCAAGTAAGCCACTGAGCCACAGCCTAATCAGTTGCAAGTTTCACGGTGCTTATGTCTCATATTAAATGCAATTTGCAATGAGGAAGAGGCAGGAAAAAGGGAGGTCAGAAGTGATAGTTTGGGTGGGCTTTTTTTTTTAAAATGTCTGTGGTGACTGTGATAACACAAAGTATTGTTTCAGATAACTGTTCAAAGAGATTAAACTCAGGTAGATGGAACATCCTTAGCCCACTGCAGAGTACTTCAGTATATTTCTGTCAGAACACACTGATGGATAGGCTCATTGCTGAACACAATCAGCTTTAAAATGGTTTTACTTTGAAAACAGGTTCAAAATTTTCAGCTGCTGGCCTAATTTCCTGTGAGGAGAAAATATTAGCACCTTCTGTCACCTCCTGTATAACTCTAAGCACAGGGACTTGGTAAAGGCATTTCCATGACTGACAGCTTCTTTTGGATTCAAGGCTCTGCATCCAAATCCAGACGGGATATAGCCTCTCTAGTGATATCCAGTTAGTGGTTGCAGTTCTTCCATGTGTTGAACCTCATCCAGGCTTGTTTGCACTGTCCTGGAATGGTGTGTATTCCAAGTATGTACTGTGCTGGAACAATTTTCTGCTTGTGGCTCTGGAGGTTCTGCACTTGTTAGGACAGGAGATAGACTGTAATTAGGGGTCCTCCCTTTTACTGAGGAGAAAAAAATGTATGCATTTGTATTTTAACCAAGAGACCTTCTGGCTTTTACTCCAAATCTAGAGCAGATGCATGTGAAGCATGACATTCCCTGCTCAGAATAATTCTCTTGAAACCTCATCAGGAATAATGTATGGTACTTGAATATATTATACTTGGAGCTCCATCATCCTAAGATTATAGTAAAGAGCATGTAATACACATCTAGATAGCCACTGGAGATAATCTATTCCACATTTGAGAGTTTTGTTATGTTTATAAAGGCAAAGATTTCAGGTCAAGACTGAGGAAAAAATTTCCTGGGAATTTTTGTCCAGCTTGAAACAATTTAATGGCCCTGATTTTTAAAAGATGACAACTTGAAAGGTCTCTCAGTATATAGCCCATAAAAATGAGCACCTAAAGCCACTTGAAAAAAAATTGACATTTGTCCCTATCATATAAAATTTTGTTTAACTTAGATGAGAAACTGAAAAAAATATAAACACTCAGGCTATAATGACTGTCTTAAGAAATATTAACTTGTTCAGATATTTCACAACCATGTCTGAGTATCGATGCTTCTGTTGATACCTTGGATGGTGTTGTAAAGATACAGCATTATAATCAATTTTGATATGCATAAATGATATTCCAATATTGGTATTTTAATTTAGCTCCTTATTTTCACATAAAATGTGCTTTAATGCAGGTTTTTTGCCTCACTTCCATGGGCTTTTGTTCATTGCCAAAAGGTCAAGAGCTGGAAAAGAGAAAAATTCTGAGGGAAAAAAAAGCAAATATGCAAACCCATTCCTGAAATATTAAGAATTATTAAAGACTTTCTGAAGGGGCCTGGAAGAAAAGCCTTTAGTCCCAACTAAATAATTATGTAATTGAAACAATATTGCACAAACTGGTTTAAATCTCTTTATAGCTCCTTCCCATTTAGAATAAAATAATAGGTAATGTAATTTAATTTCTTGCACTCAAGTCTATCCCGCTAATTGTGAAGGTCTCAGCCACAAGTAGAAACCCCTCTATGGCTCCTATTGCAAACAAAAATATATCAAAGTATCAAATACTAATATGTACTTGTAGATCCTCATTAGAAGTGAATTAAGTTAAATTCTTTTCACGTAACTTTAAAACTGAATAAGAATATGATGTAGATAGTTAATTGACTTCACTTAGCCACTGTGAATTTCATTAATTTTTGTGACTAATTCTGTTTAAACAATCATCATGGAAAGTGTCAGGATGCAACTAACAGTTCTATTGGCTTTGAATGTTAGTGGTTTCAGTTATTGCACGGAGAAAAATACAAATTCTTCTCAGGACAAAGCTTTGCAGTGGATAGCTCTGCAGTCACAAAACATATGGTACATACTGAAAAGTGGATAAAATGTATTTTCACTTTGAAGAATGTCATATATTCCTGATAATGCAGTAATTTTTTATATAGATATATATTTTTTTTTAAATTGAAGAACATTAAATACCACTGTATCCAGGTAATGGAATACATGCAAATGGTCACAGCGATTTTTTTAAGAGAACTGAGCCTGACATCAGTAGTGACAACATGGTGATTCCCCAGGAATGTGATTTATGAGCCTGTGGTACATGAATTCTAAGGGCAGTTGATTCAGCTGTTGTCTGAAAAGATTTACTCCCACATAAGGACAGGTGGCCTCTGTACTCCCATCCTTTAACAGCTTGTGCTTGAAAAGGATATTTCTCAAGTGCACCTGCACATAAGCCCTAATTCAAAAGGCATGCTGAGCTGCTGCATTACTTGATAGATGCTGTTCATGCTTCCTCCTTTGTTCCTTTTGCCTTAACAAGGGTTTAGTGCTGCAGGTATTTGCAGGTCCATTTTGCTGATTACTTTCTCCCTTCAAGAGGAAGTGTCTTTCTACAATGACCAGACATAGGGCATATAATCTTCACAGCAGCTCGGCCTATACTAAAACAACAGGTAATACACCCAGGGGAAACCACAGGCGGGATTGTATATTTTACTAAAACTGTAAGAAAAGGAGATTTCCAACCTCAAAACCAAATAAAGCCAAACACCATTTCTCCAAAACCAGGGGAGAGCAGTGGAGGAGGGGGAAGCGCTTCTTCCAACCCCAGAGCTGACTGACCCTGGAGAATACTCTAATGCATGTTGTGTTGGGGCGCAAGTGATATCCCTGGGTTATGCTCCTCTGTGACCAATTCTGTTCAGAGCTATAGGTAGAATTCCTCTGTATCTGTGTGTGAGAGAGAGAGAGATGTTAAAATGACAGCTGAAAATGATGCAAGCTCTTTTTCTAGTTGGAAAGCATAGTGAGCATAACAACTATATTGCCAAGGAAGAAAACAAGGGAAAAGCAGAATAGGGGAGACAAAATATGCGAAGGAAGACCTCCTGCTTTATGCTCCCCTTAAAGAATTCTTTCATTTACAGAACAGCTGAGAATTATGTTCCATGAACTAAATATGAAATATCTAATGTTATATATGCAGATTTTCTATCTCATTTCTTGCCTATCAAGCATAAAAAGTCACAACAAACTCATATCTTTTTAAAACATTGTAGATTAATTCAAACGGTATTATAGGGGATGGGGCAGAAAAGGTGAATTAATGGCATTCTTTTTAAAAACCAACACAAAAAATCTAAAAAAGACTTAACAGTTTTTAGGCAGAGTGGATCTTCCTTGTTGACTTCTAAAGTCTGTAAATAGAAACAACTAGGCAGCTATCTTGATAGATGTCTTTGGCTCATTTTCAGAAAAAAACATAATTTCATACTATGATCATGTATTGAGTCCTGTAAACCTGTGACAGACAGTATAGAGAGCAGAACCAAGCTCCTGTCTCAATTTCCCCAAATATAGATAATTTCTGGGATTTTTCTTTAATGACTTAATAGCTTTAACAGTGTTTCAATTTGCTTTTTAAGTAGATGCTGTGTACAGGGGTGAAAAAAACAATGACTCCAAACAGAGAGAAGGCTTTACCAGAATTAATATGTTTAACAAGATGAGAGTCTGTGAAAACAACTCAGAGTGTAGTGGTCAAAACCAAAATGCTTCTATTTGCCCTACTGTATGGCACATAGTAAACCAATCATGGTTATTTAACTGATAAAGACACATTTTGTGCACTACTGAGTACTGGCAAAAGGATCAGAAAGGATGTCACCTTGCATAATGAGTCCGTGCCTACAATAGCAGGCACCAGGTGTGCCCAGGAATGCTTGCTGGTTCTCAGGCCAGTTGGCCAGGAGTAGCCCATCGTGGTGCTAATAAACAACCCTGGCCCTTAAGCAGTGTGAGTGCACTCAGCTGCCTGCTGGCAATGACCTCTGCAGCGTAGCTGGGTTTGGCAGCTGCTGGCAGAATGACGGCTGACGTGGGCCAGGAGTCTGCTAAGGACCCTGCTATTAATTTAAAACTGCAGATGGTCATATTCCAGAGCTAGATGATATTTCTAGTCACTATTTAACTTATTAGTACAAATGCAGCCTCTAGGTCTCTACGCATAATCAACTGCTTAATATCAGAATCTTCCATGAGACCAGCTATACAGAAGAGATGCAGGGTTCCTAAAGCTATTTCAATAAAACAATATTTGTCTTGGAAAAGCAAAAGAACATGCAGATGTCAATCACTCAGAATCTAATTTTCAGTAAAGAATATATGTGGATATTCCACTGTATCTGCAAAGATTCTTATATTTTTTTTCCCCCAGTTAATGTTTCTTTTCTAAAAATTCAAAATACTTTTTCCCCCAAATATCCTTTCTACCCTGAAAAGTAACATCTCTGTAAAACATTTATATGTGAAATATTGAATGCAGACACACACATACAGCCCAGCCCATACACACATCTCCCTGTATACTTATTCTCTAAGTGAAAAGTATCTTTTACTACTGAAAATAATGGTGAGAGGTTTTGCACTTCTGTGTTGGGTTATTTTTGTTTGTTTGGTAGGTTTTTTTAATGGGAACTGTGCCAAAACATTACTTCTCCAGTTCCTTTCTTCACCATACACCCATGATGCTTCAGTCTCTAGAGTTTACTGCATATTATGTGGAATTTTTTTCTACAATCTTTAATTTTATTGTGCAGAGTAATCACTTAAAATATACTACACTTTAAAAAATTTATTCTTTTTCATTAGTGGTAAATTTCAAAAGGGTAAAAAAACCCACTTCTGTTTTAGATCCAATAAACTTAATAGTGAACATAAGAAATAAAATTTTAAAACATTTTTAAAGACATCTATAAAATTATATCAGAAAAATAAGGAGAAATTTCTAAGTATTATTTTTATGAAATTATTTAACTTTAAAATTACTGAAAGATTTTCCTTTCTTCATTTTTAAAAGTGGTTAGATTTTTAAGTTCTATCACAGGTGCTGTTAACATCTTCAAACCCTGAATTTTTATTATGTTATTCTAGTTCATATGAATAACAATGCTTGTGTTTCTGTTTGTGTCATGGATTTAAGGACAACAAAGTTAATCAAGTTCCAACTAATCAAAATTACAACAATGCTGTAGATCTTACTTGTGTATTTCAGTAAGCAAGAACAGGATAATTTGGACAACTAACACAACTTTCTGTTTTTTTTACCTACTCAAATAATGTAAACAAGTGATTGATGTACGGTAGTATTTGGAATGCTTTCTAAGCTATAAAATCTATCAGAAAAATCTGATTCTGTGATGTGTATTGCATTGGCTACTCAAATAATTCCCAATTCAATAAACACTGTACAGTTTTCAACGGTTTTAAATTCTCTTGTGTGAGAAAAGCAACTATTTTTTCAAATTTTAACATATGTTGTTTTTCAAGATGTCTAAGCATGCAAGTTGAAATGTGAATGTATCATCTGTATAAATCATGTAGTGTGGTGAATTAATAATCAGGAATGAATGGTACCTTATTCCGGGTGTATCAAAAATAACACTTTGTGGTTCTGGTATTGACCTACATGAAGGCAGTAGATAATTGTCAGTGTGGCATTTCCAAATATTTTTGTGCTTTCTTTAACTTAAATTAAATTAAATGCAAGAAGTAATCTACTTCTAATTCTTCAAACAGTTAAAATGCTTTAAAACAAAAAAACCCAATATAACTGTTTTAGTCATTATTTACTATCTTACTCTGGTTGTCATTATAGTTCAAGTGTTAGAATTTTACACAATGGAAATTTGTCAGAATAAAACAACAGAGGGTCAGAGAACCAAAGCACTATGTAAAATAAGCAAGCTCCAAGTTAAACATCTCTTGATAGTTAGCATAGTAGTTCTTAACCTTTGGAGTTTGAAATTATGACAGTTAACATTTTGGGGGGGCTTCTTAATATATGTTTGGCAACAGAATGGCCTATTTTCATAGCATCCCTAGTGCAAAATATATGCCTGTGGTGTTTTTGGTCCGAATCCAGACTTCAGATTTCATGATTCAACTTTCAACACCTCTCAATGTCATAAATCATAATAGGCAGTGAGGAATTTACTTATAATGCAAGAAACCAAAACCCTAACCCATGGAGACACCACAGAAATCTGAAGTTTCCACATCTGAGAAGCAAAACAAATATTTTTTAGCTTGCAGATGCATGTTAGCAAATGGTGTGTTAGTAACACTAAAACAAAAAAGCCCTGTTATACAATGAAGTCCATTGAGCTCTTTTCACCATAGCTAAATTTGGCAGGTTAATATGAAGCAGTGAAGATTCAATGTGAAAACGTCTAAAATTACTCAAAATCTCAAAATTACTTCAAACGTGCACCACAGAACTGTTTTAGGAAATTAAAAACAGCTTTTAAAGATTAGACTTTCTGTAGACATAATGTGGAAAAATATTAAAATGAAACACCTTTTGTCATCAAAAGTAAAGTGATTTTTTTTTCTCTCAAGAATGTTGGTTCAAAGAGGGGGGAAATTAAGACAAGAAAACAGATTTTTGTTGCAGAAGATGAGAATCCAAACAAAGGATGCAATGTGTAGTGTCTTCTTGTCCTAGTTCAGTGTGTGAAGTGCTGGAAGTCAGAGAAGGGTGAAATTACTGTTACAAAAGTAACTTTTACTATTTTGACTGCATAAATCATTTGGGAGACTGACGGGGACAAGTTGCATGGAAAATCATTGCCTTTTTTCTACCTTAAAGGTTTACTTGTCAGAGAATATTTTCAATAGCAGTAAAGGAAGGAAAATGGTATGTACAGGGTCTCAGGAGAAGAGATACTAGGTGGGGGTTTATGATCCAGATGTAAACTATTAAATAGTTTAGTTAGAAGGTCTTTTTGGAGTGATGTCTGAAAGATACAGAGGAACCAGGAAGCTGTAACTTCGAGTATTATGTATTTAGAGATAAACTTTTTTTAGACCATAAAGAGGTAGTTTACTGGTACTAATGTGAATCTAATCAGATTGAGAATAAATTATAAATAATTTTAATTTTATGGCTTTTTGACTAAATGATAGTTGTAGCAAACACAAAGATGTGAAAACAATTATTAAATGGAGCCTGAATTACATAAATAAGCAACACTGTACATTATATAGTGTAGAAAGTAGAAAAGGAGAAATTGTCATTCATAATAAAAGGCAAACCAAACAATAATTACACATTATTCATCAGACAAACCTCTCTATTTAAATCTTGCTTCAAAAAGACATTTGAAAAACATTTTGACAGTAACATATTCTTTATTCTTACTCATAATTATATTTCTCATTTATGTAAGACAGTAGGCATCAGAAATATGCCTGTGTTGGGATGACACCCACAAGAGGAAAGAAAGACATTTACAATTGAAAGCTGTCCCCCAGGGATGGGTATTTTCATAAAGAAATTTGAAAAAAAAAGTAAGGCAGCACATTTGCTTCTTCTTCTGTACCTTACCTTCCATGTAGCTGCAAGTTGGAAAATGACAAAGCTGTCAGGTGAAAGTACCACACAGTTGCACCTCCTCTTCCAATAAAATTATTTCCCAAATAACCCCCTCACCCTGAATAAAACTTTTTTATATGGGATCAAAATAAATCTCTGAAAGGACCCAACTGGGAACTTGAGATAAGAAAAAGATGGTGCTATTGTGCAAGTGTTATCTCAGACCTAGAGGGAGGTTAACAAACTGGGGGAGAAGAATCTATCACTGATAATGGACACAAAGAATGCAGAATTTATGGGTCACAAGGAAAGCAAACTCAGCAGCTGTGCTGAAATCAGCTCTGTCTGGGTAAAACATAATATCAGAAAGGGGAGATAGTGGCCAACTCACAGCCCACTGACTCAAGAGAAAAACTGGGCATGGGATTAATTGGCATTAGAGGCAGGGGAATCGTTTAACCAACAGAATAAGAGAACATTGTAGCCAATGAGCATTAATTCCTTTTTTGGCTAAAATGCTTAAATAGTGAAAATTTTAAATAACCTTGGGACCCCCATCACTGAGAAGCCCAGGGTGAAGGAGAACCAAAAGAATTCTGCTGGGTCTGTGGGTGGTGACTATCTTCTGCTTGATATCTCAATCTCCCTCTCTCTCTCTCTCTCTCTCTCTCTCTCTCCCTCCTTCCCCTCCCACCCCTTTTTCTATTTCTTTCTCTCTACCTCACATTTATTGTTAAATAAAATACATATCATTGACTTCAGCATATGGTCTTGTTTGCACCTTAATTTGGGCAGAGACATCTCTCACTAATCAAATCACTGGACCAGGTTATCTGAAGGATCCTTGATTCTACCTACATGGCTGGAAAAAAGCCCCACAAACTGAGAGGTTTTGTATTTATAAGAAGGGTGCTATTCATAGCACTTTCGTTCTTGCTCTTGCAGTTTGCAAATAGCTAAGGCCACCCTTTATTTTACATATTTTCTGGTTTTATGCTTGTCATGAAACTATCAGTGTAATAAACAACGTGGAGTGCTGCTTGAAATTTAATATCTTGGCAGCTTTTGATGTGGGTATCAGAAGTTACAGAGTGTTATTTATACAGTTCCATAGAAAACAGCTATTTTTCTTCTACAAACAAATTACTGATGCCTTAATAAAAGCAGGCAAGATTTTATTATTAATTTCATACAAATTAAGTAGAAAATTTATGAGAGGGGTGAAACCCTGAGAGAGAGAGCACACATGCCTCTTATACATCCTTTGTTATCCTGATAATCTTTGACATATTTTTTTCTTATTATATTTCTGGATTTCTGCATGGTGTATTTTTATCCTTCTAGAAAGTATTGCATTTGATGGTTGATGTTTACAGAGAACAATACCTAGATCTTTAAATGCATAAACAGGTATATAAATCACATATTAAAAGAATACTGCTTCATAACTCAGATATTTGAAGACAAAGTCAGAAAAGGAAATAATAATCCTCAAGTACCTGTCAAAATTAATTAAAATCCCAAAATCTTACACTCATTTGAGACTTTTCACTATCTGTCTTTGATTATTTGGTAATTTGTCCATAACAAAATATAACTATAAAAGGAACAAGAATTTCAAGGGATTTTGAAAACTAACTTTGTGACATAGAAGGAAGAGGATTTCTCCATAACAAAGACTAAAGACAAGGCTGAGAATAAAGAGGAAACTGACATTTGAGGATTCATGATTAACCAAACTAAATTTGGTTAGAACCTAATTTTTTTTCTTTTAGTTCACAAAGTAGTGTTGAAAATTATTAATGTTCACAGCCAATATTATAAAAGTAAATTTATCAAGGATATTATCATTACTGCTTATATGACTCCAGCAAATAAATATATTGTAGGAAAAAAAAAGAGATATTTTCAAGCCCCTGACATGTAACCTGAAATCTGACAGATAACTAAACACTGACGGCAGTGACAGAACCATGTTCAGCAATGAGAGATGAAAAGCCAAGACCAAGTCCACCAGTATAACCAAATTTTATATGGTTTGGGTAGTTTATGAGCATTAGTAAGCCAGTCCTACTCCAGCATCAATATCTTTCACTCCAAAGCCAATTACTTGAGACAAACGTCAAGAAAAGTGAACACAGGTCTTTGCTGGGAGCTCCTGTTGAGGACTTTGCACTCCTCTCTGGGAGGAATGTGATGTAGAAGCTTTCTTCCACAACACTGTTGGGTTCTGCCTTGGTTTCCCTCTACACATTTCCTTCCACAGGCTGCTTCCTACATCTCTGTTGCCCTCAAAACCTGGAATATCTTCCCCCAATCTCAAAGGAAGAAAAAGGATATTGTTTGCTTTGCAGTCATCTTGTTGGAGTTTGTCACACCTTTGCCATAAGGTATTCACAGGTTTTTAGCTAAAATAGGCTGGGTGATAGGCACTTGGTGGAAGGACAGCAGTTAAAGTAATGTAAAAGCACGTCAAGCCCAGTCAAGTCCTGAACCCCCGCACTCAGGAGCACAAATGACCACAGAAAGCCTGTGACTATTGCCAGTAATGACAAAGTAACATTCACTGGGGCAACAGTCAAAATAATTATCACACATTTAAATTACTTTATTGGAACTTTGGTTGACTCACTTTGAATGAAGACATAGAAGTTAATATTAGTACAGTGATACAGTTTAAATTACAATTTGAGTCATATGGGAACTTCACAATTAGCAGTAGAGACTTGAAACACAAGAAATAATATTAAAGTAAGCATGCTTTCATTCTAAATGTGAAGGAACCATGAAAAGATTTAAAATCATTTCTGTAACAACTTTTCTTTAAAATAATTATTTAATGGGATTAAAAGTCTCCTTTTTCCCTCCAGAATTGGTCTAATAGTTACTATTCTCAACTGTGCTAAATGATATTTAGAGGGAAGAACACCTAAGTCTTCAAATTGCTTTTCTGGGAGAGAAGTTTTATCAAATTTACCATTCCACTGAGGCCTAGTGGGAGCTTACCATAACTGACTGTGATTTTGCCAAGTGGATACTAGCTCCCCAGAAGGCAATAGATTCAGAAATTTGGAGAGGAGCAGCTGTTTTCAGCGGAGTGGAAGCAGGGCTGATTAAGGATAAAAAAACTACAAGAGAATCAGAACGTGAGATTGATTGCTGCCACTGATGCAAAACATCTAATACATAAGGCCAAAAAAAATACTTCTGAAAAGAACTAAAATGCATTAATTCTAGAAAGTGATTAACTTGAAATGGCAGAATTAACAACTCATTTGTATTCTCCTGTAAGACAATTAATTACATAATGCATGGTGGATTCCATCACGGCCAACATAAATTTACACTTTTAAAAAAAAAAAAGTTGTTAGATTTCAGTGTGTTACAATTTAAATGCCAAGTTGCCTATTTCTTCCATTTTGGAGTCTCCTGACTATTGAAAATGAAGCTAATACTTATTTAAATATTAACCAGTGGAAAAGATGGGACAAGAAATCCCTTTTTGAGGTCCTATGCTTGGAATCTAGGAAGCAAATATCAGGTATCTAAGCAAATTTTTCAATAGCCATTTTAGACACAATATGGCACCCAATTTGGTCTTCAGCTGTTACTGCAAAAAGACACGTTTTTAAGTAATGCACCCCGTGCAGAAAACTCAGAGACCCTTCAGGTGCCTAAATTGGCTCTAGAGAACTACTTTTAAGCAGATGAACTGTCATCTCTGTGTTCAGGCCAGATACACAGAATGAGTCAAATATAGCTGTGTCCGAAAATATCAATTTACTTCCAGGTGTTTTAAAAGGTCCCTGGGCTACTACCCTTGATATAGGTGTGTACACTGAATCTTTGTATTCATGTCCTTTAGCAGATTGAGGTCTTATGTCCTATAGATCATTCTGAAGAGATGCAGTTTTAGTGACCACTCAAGAACTCCTGTAGGGTATTGCAGTGTCTATCAAATGGGGATGTTATATTTTGAGTCCTATGAAAGATTCATTGTGGCTACTATGAAAAATTCATTGTGTCTTACGTACTTGTAAAAGTGGGACACAAAAAAACCCCAAACCAACCAAACACAAGAAAAACAAACCAAGCAAGAATAAAACAAAACAAAACAAAACAGAAGTCCAAACCTCCCCAAACCTATTACCATATGATTATTTCAACCCACATTATAATTGAAATATAATTGGTTCAAGATGAGAGAAATTCATAGCTTTTTGGGAAATCTCTTTGGCTAGCAGAACCTTTTTAACAAGGAATGTGAAAAGTTATTCCCTCTTTTTTTAAAGTAAAAGTGTTTCCTTTGTTAATGTGTCTGAATCAAGGGTAGGTTACATATATAATTAACTGTAACCTAATTAGTTCAGGATTTGAATATTCAAAGCAAATTTAGAATGCTACTATAACTCAATAACAGATACACTTCTTGACATTTAATATAATTTTAAAATTGTTCTTATTTTAACGACAAAGGAGCGTGTACAAATGAGTTTTCCATAAAAAAATGAGGTCTTCAGGTCTCACTGGTGAGAATAAATTTATAAACTATAACCTACTTGAAGTTTGAGGGGTTTTATACCTTTTTTCTTTATGTAAAACACTACTTTTTTCATTTTAGACTGAGTCAAAGTAAACAGGACACAGGAAGTTTTATCAGCCTGTTGAACAGCTATTGCTGAAACAGCACATACAGAGGAGAAAGACAGCCTTTCAGCAACCTACCAAGATAATTAAGAAAGAAACTTGCCCAAACAATTACCTTGGGACCCTGTAGTAATGCTTACAGCTATAGCTTGGGTGTAAAACCTTTTCCTGTATGTTTAAATGTAGGCTCTAAGAGAAGCCAAGAATAGTCTTCTGTACTTTCTGCTTAAGTAAATAGAAAAGAATACAGATTTGTAGAATACAAAATATATTAATATTAAATTTATATTTATTAATATAAAAATATTAATAAAATAATATAAACCTTTTCAGACACAAGAAACAGCGGCAGATATTTTTCAGGGCCTTGACTGAACAGAGGGGCACTAATTTCTCTGAGCACTCCCAAACCTGCTCACGGTCCCAGGAGTCCCATTTCAGCTCCGCTCTGAGCAGGGGCATTGCTGCCTCCAGCCTGGAGGTTTATCTATGTTGCATCAGCCACAATCCTGTCTCCAGCTCCTGCTCATTGGGCTCCCAGTTTGGACCCTGGATGAATGATGGACTTGATTTATCCCTTCACCCTTTCTGGGGCTGCCATTAAACACAATTGCCAGCCCCCAGCTCTGCTAGCAGTGCTCAGGCCCTGTAGGGCCACATTCTGATAGAGGAGGCACAGCCTGTGCACCCGTGTTTTCTGCCTCATTTCCCTCTTGAAGCAGACCTGCACACAATGGACTAGGAGAACACTGTATAAATAGTCTGATCATCCTAAACTGTTCTTGTTTATTGCCAACACTTTGTTCTCATGTTTGGCAGATGTAACCTTTTGCCAATAATTATACATATGAAACAGAATCAAGGGCATCACAAGATCTTTGAAAAACTCCCACACATTTTTGTCTCTTGTCTGCTGTGATTCCCAAGAATATCATTGTGACCAGTGCAACAGGCAGAGGGGTGACTGTACATAGTAGAACCAGAACCTTAAATGTACGAGCCTATCACACCAGCTGAAGCACGATGTGCAGACATCAGCCATTCCAGTTTATGCACAGGATCATGACCCTAAGTTTCAAAGAAAAGTAATTCTGTTGTGTCAGTCAGTAGTAGAAATACACAATTAACTCAACAGATTCAATCAAATCAGAAAACTTGGACAATTACCGCACTTAAGTGAGCCAATGTAACTCATGAGACTGTCTTAAGCCTGATGAAAACTTGCCTGCGCAAGGTCTTTCACTGAGATTTTAATTAACAACAGGTTGTGGTTAGATTTATAGACGTTGAATTAATAGAAAGTAAAATTGTTAAAATATCAAAAGTTAGTGATGAAAACACAATTTCTACAGATAAAAATATACATGAACAATTTAAAATTGGTTGTTGACAACCCATTATCTTTTATCTTGATCATTAGACCTGCTTCACATATTTCAGTCATATCCTGATTTTTTTATTGCAACATAGCATAATGGGCTCTTTCAAAATGTGGATGATCTTCTTATGTCTTTTTGACGGGAATAAAGTTCAAATGTATAATAGTGTGACCAGTGAGAAGTATTTAGAAATTCATAAAGACGCATAACTAGCTGATGACTGGAATTTTTTTTTAAGTAATTTGTTTATTATAGAATTTGACAAATCTTACGGGCCGTAGCTACAGCTGGGAGGGCCTCTCCCTCTGCTCTTGATATAATAGGAAAGATGCTGTTGTACATATCTTTATTTTGTATATATCTCTACTTATCTTTGTGACCCACTCCTGTTGCATGAAATTAATAGGATTAGAAACACCACTTAGAAACATCCACTGGTAAATCCTACACATATCAATAGTAAATTGAACACTTGAGATTAAAGGTGACCACTAAAGGTCATCTGGTCTGATCATCACTCTCCACCATCAATGTCTCCGTTTTTATCCTATTTCTAAATTTTAATTTAAATAAAACTATCAAGCAGTGTAGTATATTCCACAGGGTTTGCATCCAAACAGCCCTTTATGTATACAAGATCAGGACTCCTCTACCCCAGTAAGTTCACCCTAATGTGAGACTCCTAGTCCTAGTTGTATTTGGAGAGGTGCTTCCTTCTAAGGACCAAATTAAAGCTGTTATCTTAAGACATTTCAACCCTAAAACTCAGGGAAAAAGAAAAATGTTTGATGGTGCTTTGGGTCTATCTTTGATTTTTGATGATTTATACATTACTCCTATTTTGGGGAGTATGCTGAGCAGTAATGGAAAGATTGGGAATAACATGTAAATTTCAAATACCAAGGGACAGGCCTGGAATAGATGGTTCTTGAGCAATTGCCAAAGACAATATGTTATGGGTTTCTCAAGCCAAAAAAAGAAAGAGGACAGTGGGAAGTGACATGTACAGAGTAAATTAGTGTGAGAGATGGCTTCTGCTTGAGTGCTAGTTTCAGGATACCTTGAGATCCTGAACTCTGGGCACAGCATGAATACACATAGAAGTAAAATTGTCGAAAACCACTGAAGCAGAATTGTTGATTTCATGGAAGAGCAACCCACATGGTCATAAAGAAAACAAGCTAAGAATTTCACTTTTGGGCATTTTGCCTCACTGTACTTGCAATGTCCTAAGCCAGATAGCATTTTAGGAAAGAATCAGACCTGTTATTTTTCCTTAATTTTCTCTTAAAATAAAGGAGGCAGAAAGATTACTGCTGTCATGTATATCCAAAGGGCTTTTTTCTTTAGCCATCTGCTGTATGTAAAATAACATTTTGTGCTTCCTCTCTATGTGAGATATTATGGCAAATTTTCCTTGCCACCTCCCTCTATGAATGAATTAAAAGCATTTTTAGAGTAGGCTGATGATCCACGAACCGCTAGAGTGGAAACAGCCACAGTATCTACATCAATTCCCATCACTGGGGTGCTTACCTGTATCCAAGACCAAATAAGTTCAGACTGAAAAAGAATACATGTATATATAGTCCTTACAGTAGGAAACTAGAGCACAGTAAACTGTGCACATAAGGAAAAAATCCTATTTTTTGCATCCAGTTGCACTGCACATATCTATCAAGGATCCTACATTTTTTCCAGTAAGTTTGTAGTATATATACTGAACGAATGGCAAGTTATTATTTTTATTGAAAACTGACTAGCTTTTCTTTTGAACATACAGATATTCCTATTTCAAGGGAATACTTCCACATTGCAGTTTGGGATACTACTACAAAAAAATTTGGAGTAGTTTGGGAAACTACTACAAAATGTAGTGATGTCAGTTAAAGTCCCATAATTGCTGATGATGACAGACTTTGGAACAGGTTCCTATCATCTTAATCCATAAAATGCAAAAAAAAAAATTGAAAAAAAATATTGCTTTTTGAAGAATTTGGACCAAATGAAAGTTTCTTTGAAAGTTTTATATTTCTGTGTTCTCAGATTTAGCTTCCCCTCCCCCCTTCTCCTGAAGTTAGGCTGGACCAAAATTAGGAGCCTCTGGCACTCTTGAAGCGTACAGTTCTTCAATGAAATACATCCTCCTGGCCACTTTAGTGGCAATGAAACTGCAAGAATATCTTTTTCAGTGAAAAGAATGTTTTTTTCAGTGGAGAGAGAGGCAGATACACAGTTGGTTTATGATCTTTGAGTAAACCTGCTGAAAACCCAAGTGCTTGTGATTCTTTAAATGCCATGAAACCTTCTTCCCCACGCATGCTGTCAAAGCCAAATGACCCCCCAAACAAACCCAATCTACTGCATGTTTTAAACAAAGGCCCCAAAAATAATGCATTTGCCTGAAAGTGTTTCACTAGAATATTTTCAACCAACCCCTCTCAGAATCAACCAGACTGTCATGTCAAAAATATTGTCAGAAAATGAGAAGTGTATCTATGTGTAAACACAGCTATTGTTTCTCAAAAGACATCCATAATACATAAGATTTTATATGCCTTTTTGTCTCTATTGATTTTAACAGTGTTTGGAGGCTATTTTTCAAAATGTAACTGTAATTGTACTTGTAAAGATCACAAAAGCAGAGCATACATTTGTTCTTAGATTGTACTTGACCTTTTTGGCCAAAGTAATTAGATTGTCAACATCAAAAACTTCTTGATAATCAAGTCTAGGAGCATATAGAAATACTAGATATTGCTTACAGTTCAAGATCCTTTACTAACCAACAGAAATGACATTATGCTTCCTGAAATGCTAATAAAGTAAAATACTCTGCTGACTTTTCTGAATAAAATTTTCTACACCAGAATTCTAATATTGAAGTTTCCCCAGTCAGGCACTAGGGTGATGGATGACTGGAATGCCTATCTCTCTTAAGCGGTTTTTTGTCTTGCAAATTGTCTCTCTCAAAAGTATCGGTATGAAAGATGCCCTCTAATTGAAGGAATTGCACAACTACTTTAATTTAAACTTCAAGTAAATGTGTCCTTTTTATTATTTATTTTCAATACAACATTCATGAACTAATTATTGAAGTAATGTTTTTTAAAATAATTTTTAAAAAATGGAACACGCTGAAAGCATTTTAACAAAACAGTCTCTCATTGTAAAGACATTAATATATGAAGTCTGCAAGTTTCATTTAATTCTATTTTATCCATTTATCTTTTGTACTATCTTTAAAAGATATGTCATTAAAAGTTATAGTGGTATTATTCTGTTAAAATTGTAAACCTATCAAAATACATTAATTTTTTTCTGTCCTTTCTGACCGAACATTCTTTGCTGAGCTTCCAGTTTTGACTGGGGTGTTTGTTGTAACCCTAACATTAACTTTTACTTTGAAAAGTTTAATTGTTTTATGCAAAGAAAATAACCTCCTCTGGGAGAAGCAGTGGTGCAATGCAGTGAAGACCTAGATTTTCATACCAATAATTTAATTGTATCTACAGATTCAGCCAAAAGTGAACACTCAGTGGAATTAATGAATCTGTTTTTATATTAGACCTACTTATATTAGACCTACATACTCGGTGTTCAGGGCTGGACATATTTTCATTGGACTTTTGATCTGGATTTAGAAAGTATTGAAAACATTTGTAATGCCAGATAATGAGCTCAATCTATCAGCTTATTAATACAATATGAGAAGCACTTTAGAAAATTGTTATATCTCCATCTTTGGAGTGCAGTGACACTACTTATGTCAAATTGCATATCACTTGTATAAAAGGTGATTTAAAACATCTATATTAATATTAATCTGGTTGAAGTACACAGGCTAGGGGAACCTTCCCAGGCTTAGTAAAACGGCTCTGATCTCAAATAAATCTGTGGCACAGACTGATTTTGTAAACAGTTTTTTGGTTTTATTTTTAATTTTCAGGTAACAGACATTAGTGAGCAGCATGTGACAATATCAGGAGTAATTTACTGTAAATAAAACAAAGTTACAGAAAAATACTGCCCAAGAATACACAAACTGTTTGATGTCTATTTGATCACATAGAAAGCCCTTGTGGGTGAATATCAACATATTTGTTTAATACGACTAAGGAAAGCATAGAGATAAAATGGCTCCACTGGTGAGAATTACATTGTCCTTAATCATTAAGTGAAATATATTTTATTCATTTTTTCACAAATCTAAGAGGATATTTTGAAAATTGGCAGTGCAGAGCAGCCGATGTTTAGGAAAGGAACTGCCTGAAGGCAGTTTCTAAATCTCTATTTATCTGATTATTAACTATATGTTGAAATAGCTGGTTTCTTGACAGTGGAAAAGGCTGGTTATGAAGTAGCTCTGGAGGTCATACTGCTCTGTACATTTTGCCTCAGGGTGTATGTACACTGCAGGACAAAGGCCTTGAGCTGGATCCACCTGAAGTTGCTCAGGAACTGGAGAAAGTGTAAGAGAGCAATATAGTTCAGCATATTGCTGGGAATCAGATAATTAGTGCTGCCTTCAGATGGAGTCAATTAGCCTGGCCACTACCTACCAGGCTAATCCAGTTTTACTGTGGCCCACAGTTGTACCCATGTCCTTGACTTCCCTGGGTAAATATGCCAGCTGAGCAGATAATCTTTAAGATAACACTGAATTTGTGCAGTACAGACATGGCTGAAAGAGTGATTTTAAGAAAAAAAAAATCTTATAAACTATTTTTTATAGCTAAAAGTGAATTAAAGAGAAAATTAAATGTGCAGGGATTAAGGAACACAAATATTTCCTTTTCAAGCAAAAATTACTACTATAAAGCAGCTTATGCCACCAAAGTCTCAGCAGTGGGGCAGTTCAGGAGAGTGAACTTCTTTGAAAGATATAAAGTACCAGTTATATCGAATGCTTATTTTCACTAAAATGAAGTGAAAAAAATGAGATATTTGAGATAAAGAAATAAACCTGTCCCGAGTTTATACTAAAACTCCAATAATCGTGTAAAGTAAGAGAATTAGACCCATGCATTAACGTTACTCCAAAAAGAAGAGGGTATTAATGTCCACACGATGTTGTGAGATCCCACCTGGAGTACTGCGTATAGTTCTGGTGCCCCTAACATCAGAAGGACATGGAACTGTTGAAACAAGTACAGAGGAGGCCCACAAAGTTGAAAAGAGGACTGGTGCACCTTCTCTATAAAGACAGGCTGAGGAAGTTGGGGCTGTTCAGCCCTGACAGTAGAAGGTTGCATGGATACCTCATAGCAACCTTCCACTATCTAAAGAGGGCCTATAGGGAATCCAGAGAGGGATTCTTTGTCAGGAGCTGTAGTGATAGGACAAGGAGTAATGGAGACAAATAGAAAGAGGGGAAATTTGGGTTAGATATTAGGAATAAATTCTCTATGGTGAGTGTGGTGAGACACTGGAACAGGTTTCCCAGGAAGGCTGTGGATGCCCCAGCCCTGTCAGTATTCAAAGCCAGTTTGGATTAGGCCTGGTCTAGTGGGAGGTGTCACTGCCCATGGCAGGGGGGTGGACCTACATGATCATTAAGGTCCCTTCCAACCCTTAACATTCTATTATTCCATGATCCCACACATCTGTGCTCAATTCTGTACAAGAGAAACACTACTGACAATTATTTTAAACAGTGTAAAATGACTCTCAGTCATTGTAAAGTCTCTTGAAGTTTTTAATCTTTTCCTGTTTTGTCTGATATGGACACTTGTTTGTTTAAGTTGAGATGTACTCCTTCCCTATTAGAGCACTTTCCTGATATTTGTCTTTTTCTTGATGCTTTTATAATCCCCATAAACAAAAAAAAGTAAAAAATTCGAACTCAAAACCCCTCCCAGACTCCATTTCTCCTCTGATCTCTAAGGAGGTAAGCAAGGACAATTTTTTATCTCATTTGCATGACATGTGCTATAAGTTTGCATCTTTACATAGTTGATAAGGCCCTTTTGGCATTTTTCTGCTAGTAACACTAATTAGGGTGCAATATCCAACTCTTTGAAATATCTCCCTAAGGATCCCAATACATCTTGTATTTATAGGGTTTTAAACTTTATGGTTGGTACTGTTTTCTTAGATTTCCTGAGGAGCTTTCAGGTAAATCTTACTGACAGTATACTATTGCATAAATTGTAGATAAGCACTTCACAGAGACTGTACTCATAAAGCATAGGTAATTGTTTAGATCTTATGTCAACATACACTATTTGAACAGTTACATTTCAAGCTGAAGCCCTATCAGTAAAGCCCATTTTAAAAAAAAATCCATTCCTGTCAGCTACTTTGCTAACAGAGGTGGACTAGGTTAATTTGCACTTGTTCTACTAAAGAAAAATATGGAAGATGTATGTTCTAACTCATTTAAAACTGCAGAAATGTGTGAGGTCAAAAAACTTGATTTTTGCCATAATTATACCATGACAGATAGTCTTCAATCATCTTGTTAGACCACAATGTCAATTTAAGTGAGAACAGCCATTTTGCCATTGTTAAACACTAATTGTACTATTTTGGTCCATGTGTAACTCTCAGTAACTAAATTCTTCCAGACTCTGGCTCAAAGAGAATCAAATGCCTCTTGGATACCTTTGCAATATCTCTACATTACATAGAAAGACTGATTTGATCAGGACTTACAAGAAATGAAGAGATGTAACTTTTAATTGTTAGGCTTAATACAATCATGTTTTCTGTGCCTTCTGTAATCAAAGAGTATCTTCCAGTTGCTGTGTAATGCAGAACAAATCTCTTGTACAGTCATCTCAGCTTTGCTATGCCACTGATTATTCTGTACTACCATCTGTTGAAAGGATGTAAATATTACAATCTTATATTAGCCTGAAAACCTATTAATATTCTTCCATAACTTACTGGAAGTTTAAAAAACCGTAATTTTCTACTGGTTTAAAACCTCTATTTCCCCCAGTCCTCCATATATTTCAGTGGAGACAGATATCTGGAGATATGAATCAAATTAGGAGTGGAACAACTTCTTTGCATGCTATACCTTTTCAGTATTTAGGACATTGACTGCAATAATATGTTTATAGTTGGTTGAATTTGTTTCTTGTTTAGTCACTGGCTGTTTAAATTTTGTAAATACACGCTATTGAATTTGGAAAACTGAGATGAAATTGGGTCAGCTTTAAGAATTTTCTGATCTTTAAGTGGAGCTTGACTCCAATACTTTTTTTTATCTGGGCTTTTAGGGCATTCATAAAAGAACTAAGGAAGGAAAAGAGGGTAAGAGAAGGCCATGTAGACACAAGTCTGAAATTCAATAAAGGTGTAAGTAAGTGAATGAATAAAGTGTTCATGAATTCTCCTGTCTGCCATAAATTGTTTATTTCCCATTTGCTGGTGTGCAATAGTTCACAACTCTAAAAGCTCCCAATATTTGAAAAAAGTAAAGATAACAGACCAATTAATAATTCCTCAGAAGGGCATAGTAATAAATAACCATAAGTCCAAGTAGCACAATTAATGTTCAAATTTGATTGTCATGCTTACATTTTTTTTTATGATTCAACTGATTTACTTAATAGTCAGTATTAAATTTAAAAAATACATTCTTTGAAGCGTGGATTTGGAGATTTTGAAATTGTAGTCTTTAGTTTATTAAAGGTAATTTTAAAATAAAGTCTTTTGTCTGTTATCTTGAATTTGCTTTAGATCATAAAACACTTGATAAATGTTTGGAGTTCTTCCTAAAAAGAATTGTAAAATCCCATCACAAAGCAATAGCATTCTCATTATAACAAATTGATAACAGCAGTCAAGCATGTAATATGTAAACAATAGTGTCTACTCAGATGTTAATGTGGAATCTGTTAAGTAGTGTCTGTCTCAAGCTTCGCCTACTCAAAATACCATTGTACACAGCTGTAAAGACAATGACAGCCTGTGTGGAAGTAATAGATAGTCTTCAAAAAAAAAGTGTAATATATTTCATAATTATGAAATCATATGCTCCACTTGAGCTGCACTGTAATAAAAGATTGCTTAAAAGGCTGTTAGTATGATGCCTAGCTATATAGGGAGATTGTTGATGGTGAAAAGGGTTTATCAGCATATCTGTACATAAAATATGGGATCAGAGTGTAAAATAATTCAATTCTATTTCATTTAACAAATGAAAATTTTATTTCACATTAATTCTAAAGTAATGCATATTTAAATAATAAAATGAAAACAGTTCTAGAAACACAGACTATCATAGAGTTCCTAAACATGATTAATGCCATTGGCAGTTAATAATTGTAAATCCAGTTCTCAATTTTCATTCTATCTGCTCAAAAATGGACAAATACAGGCCCAATGGGAATGGACTGAATAGGTTCAGAATAGTATTTTAAATAAGATCATTAAACTACAAATTCTGTGGGATGTCTTATTTACTTTTCTGTTTGGGAAGGGAAGGATAGGGAAGCTGTGTTGAAATGCTACTAATCAGGATATAAGCAGGGCTTCTTAATGCAGTCTTTGACTTTACAAAATCTGCACAGAATCCCAGTGGGTCTTCTAAAGCAAGGCACACTCATCCAGAAAAAAATTGAACCAGAGAGTTCTTGAAATAGGGGAGAAATTAATGTTCCCAGTGACACTTGTAGTTACCTTTTGACACGTAAAGGGTTTGTTTCTATCCCTACAATTCTGTCATTCTTATAAGAATAAAATTTTGCCTCCATTCTTGGGTTTCCAGCATTACAGTCTAAAACAGCTGTTGCAATTTCTGTTGTATACATTCTTTGTTTCACAGAAAATACCACAGAGGAATCATCTGGAAGTCAGTAGAATATCCCTGTCTTTGTGTTTGCTGAATTAAGAAAAAGCCCTATTGTGTACCTCAACCTCATCACCTTTTACTGATATAACACTTCCTGTACTCAGAAAAGAACACTTTTTCTGCACAGAAGAATAATTGACAAGCTCACCATTCTCATTTCTGTTCTGCTGCTGATATAGAGCAATCTGGGAAAAATAATGAAAAAAATAAAAAGAACACCCAAGCAGATCTCAGCTCCTAAGGAGTTCTAAGGAGTTCATTCAGTTTTAATAGCAGCTTTGTAGAGGTGAGTGATACACAGGGTAGCTGTTGAGTTCATGTTGATATAATTATGAGAGTCTGACCTTGAGTCCACACTGCATATAGAGCACTGTCACCGTGTTTTGTCTGCATTTCCCACTGTGAAAATATGTGTTTGAATGAGAATCTTTATTCCCACATCAAAAAGAGTTACAGAATGCTTCACATGGTTTATTAATAATATAAGCCACAATCTATGACATTTTGTTTTACAAGTTTGTAGTAAAAAGACATTAATCAAGATATAAATGATGAAATCTGCATCTGCTGTTTAGAAAAGATATTGATTTATACTCCCTCAGTTAAGAACAAAACTCACAATTTCAGGATTTTTCCTTATTCTATCTGGGTAAAAATAACATAATTTTACAATATAATGAAAATCATGATCTTATTAAGAATAAACTCATAACTGTGAAGGTGCTGGTTGACCCCACAAGCCTTGATCCACTACTAAATATTCCCAAATATTCAGTTCACTATTGTCCTTCCAATAGAAGAAATATTACTCTGTTAATTAGTGTATTTTTAAGTATAGTGACTTCTTTTAAAAACAAGAAGCAAACAAAGCATCCTATTAGTAAGACAAATAATTAAAATGGAGTGAGGGTTTTATTCTCTTGAGTGATGCAAACACACAACTTCCTTACTGACGACCTTTCCAGACATTTATTTATTTTACTTTATTTTCCCTCATATGATAACATTGTCATTTTTTGGGACAATGGGGCAGAGAATGTATGAACTTTAATTTTTTTTTACAGAGTGGATCATGTTAATAAACCCTCTCATCCCCTCCCCAAAAATACAAAGCAAAACAAAACCCAAAACACAACCTTTTCTGAATTTTGTTCTCCAGCTATGTCCACAGTCACTAGCTGGCCATGATTGTGTTATTCTTACAGAGGTTCCTTGTTTCTGTAATTCTAGATGTGTCATTTCTTTACTTTTTCTATTGAAACATCTTTCCAAAAATTATACAGGGTTCACTCATTAGTTTTCAATATCTCTTTGGGGAAATTTTCTGTTGGTGTTGTCTCTACATGAGCCTTTATAAAATTTTCCTCAAGCGTCATGAGTAACATCACTGCTCACAGCCCAGTTGACTGCTATTTCATTGCAGTGCCTTTTCCTAAAGGCAAAAAGTTATTCAGTCTTTGAGCATCTGACAAATGGCACAAGCACCTAGGAGAGATGAAGTTTTACACAGTAATGTACTGCTAATTATTCTAAAAAATAGGCTTTCCAAATCATGGAGTCCTGTAAGACTTTTATATTTTTCAAGGAACAGTTCTTGTTCCTTGGGTTATTTAGAAACTGGCTGATGAGTTTGAGGTGCAATTACTGCAGAACTTCTTCTGGGACCACCTTGAGGACAGGTTGATGTGGTGCTGGTGACACAACCTTATATCATTCTGAATGATTTTTCTTTCAGGTAACATTGCTATCTGAGGAATTTTTATGTGGTTTTATTTGGGCTATTAAGGCCCTATATGAATTCCACTGTTGAGATAGCATTCAGTTTAAAGTGTAGATCTAACACGTGTCTGATAAACTATTCCTCAATCTTTGGTTTGTTTTTTGGGGCTTTTTTCCTCCCACTATGATACAAGTACTAAATCCATAGTCAGCAAATAACATAGTCGATGGTTTCTTCCATAAGATTATAGCAGATAAAGTTCTCTTTCTTTGTAGTTTTAAATGGACTTCGAGAAGACCCACAAAAACATATCTACAAACAAATATTGGCCACATGGGTGCTTAAATTATAGCTTGAGTGGAAAGCATGTTTGTGTTTCCTTTCTAGGTTTAGCACTGACCACCTTTTACAACACAGCAAGATTAAGGTAATTGAATTGGCATCTGTTAAAGGGTTTACTCAGTTGTAAATAAACAGCAGTAAGATATTTGAATGTATACCAACAAAAAACCCCAACTAACCAAAAAAAACAAAAAAAACCCCTAAATCCTGTAAGTATTTCTTTATTTAGGACCGAAGAATTAAAAAATATTATTTCCAAGAGAAAAGGATAGAGCTGAACTCTGTGGATTACATATGATTAATATTTCAGTACTTTCAACATTACTGATCATGACTGAAAGCTGAAAATAAACTGTGACAAAATTAACTGCAAGCTGTTGCAACCTAAAGAACAGCAATGAGACAAAGACGGATTTTGTTTTCTTGCATATAGTTACTTACTCTAAAATTACACTGAGCTGACACAAAGTAAAGAGAAAGAATAATTTATATAGGAAACAGAGAAAGAAAAGCACAGTTGAGAGAACTGTACTTTGTGTGACTTGCTTCCAGAACATTTGGCATTATTTTTTGGTATTATTAACAAGCAGCACTGTAACTTGAAATGCTGCAAAAAATGAAAGGTATGTGACTATAAAAAAATATCTCCTTAAATGTGTCTTATGGTGGAAATGTTTATATTTATTACTGACATTATTGACAATGTTATCCATTGAAAATAGTAATTAAATAAAATCAACACTTATCAAACTGTTGTCCAGAAACAGTGTTTTGGCAATACATTAGAAGATGTTTTAAAAGGCAAAATTTCTATACTTATCACATTAATTGCTTTCTATTTGGGCTGTCTGTCATAGAGTTACCTCCCAAATTATGTAGTAGTGAAAGATTACTGGGTTAGCAAGTCAGTGTAGCAGCTTTTTAAAATTTTTTTTTCCTTGTTAAAACTGTGTAAAATCATGGGTCAGGAAAAGTTTAAGGATTACTTGAAATGCTACTACAAATTAAATTTGACTTTCCAAAGCATGGCTGGCTGTAAGTTCTATGTACATTCTACTAGCTGACGTAGATTTTTCCCTGTATGTATATTTTCAAGTTGTAAATAAGCAATATATTAAACTATTATTTTTAATGGAAGCTGTTATAGCTTTGGAACTTAAGGGAAATTAAATGTATAATTTCACCTGTACAAATAATACTAGCAAATCATCTGCCTCCCTGAAAGAGCAGTTACAAATTATTACCAATTTAGGGCAGGTGAAGGAGCTACTTAATGTTGACTTTTATTGTTTGTAAAAGCCAACAAAATATTTCAAGTTTATAGAGGGTTATTATGGATCATTGTTGGTAGTAAAAATTCAAGTCTTTAATTTTAAATTTCTGTCACAATTGTTCCCCAGTCTGCAACTTAGCTTTATTTACACAGGACCACTCCTAACAGCTGCTAACACCATCCTCACTATGATGTAAATTAAGCTAACCTCTCAAAGACATATTTCTTAAACTACTCTTAGAAGAAAAAAAAAAGTATTATTTCATATATGCGCTAAATTCCAGAATGTGGTATTTGCTGATATTTTATCCATGGTATATTTATTTGCATATATATATTTGCATATGTATACTGCCATATTCCTCACTGATTCACATCAAATTTGTCCAGATTAAAAAAATAAAAATAGAAATAACTAAGAAAAAACCCAAACAAAACCAGTTCAGTATAGATATATCAGTCTAAGATATCTAGGCAAAAGGAGTTTATAAGAGGGCCAGCCTGAATCCAGATCACAAGAGTAGCGTCCTCTGTGTTTCATTCAAAACCTGCATTAATTCTGTGTATACTTATCTGACTCTGTAGTAACTTGTAACTGAGGAAAAGTGTTCTCATAACTGGTTAGGAGGTACTAGCTAAGTGTACCAGACTTACTACACAGACACTCCAGGAGATCAGTAAAAAAACCCCAAACCCAAGCATTCCAATTTAATGGAATTCTTTGCATAAAGGTGAAGGTTCTGCACAGAACGGGATCTTTGAACAGGGTGGTGGGTCACTGTCCATGTGTTGAAGGGCACTCACAAAGTTTTCACAGGCTGGGTGGGATGAAACTCCCTGTTCTGCTAAACTCATACAGGCAACTGACCAATTAGAATCACAGAATCACAGAATCAACTAGGTTGGAAAAGAACTTTGATATCATTGAGTCTCACGTATGACCTCACACCACCTTATCAACTAGACCATAGCACTGAGTGCCACATCCAGTCTTTTCCTAAACACCTCCAGAGACGGTGACTCTACCACCTCCCTGGGCAGCCCATTCTAACGTATAATCATCCCTTCTCTGAAGAAATTCCTCCTAATGTCCAACTTGATAATTCCCTGGCACAGCTTGTGTTCTCTCATACTGTCACTTGCTACCTGGGAGAAGAGCCCAACCCCCACCTGGCCACAGCCTCCTTTCGTGGTTGTAGAGAGTGATGGAGTCTCCCCTGAGCCTTCTTTTCTCCAGGTTAAACATCCTCAGGTCTCTCAGCTGCTTCTCATAAGGCCTGTGCTCCAGACCCTTTCCCAGCTCCATTGCCCTTCTCTGGACTCACTCCAACACCTGAATGTCCTTCTTGAAGTGAGTAGCCCAGAGGTGGACACAGTGCTTGAGTGCAGCCTCACCAGTGCCAAGTACAGGGGGACAATCACTTCCCTGGTCCTGCTGGCCACACTATTGCTGATACAGGCCAGGATGTCACTGGCCTTCTTGGCCACCTGGGCACACGCTGGCTCGTGTTCAGTCAGCTGTTGACCAGCACCCTTACACATATGCACAGTCCCTGCTGCTACTGTCCTAAACTGCATGCAAAGCACCTGAGTGATCATTCCAGAGCCTACAGGAACAGTTCCTACTGGCTATTTACAAGTACCTCATCTGTGCTTCAGACTACAGAAACAGAGTTATATCACTTGAATAAAAAATTAATATATTGTTCAACAATTAGTTAGGCATATAAATAATATAAACATAAACACAAATCTCTTTCTGTGTTTTGTCTGTTTCCCTCTAAATGCCCTATTTCTGTCATTCATTAAATAAAAATAACTGAAAATTAATTTCATATCGGCATGCATTTGAATGGGAAAATCTTTATTGTCTGGTCCTAAATCAGGTTATTAAGGCATCAGATGAAGCTGTGTCTCTTCCTACTTTTTGGTGAACAGATGCACAGAACAAGGGAAATAAAGTACTTAAACACATCGGATGTGAATGCTTTTTTTTGTAGCCTAAAACTCCATAGATAAGTGTTTTATGAAAGTACTGGGCTTTTGAGGGGAGGGGGAGAGGATAGATTTTTTTTTGAGTCTAGCTAATTAAACTAATCTAAGAAGTTATAATGCCTCTCTGACCCCTACAACATTTGGAATTATGCATAAGAGGAAATTAACAAATGTGATATCAAATCAATTTTGATATGTAAAGCAAAGCAAATTTCTTAACTATTTCCTTGTGCTTGATAAAGTTAATTGCACAAAAGGAAATCCGGTCTCCACAGGGAAATATTTTTGGCACATTCCTATTGATATAAATGAGGCCAGAAGAAGTAGAATATAATTCAATAGCACAAGGGCCAGGGTCATACACTAGGGGACTAAGAACAGTTTCTACTAGAAAGTGAGATCTTGTAATTTGGAAAGGGTGGAAGAGAAAAATCTCAGATTATTAGTTGACCATTCACTACCAGTGCACTGTGTCTGGAAAAAATGCGAATTAGATGTGCAAAGTGCATCAAACAAGGTTTTTGAGCAGTGGTAAGAAGTTCATGTTAAGAGACATTGATGAAACATTTACAGGAGTGATCAGAAGGATAAAGATGGCGTAATAGAGAATGATTTTGTATGAGGTTGCTTAAATTTTTGTTCTCCTGTGGGAAACGCAAAAGAGTGACAAGGCAGAATCTGAAAGTTTTTCCTGAGAGCTTACCTTCACACATCTAAATGAGTCACGCAAGTGTGATCTTGGATGGAATGAGACTGCAAGGACACTGAATGTCTGCTACTGTGGTTGTCTTTGTTTCTACCCAAAACTAAGAAGCACAGAAACAGACTGAGATGAATAGTATTCCTGCATAACTTAGATATCATATAGATTTCTTTATTCATGGCAGAATTTTATGTGGGAGTAATGAAAGAAACAGACGTTCTGAAGACTAGCAAGGGCCACTGGAAACAATCACTTCATAGTAATTCCTATGACAGAACATGTACACAGACTTATCACTAAAGAACCCAGCATACTGACTCCAAAACTGAGACAATATTTTCCAGTTCATATATTAGTAGGAGTACTAATTGTCTTGTGGAAAAAAAAAATCTGGAAGGTAGAAAAAGAAGTACAGAATACAAACAGACAGAGTAGTACAGAAGAGAAGGAATAGAAAAAAATAATATTTTTCTTCAATGTAGGTAAATTTTTTTGGGGTAACATAATGTATAGGGAACTTATCTGAAATAAAGGAATCAGTTACTTTTCTTTCAGTAAAAAAAAATTTAAGCCAAGTTTGCCCTGTTTCCAGAGCCCTCAAAAACATTTTGAAAATCTATCATGTGTCCATGCAATATTCATGTAACAAACTAGGGATACATGTGGTTAAGAAGCTCTGGGATGTGCTCATATGCAGAAGAAATTCCTTTTCCACTTCTCTTAAATACGAAACTTATGTGAAAAGAGCAGAACACCACTTTCTTCTTATGTGAGGGAAAAAATTACAGCTGACCACTTCTGCCCAGAGTTGTGGGTGTCCCATCCCTGGAAGTGTTCAAAGCCAGGTTGGGCGGAGCTCTGAACAAGGCGATACAGTGAAAGGTGTCTCTGCCCACAGCAGGGGAGTTGATCTTTAAGGTCCCTGCCAAACCAAGACACTCTGTGATTCTATGATTCCTTTGATTTTATTGCAAATTCTCTAAAAGTAGAAATTAATGTCAAAAAGTGGTTTGTTGTTGGGTTTTTTAATCCCATCTTGAAAATATTTCTTCCTTCCATTGGAGAAAAAAAAAAAAAACCAAAACCATAACAATGGAAATGTTTCTAGCTGTGCATATTCTAGACTGAAATGTATTTTTGACATCTTGATTTTGTTACTAATATATAAACTTAGAAACTAAAAATGTCAGAAGCTGAGGAGAGAACAGAGCAAATAAAAACAAACTGAGGAATCTATTGTCCCTGACTGAATGCCCAGTATGAAACGTGTTCTGGAAAGAACTACAAAGAGAATATTTAGCTGTTTAGCTGTGGAAAGTTTTAGTTGTTTATGGAATATAAATACTGTGCTGAAAAAGTATAATCTGGTTCACATCTAGTACCAGAAGCTATGCAGACACAGTAGATGACTATATGAATTCAAGGAACTGGGGCTACTGAAAGGCCTGTGGTGGGTTCACCCCAGCTGGGATCCAAAGAAAAACCAAAGCCACTCTATCCCTCCCTTCCTCAGCTGGACAGAGGACAGAAAATGCAAGAAAAGGCTCCTTGGTTAAGGACAGGGAGGGATTGATCACTTACCGTAGCGCTCAACACAGGTTCAGTGAGGGGAAATTAATTAAATTTATCAGCAACCAAATCACAGCAGGATAATGAAAAGTAAAACCAAATCTTGAAAGTACCTTCACTGATCCAGCAAGGGTCCCCCACAGGATTACAGGTCCTTCCCAGCAAACCTGCAGGCTTCTCAAGCAGTCACAGCCTCCTCCGGGCCTTCACCTGCTCTGGCATGGAGTCCTTCATAGGCTGCAGATGGACATTTTCTTCCCCATGGACCTCCATGGGCTACAGGGGGGAAATTGCCTCATCATAGTCTGCATCATGGAATGCAGGGGAATCTCTGTCCTGTTGCCTAGAGCACCTCATCCTCCTCCTTCTTCACTGACCTTGCTGTCTGATGGGCTGCTGCTTTCACATATTCTCCCTCCTCTCTTCTCTGGCTGCAGTTGTTTCAATAGCATCTTTCCTCTTAAACGCGTTACCCCAGAGGTGTTACCAGTGTCACTGATGGGCTCAGCCTTGGCCAGCAGGCCCATCTTGGAGCTGGCTGGCACTGGCTTTGTGAGACACGGGGGAAGTTTCCAACAGCATGTCACAGCAGGGCCCCTGAAGTCCCACTTGAAGACCCTCCACTACCAAAACCTTGCCATGCAAAACCATATAAGGCCATACATGAAAAACAGGCTAAGAAAAATGTACTGAAAAGGACATGTTTTCAGCTGACGTTTCTAGGGAATATGTTTGCCACAAGTGCTGAACAGAAAAGATTCAAGATTGTTGGGGAATCTCAGCACAGTAGTTGGGAACAGCTCACGAAGAGAGGAGAAGGCTGAGTTGTCAGTAGGGATGATCAAGGGACTGACTTTCTTCTGTCACTGTCAGTTCAGCTCAATACAACTCATAGTCCTTTACAGATGCCGGTTGGTGTGGATGTTGAGAGTTGCTTGCCAGGAAAGCTACAAGGCTGCAGTGGAAAAAAAGGTCAAACTTGATGCAGAAATAAAATAAGCAATTATCTGGGAGAATAATAACCTCTCTAAGAAGGAGTTATGTATCTCCTGCCTACCTAATGATGGCAGAGCAGAGGAGGAGAGGCCACTTTCAGCTCCTGGCATACATAAAGCCACAGACCTTCTACAGGAAAGTGTAGTTATAGAATAAGGAGTAGGACTGTCTCTTCTCCTGTCTTTCATGTTTGTGAGCATCCCTTCATCTTTAGGTACCATGAAACACAGTGAGAGTTGGTATAGCAACTGAAAAGGTTCTCCCTTCACTCTGAACTATGCCCTGTTTTTTGTAGAATATTTTTTCCCTCTGAAAGGAGGCATGTATGATTTCAAAATCCTTAAGTTGAAAAAGTGGCTTTCAGTATTTCAGAAATCCCCATCTAATTAGAAAGAATAGAATTTATTTCATTTATTACAATAAGTTACTTCTGAATGACGGGATATCCTATCAAGCTGCCAAAAAGGTATTCCCTTTAAAAATTATTTATTCTAATTGGTAAGATTTTTGTTGCTCTATGGTAATTATTTTTCCAGTCAGGTTATAAGCAATACCTGTAGTCTTTCCATGTGATGCGAGATTTGGCTGAGAGAAGGAAAATTTATTACAATTGTAAACAAGGGCTAATGAGAAGAAAATCTGTCCAGCTGCATGAATGCAATTATGTCATAACATGTGGGAGTGTATGTTTCAGTGACCAGTGCTAAAGCAATATTTCTTTCCTCTGATAAAGTCAGCCTAGTTTATTATGTTAACCTCGTGTGTGCATTGCTGCCATCTCTGCTACTGATAATGTTACTTTAAGATTCTTGAGTGAAAGAGTCTTTGTATAGTGCTTTACAGATAGTCAATTAAATCCACATTTCAGACTAATAAATTAACTTAAAATACTCTGTTATGCTCTGGCTCACAGGTGTAGTTCAGAACAAAAATTATAATCTTTAATTTACAAATATGAATTGGTAGCTATTTCTATCAGCTAAACAACTTTATTTTCATCTTGCACTCTGCTTATAATGATTGCTCTAAAGACAATGGGAAAAACTGTCTGATTGCCAGAAATGATCATTTAGATAGAAGTGCTCCCTGGTCTGTTGCCAAACACTTGGAAAAGCTAACAAAAACATTAATACTATGCTCTACTGGAAAAGTGAGTCTTGTTTTCTTGAATTATAAACTTGCCTTAGTCATAAACTTAGCTTCTATTTTCTAGGTAACAACAAAGTTTAATGGAGAGTTCAAAACAAAAAATTAATAATCTGACAGGGAAAGAAGAATTTATTGGATTGAATTTGATAAAAAATCTGCAGTTTTGTCTTCATAGATAGATTGTAAAATAAGAAGCCTTTATATAAAATAGAATAAAATCTAAACCAAGAGAAACTAAGTTTCTGCATGGCATATACAAACGCACTTCAACACTTAGTGATATTTTATATCTACTTGATACCTGCAGGGAGTATTTTTAGGATAATTTGAATCATAGATGGGAGAATTCTATCAAGGTATCATGCAGTTCGTCTTACTACTAATGAAAAATTGTTCCCTAAAGACGATTTGCAATGCTTTGTCCTCTCCAGTTTTAAGTTCCCAAAGACATGGGTGCTCCTGCAGGATTCATTCAGAGATTCTACACATGAATGGATCTCACTGTCTGTAAATGTGTTCCACTGTTCAGCTTAATTATTTCCCTTGTTATTAGTTAAAATATAAATACTAAATATTTCTTCAGCTGTCTTGGTGGTTAAATATTAGTAAGAAATAGAGCTGTTAGGACTCTTATACACAGCTGATATACTGTTTAGATTTATGCTTTGGAGAATACATTTTATTTATCATTGCTCAGTAGAAGATTTCTGTGATTTTTCAATATTCTGTGCAGTCCTTTTCACTAACACTACTGACTTCTGGGTGTGACTTTTTCATAGGGAAGAGACTGGTTTAAGGTTCCTTCATGTTGTCCTAAAATAACTCAATAACTTTGAAGAATTTTACTCAAGTACTGAGAAACCATACAGCATGGCCTAGAGAACACAATATTGTATAGTGTGCACACATACAGCTTTTCATGCCACATAAAACTACATTTCATGGAGTATAGACTTTCCTGTTTACTAATGACTGTGACCTAGAAAAATATCACCCCTCTATGAGGCCATCATATTTTCTACACAGCCTAACACAGGGGCTAAATATTTTTAAATATAATCAAATAGCTATCTGTAACCAAATGGGAAAAACAAACTAGGAAGAGTCATGTTGAGTTTATCAAAAAACAACACAGGTCAAACAAATTTAATGCCATTATGCGAAGGGACAGTAGTCTTTGTAGGTTGAGACTTCTGAGAAAATTAGTCACTTTGAAAAGACGTAAAAGAAACACAGAAATTTGACAGCGGATATTGCACAATAGCACAGTAATTAGGCTGGGTTCCATGTGAGCATTCTCCTGGGTCTGTCTGAAAATCCTTTCCTTTCAATGCCATGAGAAGTTTAAATCTAAATAGGCATTTGATGCTAGGGAGGGGAACAAGTAGGGACTCACAAAATCAGGTTTGTATATATGACCTCACAGGGTGCTTTCTCACTGGTGTGTGGATTAGTGGGTTGTGGGGAGCAGCATGGCTGCACATGAAACTAGAAACCACCCTTCCATCTCCCACAAAAGGTGTAGGTAAGTAGGAGCAGATGGGGGTGAGGATTTCTGGGGATTACTTATAGAAGGGTGATGAAATTTGTAGATGTTTACAAACATTTTGTGGTTTCCCAATTTGATTCTGTATGTATAATTCAGAGATTGCTGGTTAATTGCATTTTATCAGTGATTTTTGATTTAAATCACACGAGGGATATATTCCAGTGACTGATGCTGCAATAAGAAACAAAAATCTGCTATGGCACAGACAAAAAGCTACAGGTTTCAATGAAGAAGAGATTCAACCTATGGGGAAAATCTTTCCAAAAGTAAGGGAATGAAACACTGGAGTAGGTTCAGAGAACTGTCATGAATTGTAAGTTTCTAAGCATTCTGGAAGATTTCTAAAAAGAGATTGGATAAATATGTGTTGGCAAAGCATAAAGAGTCTTCAAAATGGGCAAAAATTCCAAGATGCAAGTCAAAAGAATTTATAAAATGTGTATTCATTTAGCTTACTGTATCTTATACATTCAGGTAAATACATTAAGTGAAAATAAACAGAAAAATTGAGAAGTGATTCTAATAAAATTCTGGTAATCCACACAAGAAGGCATAATAAAAAGGAGTAATTTAGAATATGTAAAAACTTGACAGTGTCCTTGAGCACATACTGGGGCCATAAAAGTACAGTGTGGTATTTTATTTGTTTTGATGCAGCCAGCATAATGTAGGGTCTCCATCAGTTCATTAGCTCATTTTACTCATATACTTTGAGAAAAAGGGACCCTGTGAACCCATCATTAATCTGATGGGGTCAATATCTGTGAACAATTGTATTCATTAAAATGGTCTTGTAACATCTTGGTATCAATTACTGCAAAGCTGCAGGATGTTCCTGGTTTCTGTATTGATGCTGTATGTATAAATTGCACTGAAAGTAGCAGATATTTCTAGTACAGACATTAATTCCATACTGATAAGGTGCTCTAACACAAGTTCATGACCCAGGGCACTATTCACTTTTAACTGAAGAGATCTCACTTCTTTAAGCTGTTCCTAGCATCAGTTTATATCCAGACAGAATAGATACAAAGCAAGATTACTGTAGAACACGAGTTCAGTCCAGCCCTTGGAGAATTACAAACTCTCTGGCTGTGCTACTTCCAGTGTTGTTCACACACTCACAGAACTGAAAAAGAAATTTAAGCTATTTTAATTTTTCAAGCAGTGACGTTTTTACTTCTTTTCAGTGTTATTCTTGATTTTCTTCCACTTGCCAAATCTTTCTCACTCCTCTAGGGAAGATAATCATAGGAGATTTTAGTAATAAAATGCTATTGTAGATTCTGAATCTGTAATGAAATTATTTCCAATTCATTAGAGGGTCATTTTTAAATTAATGTAGGTTTTATTCTCTTCATTCAAAGAATATAGATAATTTGTGTGATTAATCTGGATTTTTTTTCCATCTTTTTGTCTTGTTTATAATCCATCCATACTGAGTGCTTTTGTTGAGGACTCTCAACTCATACACACCATGAGGGGAATTAAGTATTCTTTTTAAAAAATGACATTCCAATGAATATTATTCCATTTACTGTTGCCTTAAAATTTTCGCCATTATTTACCATTAAGTCCCTCTCATGTTTTCTTTGTGTACCTCAAAAATCTTCTGGTCCAAATTTTTCAAAAATTTATTTCTACAGAATCACATGGCAATCTCAACATACAAACATTTTATTTTCATCCTTCCTCATTTGTCATTAGGTAAAAGTGACTGAAAGATGTGATCATGCTTAGCTAGCCTCAAGTCACCTCACCTTGTCTGCTTTAGTCACTCTAATTCACAATGCATATATTCCTACTGCATTGTACAACACATCCTTATTATATGACAGTATTGTATATTTAAATTTATTTCCTTTATTATTTATTTAATTACGTGTTATTTCATCCGCAATGCCTTCCCTGTTCACCCACGGTGCAGCTGAGGAACTTCAGGATTTGGATAACAGGAAAATAGCAAATACTGACAGTGGCATTTGCAGCCGAGCTAAAACTTTTAGTGAATAAAAACAATCTAAGTAAAGAACCTTTCAAAAAGAGTGGCAACAGGATGGCAGATTGTGGGTGGCTAATAGAGTAAAATAAGCATTAAATTATCTCCAGATCTGAAGAGTTTCTGAATAATGTAGAATATCTTCTTTTGGCAGATGCTCAAACCATGAACTGATCATTTGGATTCTATATTGCCTATGAAAATTTTATTCAATGTTTCAATCTGAGGGAACACATTTTGGTATTTATTGTGTGTTTCTTTATGCCCTGGTACTGTCCAAGCTGATTATTTTGCGCCAGATGACATGCGGTACTAGAGCAAGGTGCTGTATTTACTTTTTTTATGAAACAACAGTGGCAGCTATCAGCAGCATTATGGGAAATATTTCTGCTTAATCATTTGAGTTTTGGAGTCTAGGGATCTTTGGGTTTAGAGAAAGTAGGAGTTCTGTTTCTTGAAAGGTGCCTTCATTGTTCTAGTCATGTACAAATAAGATATATTTGCATTGTATCTAATGCAAATAATTATTCAAATACTTTCCCATTAGGATTATTAAGCATAAAAAATCGATATGTATTTGCAATGCTTATCAATTTTTCAGCCATTGTACACTGTATGTGCCATTGAATAATTCTGAACTACTGTTTTTCTAAACTAACAGAAGTTAGTAATTTACTATAACACAGTTATCCTCTTCTTTTGGATGAGAGTTAGCAACTGAATTAAAAGTGCAAATTGCATTTAAATCCTAAAAAAAAGTGAAGACATTTTTATTGATTTTTACTTAAAGAAATTGGGGAAATGGCCTAATCTAAACAGAAAAGAGTAACTCTTAAATTCCTGATATTTTAAGACACTTCAAAAAAATCTCCTTAAATTAAATGGATGTAACATAACAGTCCTAAACTTGCTCACTTCAAAAACTTTTGCTTGCATGAGGGAAAGAAAAGGTTTGGTTAACCCCACCAAAGTAATTTAAAAAAATGGAAGAGTCTGGGCCTGTTTCACTGCTTCACAGTTCTGCTTCTAAAGTGATGTCTTAACAAAAATACTTAAAGAAGCAATGAAGCTAATGGGCTCTTTTGTGCATCTCTTTTGTTGTTTTATTATTATAGGTTTGGATTTAGGCTTGCCTAATTTTTTTTTTTTTTAAGTAAACTAAGAAACTGAAGTTATTGGTAAACCTTTAAACTGTTTCCTGGGGGGGTTCTTGCAAATGGTATGCTAGAGTTATTATCAATGAAGCATATGTTTGTGTAGATGAAGTATTAGTGTGTTAATCAAAAATGTGATGATGAGCACCACCCCCTTCAGGTAGCTGTCAGTGAAGGAAAAATTTTAAAAATTGTTTCTGTTGCTTCCAGACAATTTCCTGAGATGTCCTCAGTATGTGAAGGGGCATGTTAGCCTTCGAAGAGCTGCAGCAGGAAAATTAAAAGCAGGAATGACATAAAATAGGCAGAGATTATGCCAGTTATTAAGGTTTTTCCTTTTTATGATGAATATTATTAAAACCAAAGATAAGCGAAAAACTAAATAGATTTTAAAATGACCAGTTCCACTTTGGAAAGAAAATATAAAGATTCTGGGTTTTTTTGCTGCCCAAGAAAGATTGTTCTTCCACAATTTAACATTTATTATCTTTTAAATTTGAATATCTTTGATTTCAATGAGTTTTGAAAATAAAATTAGGAATATCTACATTTAAAAGCTCTCACTTTTCAGTATAAACTATTTCTAAATAATGAGTTAAGATACTTGATAGTAAGAACGAATGGTTGCCTGAATTCTAAGATACGTTAAATCCTCAAAAGTTCTATATTTAGGTATATTATTTTTTGATCTCTGAATGTGTTTCCACATTTTCAATATCAAATTTCTTTAGTAATCACTCTTGAAGTGGCCTCACATAAGGATTGTGTTAACAAGCCTTTTTTTTTTTTCACTAGATAGTCAGATACTTATTAAAGTTTTCTGCTTTTTTCCAATTATTTGGTTTATTCTTTTACAACCTAGTTGCTGGATATCCAGTCTTCAAATTAAATATACTCTGTGAATAACCTAATGTGGCCTGCTAACAAATCAAAGTTTAAACTCTTCCAGAGTTTGCTAAATCTTTAGTGGGAAGCATCCTCTGAGATAGGAAGGAATTTAGGAGCTGAATTTATAGTGGTGAAATACCATTATGTGAGCAATACTACATAAAGTTCCATTAGGTAACACCCATCATAATAATAGTAAGTACTTTAGTATAGTATTTAAGAGAATTCAAAACTCTTTGGCATATCATCCTTCTCAGAAATGACAATCTAGTTTTTGTCAAATAATACTGTTGATAACATCAGTTGATGCAATTTTGTATTGTTAAAAAGATTTTATTTTATTTTATTTTATTTTATTTTATGCTAAACTTTTTACTTTTGTTCAAGTAATGACGCAAAGTTGGTTAGCAAGTAGTTTTAGGCACTAACCATACTTTGAAGTTGTCTTAACAAAGAGGTTAAAGAGGAACTTCTGTAGATGACTTCAACCTTTGTCTGGTTTCCAAATGATCCATATGGCACATGGTAATTTGTGTTGGGAAGTTAAAATCAGCAGATTAAGAGGCAAGTCATCCTATATCCCTGTGTACTACTGGTTATGAGGAACTAGTATTGCTTAAGCTCTCCATGAGCCACTTACACGGCCCATTGGATACAAGCACTCCATCTTAAACTAGTTTTTCCTGCTGAAAAAATGAAATGCTTTTTAAATTGCACCACATTTATTTCATTATATGATAAGAATTCCATTTTATGTTCTTGCACCTCTTGGAAGTATGGCAATAAGATATTTGTGTATATTTGCTGTTCCCCATAACAAAAGCCAGATAAATGTAATGGTGAAGGAAGTAATACATCTACCTGAGTTTATGGCTTGGCCCTGTTCAAGTAGCAGAGTTAATACAAAAGATTTCTTCAAGCATAAAAAGGATAAAATGTGATAAAACTAAAATAGCTAAGTGAACCTAGAGGAAAAATGTATCATTGCCTGTTAATTTTAGGCAGCATATTTTTCCATAAAATGCCCTCACTGGGGGTTAATACTTATTGTTTTCTTGAAGGCAATTACTCTACTGTGCAGTACATTACACTGCAGAAAAACCACACCAATAAACAGGAATAATAACAATTCTTTAAAGTGTCCCCAGTGTGCTGTGATGTATCTATTGCTAACTCACATATTAAAACTAAACTGTTCAACAAACATTATAGAATGTATCTGCAGGGCTTAATCCAGCTTTTCTCATTTAACATCCTTAATAGTAAAAAATTGTCTGCAACACTGCAGTTTCAACAGCAACTCTCACAAAGTTTATTTAAATTTTCAGGAAACAATTTTAGGAACTAAGCCCTTGTTGAAAAATCAGACACATGACTGAATAAAAAGAATCATAAAACAGAACTGTTGGCCTTTGTCTGGCAAACTATTTTGTACTGCTGCTACTAGGTCATCTGAACTAGGCAGTCTTCACATTTCAAACTTTTCATTCTTGACCATGAAAAATATTACACTATTTAAATCTGTTATTTAAGCAAGTGCTTTATCTTTAATAATCACATACTGTAAAATAAACTGTCTGAAACTCATTTGCCTATTTGCCTATTATAAATTATGTTATTTCCCCACATTGATAAGAGGAAAGATCTCTATTTTCCATGATGTCTGAAGAAGAGTGAGAACTGTTTCCTCTTTGATGATTTTGGATTTCTACACAATGGTGGAAGCATTAACTCTGCAGGGGATAGATTAAAAGAAAAAAAAATCTTAGCAAATTCTGAGATTCCTCTAATGATTTAATGTAAAAGTACATATGGATTTTGAATTGAACTAGCCTTGACAAACAGCCGATAATTGACCATCCCTTGGGTGAAGAAATGTTTCCTAATATCCAATCTAAACCTACCCTGGCACAACTTGAGGCACTTTTCTCTTGTCCTATCCCTTGTTACTTGGGAGGAGAGACTGACCCTTACCTGGTTACAACCTCCTTTCAGGTGGTTGCAGAGAACACTAAGGTCTCCCTTCAGGCTGGTTTTCTCCAGGCTAAACAACCCCAGCTCCCTCAGCTGCTCTTCATGAGATTTGTGCTCCAGACTCTTTGCCACGTTCATTTACCTTCTCTGGATGTGCTCCAGCAAGTCAGCGTCTTGAGGGGCCAGAACTGAACACAGTACTCATACATAACCATATTTATAACCTCATATAACTGGCCTTGGCCCATTGATCCAGCCTGTCCATATCCCTCTGTTGTGCCTTCCTACCCTACAGCAGATTGACACTTCCACCCAACTTATCATCATCTGTGAACTGGCTGAGGGTGCATTCAACCCCTCATCCATATCACAGAAAGATGTTAAACAGAACAGATCCCAGTGCTGAGCCCCAGAGAAATAGGGTCTGTCTCTCACTGTCCCCAGGACTCTCACTTACTCACCTCCTCCTGGGGCGAAGGAGCTCCTTTGCATGAGCTCACCCCCACGCTGCGCTGCCAGCAGGTCCTGGCAGTATGGATGCAGAAAAAGCTTCAGCAAGGAATTTCTTCAGCTCTCAGCAGCATTTTGTGAGAGCTCTGTCTTTCCCATGCAAGTAATTCAAAACAATGTTACAGTTCTGTAAACTTCTGCGCCTGCTAGTTGTTTTTCACCATTGTTATGGTTCCAACTAGAAAAACATTTAGAGATGGGTGTCTTAGAACTTGGCCAATCACCTTAAGACGTGGATGGCCAAAAGAACCAATTACCTTATGCCATTTAACACACTTTTTGCGAACTGACATATAAAAACCTCTAAGAAGTTATTAAATCGCTTCGGCCTCCTTTTACCCTGAGCTTGGACTCCGTGTCGTTTCTCCGTTCCGTGGCGAGAACAGCGACACTGGCAGCACATGCAGGCACACCCTGCCGCTGTGCCGGTGGTGGTGGGTGCAGAGAGGGCCGTGGCTTTCTGGATACCATTGCTCACTGGTTGGGCTGGCCGGGCTGCAGCTCCTGCTCTGCTGTGCAAAGGGCCGTGCCATGCCCTGCTTGCCCACCCTGCAGGTGGCACTCCTGGCAGCTAGTGCTCCCTAAGGCCTCCTTCTGTGCATGTGGGGGGCTTGGCTGCTGCTGCTTCTGGCCCTAACTAGGTCTCATCCACTGCTCTTGTGTTAGCTGGTGGCTCCTGGCAGCTCCCATGGCTCCTCCTGAGGTTCTCCCGTTACGGGAAATCCCCTGTGTGCTAGAATGCTCTGCTGCTGATCATGCCAGCACTAGAGGCACTTGCCTTGGCTACTGATGTGATAAACATATTTATGTAGTCTGATGTAGTAAACGGGGTTCAGAATTGATGTACTATTCTACGTCATGCTACAATCGAGCCCTTTTTACAGACTTTCTAAGAAGCTGAGCATATCCTGAAATTGCCACCTGTCCAGAGAAATTAGAAGTGTTCGGAAATGTCACACAGAAAATTCTGGTCAGGGTTTTTTGTTTTTCTCTTCCTTTTTAATGTATATGCTTTATTAAAAGCCAGTGGCTCAGCAAAAATAAAGAAAATGTTGCATAGCAAAGAATTCAATATAATTTTCTTAGGCAACATTACCTCACTTTTCAATTGCCATTTTAGGTATTCTTATACCATTATTGTATGTAGTTGTTTAGGTCTTTCCTTTCCATATTGAAGATTTCCACTCCTGAATTGTATAAAATATTTGCATCCTTTCATTTTACCTGCATGGGCAAAAATTGACAATGAACAGATTAAAATGTTAATTAGTCTTTGCTTAAATAATATGATTTATGATCCAAATTGGAATACTAAATACTACCTACTCTGAAAGATGCATATTTCAGTCAGAAAAAAATCTGTTCAATAGTAGTTTTCCTCCTAGGCTGAAATTGCAAATGAATCTCACACTATCAAGAAAAAGATGCTCAGTGAAACTGTCTGTCTTAGGTGCATTCTTCAGACAATTCAACTTACATTTCATTAATCTTTTTCCAGTCTCTTATTATAACTCTTGACCAGCCTCTAGGAATCCCATTAATAATTACATATTAGGTTATGAAAATTTGCTTGTTTTTTTAAAATTTATTAAAGGTTAAAACACGTGATTGTATAGTCAGAATTCTTGGAGTGTGTGAATGTATAGAAAGAATCTGTTGCAAGTTTAAAGATACATATGGTGTAGGAGAAAACAGAATTTGATATATATTGTTATAAGTCTTCAACAACCCTGACGGAGACTGTGAAGAGCATTATATGATATATTGTCTCACTTTGCAATTACATTACTAGAATAAAATAATCAACAATAATTTTGCCAATTGATTTCTATTGACATTTTCATCTCAAAATTATCCATGACTAATTGTTTTATATTAAATACTCCAATTTGTATGATTTCTGAATTTTCTTATGCTTTTGCTTACAATTCCCTGCTGCTATACTGTACATGGGTTTATGTCACATCAAATTAAAAGAACTGTAAAATTGCCCTTTGTATGGTTTTAATTTCTGCTCAGATCTCCAATTAGTTATATTTTATTTACATGAGGCCTGAAGCAAAGCCACTTTCAGTTAGTAAGAGTTGACTTATTACTAAGAAATACGGTTTTAGTTTAATGTTTTAGTGTTTAGGTTAACCCTAGGTAGATTCAGGAATCAATTACCAAGCGAGCTTATGAATGATATGAAGGAAAAAAAATCCCACATTTGAGCTATATTTTAAAAGTCACTTTTTTTTTCTCAAGAAATATTATTTGGTGTTAATTTGCATTTTTTTTTTGTACCAGTAGGCTTGAGGATCTCACAGAATAACACAGATTACTAAATATGGGTTACATAACATTTCTAGATATATCAAGGGGCAATTCAGAAGCTTGGTTGGTTTGAGTATCAGATATAGCTACTTCTGTTTGCACAAAACCCAAGATTTTTTTCAGCATTGCTGTATCCACCTTACCAAAGTTCTCATAGGTTTTGAAAAACAGCTTTCTGTGATAAGGAATAAAGCAGCAATAGCACAGTAGCACAATCTGTGAGGGCAAGATTGGTCTCTTATTCACAGAGTGACTTCAAATTGCCAGAAGGGACTGCCTGCTGTAAAGTGTCTTTGTGGGAAACATCTTCAGCAAAATTGAATAATAATGTTTCTATGGGCCTTAAGCATTTTGAGCAGGATGTGTGTTTTCCTGAACTCATTTCATTTCCATAATCATAAAAAAGTTTCTCAATACAGCAAAACCACTCTGTTTTGTACAAATTATCCTGGACACCTCCTGGGAACCATTTCTTTATACAGAATATATAAAGAAGCCCCATTTAAGTAAAGAATCTAGGAAGAAAAGGTCTGACATTTTTATTTTTTGTTCTCTTTTCTGTTATGAAAAGCTTAAAAAGTATGAGAAAGAACAATCTGGGCACACGTAGATTTCTGTGATTAGGCACTTTCTATACACCTTTCAACTTCTATTCCTTAATCCTGTTAAATATTATGTGCAGGGCAGGTACTTACTGAGAGTAGCTTTCATTTCAGCTGGAGATTTCTTCAGGGAAAGCTCTGAAAACCTGAAGCTCCATTAATACCATTTTTTATTTTGTAGTTCTCAACCTATGAAGTAGATTGAAAAAAGCATTTTGAAATGCACACATTTTAAATATAAATCTCTTCACCCCTGACATGAACATTCATCCTTTTTCATTTGATAGACCTTTAAAACTGTATTCAGAATTTTTGGAATTAGCAGGCAACAGTGTTCACAGAATTGAATAACCTCTGGGTTATCTTAAAGGAAGATGTGAATTAAACTTTATTTAACATTTCATGTGCAATACATTACATTAAATATTCATCATGTTTGTCAGAGGCAAAGAGGAAAAAGAGGGTAATATCTTCTAAGAAAATGTCTTAACAGATTTCTGAAGTATTCAGCCACATTTAGAATTTTGTTTCTCTGACTTTAGTTGTCTTGCTTCTACCTTTATGAGGTGGTGGAGCACATAGGGTGGCTTGGTTTGCCTTGTGAAGATGTGCAAAACAGCATCTTCTAGGCCTATGGAAAGCTGTCTTTGAGGAAAAAAGAAAGTAAAAAAAGGAATATCCTGTTTCAGGGAGGAGAAGTTGTCCAAAAAGTGAGGTAGAATCTCTTTAGCAGTATTTCTGTATTGCTGTTACAGAGATTCTTCATACTGGTTTTGAGGATTTAACATATTTTGTGTCTGTTTTTCCTTGTAAACAACCTGAATTTGGCCTGACAGCAAAAATCATCTGCTTTTTTAGTTGATTAAGAGATAAACCCTTGCCATTTTATCTACTTAATGTCAGTCTTATGGCATCACAACCGTACCAAGTAGGAAAGACAAAGCTTCAAGTGTTCTGGCTAAGTTTAAGTGCAACGTAGGTTTTTTCCTTCCTGGAAGAACAGGACAGTATACTCTGAACTTTATAATGACCCCACATGAAAGCATCATTCATTGGATACCACAATTAGCCTTCAGTACAGTCACGAGATTGTCCTACATTAGAGTGGCTTTCACCCAACCACTTGGGTATAGGTTAGACACAAGATTGTAGATGGATAATGGAACAAACAATGGCAGTGTATAATAAGCATGAATTAATTTGCTTCTAACACATGAAGATCCTCAAGATCCTAAAGCTTTGGCAGGTGCAAGTCTGCTCATTCGGTGATTGTGTCTTGCTAGAAGAATACCTAAATGCTAGTAATAATGGATTTTCAAAGCCATCATCTTTAACTGTGCTCTATTGCTGCTGTAGCATTTGCAAAACTTGTAGGAGCAGAACAGATACTAGCCACTGTGGTGACATTCTTGGTGCTTCCTGAAAGTTTAAAAATTTATATTTAAATGCTAGCTGTGCTTTGTTCTAAACCAGGAGTGTAAAAATTGAAATGACGAAGTCGTAATGGTGGTTGAGGATGCAGCTTCAAAATAAAATCCCGATCCAGAATGCCCACTGTGTTTAAACAATTGAGTTTGTGAAGCAAGCAGCATCACTCATAGAGGTAAACATCCTTGCTGAGCTTCCAGTGACATACAGGACTCAATTTTGCTTCATGCTACAAAACACAGCTGAAAAATATCTATCTTGAGAAGGAAGTCTATCAATTGTAAGTGATTTTTGAAAAATATGAATGAAGATCATAGTCTTATGACTTTTAGAATCACTGCAGCAGCTAAAAAAACCCTGCCTCAGGCATAAGACATACAGTATGGTATAAGCTGTAAAAACTCTAAACAAAAAAAAAACCTGCCAACATTGCCCAAATCCAACACAGATACACAGTGATAACACCAGACAAGATACTTCTCTGCTCTAATTTTGCAATTGTTTTTTCCTTTGCACTTTCTGATCTGTTGCTGTAGAAAAACAAACAAAAAGACAAATAACTGACACTTTTCACTTTGGAAAAAAAAAAGAAACAGTTGTTCTTTTTTTTACGCTTGTAGATTTCTGCTCAATTCTTCTGCTGTCTGGTAATGGTAACCAAGAGCACTTACCACCTAGTGTGAGGAAAAATGGCAAAAAGAAACAAAACCCACCAGGTTTTGTATCAGATAATTATCATACCCATTGTAGCAGGTAATTATTATCTGATTTTCCATATAAGCCAAAAAAAAAGCTAGTGTTCTGAGAAGGAGGAAGCAACTTGAAAGCCAAATTTTTGGTCAGCTTTTTGATTAACTTTTCAGCTTCTAAACCCCTGCCTGGTCTTCTGAAGTGCTGTCTTTCCTGCTCTTGCAGTTAAGAAAATACCTGCAGTTCTGTAAATTTCATTTTGCTTTGCCTTGGAAATAGCACTCTACAGGATACTAAGTTAATATGAAATAAATCAAATCAAGAAACTGATAAATTTTGTGATCAAGATGAAATTGAAAGAAACTAAACATTCTGAGGCAATGTTAGTTTACAGCATTCGCAGCTGCCAGGGTTCTCCAGTCAATTCAATCTGTCTGTAACAAATAACCAGTTTTCCAAAATGATAAATCGTATTTAAAAACTAAATTATTGTAAGAAATAAATCTATAGAGAAATACATGATAATTGCCTAAGTAGGAGCATTAGATACTATCGATCAACTCATTAGCAATAAATGTGTCCAAGCCTAATAAAAATAGATGTTGAATTGCATAGAAGATATATTTGGTCGTAACATTCATTTATATATCGTATAGTTTTTACAGGACGGCACTAGGGACTCTCTCATGTTGCTCTCAGAAGCACCTTTGTATTACTTGTCCTACAAGAGGCTTATTATAGGCAATCTAATCCATGCCAAAACAAAGAAGATGAACTATGCACTAGATAACATGGGAGACCAAAAATGAGGAAAGCTTAGCTTAAAGGATCATCTGCAGAATTTGTGTGTGGTCTTGCTGAGATGAGCAACCCACATGAATTTATTTCCCCATTTGTAAAATGGAAATTATGTTTGCTTAGTAAACAGGAAGTTATGAAGTTCAGTCTAACTATCTTTGTCAAGAATATTTAAATCCTTGTACACAAGACACTGTATTACTTATTGTATCCCTTCATCTTTTATATAAAATGAAGTTTGAAATGCAAAGGATTGCGATATAGATGCTATGATGTATACTATGCTGATTAAATTAACGTTAAATCAAAAAGTGTTTGACTGGTATTTGTTATGCTGGGACTAAAACTACTCAGAAAATTTCTGTTGGAATACTTTTCAATGGGAAATGTCAACAAAATTGAAGTTTTAAGTCTGCAATTTTGAAGTATTTTCTCTTTTTTTGGTCATGAAAATAAAAATTAATTGCACAGAGGTAGTGAGCTAATAGGGACCAGAAGTACTTTTTTTCTGCCAGTGAGGCTTTCAGCAATTTCACTTGCCACCAGTAAAACTCGCAGGAATTTTGGGGAGGAAGGAAGCCAAAATATTTCTCTTTATGCTATTCCAAACCCAAATTTTCCTGGGAATCCCTTTGCTTGTAAAAGTTGTATTTTTAGTTTTTATTCTGATGTGGGATGACAAAGATCTTCATTATTTTAAAGGGATATTTTTAATTTCTGTTATCCAAAAACCCATTAGGCAAGTAATAGGCTTAGATATTTCTCAACATCATGCTACTGCACAATATATGCATATGTCATTGGAGAGCCTTGATTGAACAGGATAAACCAATTGACACCCCTATAACAAAAGGCAGCAGCTCTGAGTAGTGACTTACCAGAAAATCCAAGCACTTCCTATGTGTCTGACATCTTCAGTGTATGAATTTAAATTGCACTAGATCACAAATGTAAAATGTATTTTAATAATCCCAGTCACATTGCAACAAATTCTGCTGTCTCTAATATCTGTTCAATATCCTGGGACTTTGTGAAAGTAAGGGAAAATGTAGGTTAGAATGTGACAGGATACAACTCAGGGAACATTCCCTAATTCATCTCCTTCCAGCTCATATTAAACTGATGCAATTTTTCTGGGAAGGGTTGCTGAGAGAGTTCTATGACATATTATGTAACTGTTCTTTACTTTCACAATATTTCTATTTCTAAGACTGGGAGGATGAGAGGAAAGATGTCATCTTCTAGTAGTTTCACCCTTGGATTCATGAGACAATTTTAAAATTATTTTAATAAGACCTAAATCCATAAAAAAACTTTCGCATTGAAACCTTATGACAAGGAGCTACATTCATAGAAAATACACAGTATTTTATGGAGAAATCAAAAGAATGTTCAATTGCAGAAGATTTTAAAAGGACTAGCTCATTTTTTCAAATATTGTACCATTAAGGTTATAAGTTTTCTCACAGCTGAAATTCTAACAAGTAATGTTTCTATACTAAAGAATTTCAGTTCAATTTTCCAGCAGGCACCCATACACATCGTGTTTTTCGAACTGCATCACTGAACTCTGTACTCGTTACAAAATCAGATCTCCTCTGGAAAATGCACCTTTGTCATTATAGCTGGGTACTTTGAGGTTTCTATTCTGTTGATAGGTACTCTAAGAAAGTAATTCCCCTCAATTAGGTATGACTTGTCATTAAAAAAACCTTCTGCCACATGGAAAATACTTTGCACTTATATTCCTACATTTGCTTTCTGCTACTGCTCCAAATGAACCTCTTTTGTCTTTCTTATTCCCAGTATTCATTTCAGATACTTTGAGAAGGTTTAACTGCAAACTAAACATTGAACATTACATCTGCAAAATCCAGGTGCTCTGCTGTGATATACATTTTTCTAGCTACGGCATCTGGACGCTTGGCTGGCTGCACCATGGAAAGCACTGGCTCTAACATTGCTTGTATTGGCGTCCAAGGAAATTGCCTAAGGATCAGTCTGCTGTGGGGCTGGCTGGGATATGCTGCCCAGCTGGAGGCTGTAGTCCTTTGATAGGCCTGTCATTGTCAAGAATTTGATCAAGTTTATATACTTAAGAAAAAATCCTGTTCAAATTTCTCATGATCTCTTCCACATGCAAAGCCCTATTACAGTATAAAGGATTTTGTACAAAATCACTGAGATATAAGGAACTTTTAAGGACCCACTACTTTTTCTGGCTCTTTCACAATCCATATACTACAGAATACGCCATAGAAAACTGCATTTCTGTGTTGTGTCAACCTATTATTCCAAAATAAAACCATTGTGAGAAAACTGATTTACATTAAGATATGTAAATAACCTCAAAAAAAAAAAATCCAACAAAAAGTCCTTGAATTGTTAAATGAAATAACCTGATGAACAAAGTTTGGCAAAGTCTTTCAAACATGCCTCTTATGGCCTTACAGACTAAAGACTGAAAATATTTCCTTTCACTTAAACACTCAAGAATATAGACAAGAAGTTCAAGAAACCTATGGTGAAGACATGAAAGTAATTGTGAAATTTAGAGGATTAATAATATTGCCTCTACCTATGTAATAAGACTAGAAAATATTTTTTTTAATCACTAATAACTTTTTAGAATTTCTTTTTGTCTGCTTTCTTTTTAAAATTAAAGACACTCAATAACAAAACAGACCAAACAATAGTCCTTAATCTGGACTGAGTGCACAACTCAGAACTCTTCTGTGTACAGTAGAAATATTGGCAAAACAGCTGTGTGGATATGATTAATGAGCATATATATGCCTTTTTCCTTCCTCCAGTGATTGCTAATGATTCTAAGTTTCTCCATGTGTTTTCTTCCACCTTCTACAGCTGGAAACTTCTTGTGTATCACCCTAAATCCAGCAAAGAGACGCCTCAAATACTCACAGTTCTACATCACTTGTTTGGAAACTGTCCTCCATAAACCCTTTGTGAGGGAAAAGAAAAGGGTGCAGAGATCATTTGAATACTCTACTGCAGTTTGCTGGGATCCTAGTTTTATGTAGCCTGCAAGGCGACTATAATGAGCCTAATTTTAAATTACAAAATGCATAAATATACAAAAATATCTTTCTATGCATATGTAGAGGCTAGTAAAAGTATTTTCTTTGCAGTAAAACCTGTTTTTATTTTCCGGGAAAACATTTTATTAATATGACAGGGAATGACCAAAAAAAAAAAAAAATCACTACCTAAAGGTGATTTCTTTGGTTTTCTTTGTTGAAAATCTCCATGCAGATCAGACAGACCTCCTGCTAGGGCCAATATTATTATGATTTTGAGAAGAGAAACAACTTGTACAAGTTGTCAAACCTGATTTATAAACAATTGAAAAATATGCCTGACTATTTTAGTAGCAAATAACTAGGAACAGGTGGAGAGAGTACCCACCAAAAAATTGGTTAATGTTAGGGCATTCTTGGTCTGGAATTTTGTATTTGTTGACAATGGACAATTTTTCATTTAGTGCACACATTCACATGGTCACTTCTTTTCCTTTGCATTTCTGTGATCCAATCACCATAAAAAAAGGCAGGCACTATATTTAGGATCTCTGAATACCTACTCAGGGCATATAGATTTCTCCATTAACTACATCCATCTCTTAAATTCCTAACTGAATTTACACACTGTAATTCTCTAGCTAGAAAAGTTATACTTTTTCAGACACTTCAGTATCTAGGATATTTTCTGGTGATCTGAATGAGGTCATAACATCCATTAATTTAATTTCTCCTTAACGCTAAAGAAAGAAATTGCATTTGTTACATCAAAGGCATTCTAGAGGCATTTGTGCCATGACATTCTCTGATGAACCTATAAAATATTTCATAAATATTTTCCTGATGGGTTATCCTGTAGAAATGACAAATACTATATATTATATTAGTCATTATTTCTCCATCTCTTTCTGCATCTGCATTGAACTTCTCAGGTGAGGCAAAGAGAAAAGAAGTCCACTCACTGCTGCTCATGGTCTCTTTGATTAGGCAACCATGCGATAGCCAGAACACTGTCACATTTGCATTATGTTACTGTCATGGGTTAGCATAGTTTGAGTTTTTAAGGAAGACTCCATCAGCCTCGGAAGTGATCTTTTTGCAAAGAGGTGCTTACAGCTTTCTCTAGACCTGACCAAACCAATCAACTGGCTAGTTGGAATATTGACAACTTCTTTAAGCCACTTAAGAAGCTTGGTACGCCTCTGTGATACACATTTAAGAACGAACAGAGCCCGCCCAGCTCTTTCTGGCTTCCGGCTTTCAGACAGGTACCTGGGGGGGAACCCGGGGCACGGCCCAGCGGGGCCGGGCCCTGCTCGGCGCAGCCCGGCCGGGCCGGCCAGGAGAGCAGCCCTGTTCCATCTGCAGCCTGGCCCGGCCCCCCCAGCCCTGCTCTGACCCCAGCCCTGCTCCGGCCCCAGCCCTGTTTCGGGCGGGCCATGCCCCTCCTTCACCCACTGCGGGCAGCAGCTCGGCAAGGAGAGATAAGCAAATTCCAGCTGCAAGGCCCGGGTGAGATTAACTCTTTTAGTGCTGTAAGATTTCTCCAGAACAGATGAAGCCTGCAGACAGCAATCCTCTCCCAAGTCAGGGAATNTTTCTGAACAGCTCATCCTTAAAATGGTACCCCATTAGCTAAAGATGAAACCCTCGAGCAGTTGTGGGGAAAGCTGCAAGTTGAGGGAAGGGACTTTCACAGGCAAGGAGAAACCATTCCGGGCGGCTGCCTTGCTGTGACACTGAGCCACAAGAGAACTGTTTAGCTGTTTTCTTGTGGAGATGTCTCCACAGCATGAGCAAGAGAGACTCCTCTCCCTAAGTGGACTGAGAAAGGTTACTATAGAGATGGTAAACGGACTGAAAAATCTCGAGGGTTGTTTTTTTTACATTGTAGGTGGGGGGAGGAGAAGTGTTCTGAAGGTTTAGTCTTGCTTTTTTTTCTGCCTTTTAGTTCTGTTAATAAACTTCTTTATGCTTTTAAGGTTTAAGTTTTGTGCCTGCTTTGCTTTCTCCCAATTCTTATCTCACAGAAGGAAAATAAGTAAGTAATGGGCATTTTGAACCAAACCACTACAGTTACTTAAAACCTCCTTAAGCTCAGGAAGCAGGGGAGCAAAGAGTAAGGGTTTTTTCCATGTATTCATAGACCTGAAACATTTAATTGGGAAACACATTCAGTGGTTTAATGATGCAGTTGGTTGCCCAGAAATAGCCAGGACGCCCCCAGTTAAATGGAGGTTCAGAGCTGTGTGTGGGCAGCTGTACTGCTTCCAAGGGTTTTGGGCCACATGGATCTTCAGCAAGAAAGTGCAGCTAGGAATAAACTGGCATCACAAAAACACAGTCTCTTAAATAGCTTGAGGTCCTGGATCTAAGCCTGCTGAGGCAGAGTGTTCCAACACAGGCTCATCCCAAGTAGACTCTCTGAGTTGTATAGCTAGGCCAGCTCCCAGGGAATCAGTCTTTCACACCTATCTTTTGTGCCCATTAGGACAGAAGGAGTGTAATGGGACTTCCCAGATGGCATTCTGGTGTAGTGCTACATTTCAGCTGAAACCCCATGCTGGCAAGGCCACAGACTTGCTGTAGTGAGTCACTTCTTCCAAATGTGGGTAAAGTAAAGCAGAAACCCAAGTGACTCTGCAGGAGCCAAACTAAGTCTGGCATGACTACTGCTGACATAAAGTTAACAATCCTGCCTCACCAAAACAGGATTTTGCAGACACACAGAGAACAGCAGTTCTCCATACAGCTCTTTCCAGTAGCCACATAAAATTTTCTATTGCTAATGGTCTCTGCCCCAAAATTACTGGCCAGCTCTTCCAGGGACTGCTTGGCACACTGCAATTTGAGGGACAAAGGCACGCCAGGAGCTATTTGAATTGAGTGGTGTGATTCCAGTGCGTGGCAATAGTACCCATTGCTGGTTAATGTACTACGATAGATGCTACATGTTTTCTAGGTTTAGTCATTAGCCCAGCTCCGTTTTACTCAGGTTAGTGGAAAGTTGATGGCAGTCCACATTAGGCAATAAATACTACCTCTGTATGGTAATATCTCATTGTGCTATCTTGCTTTCTTATAACTTTTAGCAAATGCTTACTTTAGGTCAAATACATTTTGCAGAATTCTGCAGGGATAATGGAATTAGAGAGCCCTAGTTGGAAAAAAAGTGAAGGATCTTCTCTACATCTCTTATTGCTAGAAAGTGCCCTTTTTACTGAAGTAGCAGAGATATCATCAGTAGCTGTAATAAAATACTTTATCCTTCCAATGTGCTTTACAGAAATACTTGCAAATAGAATTCAGCAGCTTTGCTAACATGTAAAGTTGCAGCTGTCTTTTTCCTTCTTCCTCTGCAGAGTGGAAGAAATAATGTGGTGACACCTTACCTGATGTAATCCTTCGGCACTTAGTCTTTTACTGTTTAGATACACATATTTTTCTGTTATGCTAATTCAGTCTGATAGTAATGGGGAAGGAAAGTAAGATCGGAGTAGTGCTGGTGCTTTACTGCCTAGCTTCTTGTAATTAAGGAGAAAAAAGTGTGCTTTTCCTATCCGATTTGACAGGACTCATGCAAATTCAGTGCTCAGCATTCAGTCCATCAGACATGTGAGACTGCTGCAGAATTTCTAAAGGATTTTGTACAATCCTTTGTGCCTCCTTTTTTGATTAACATGGTATTTTAGTAAAGAATAATTTCTTGAGTGTTTAGCAATGAGAAGAGCTTAAAAAGCACAATATACTGCAACACTTATTTGAAATATACATTGGACTATATTTGATATAACACACAATGTAAATGTTGTATCCAAGGCAGTAAAAGTTTACTGACTAAAATAGGAACTTTCCTATTAATTCTTCTGTAGTTTATAGGATTAAAGAACATGAATTTATGTCAGGTTTAGTGAATTACTGGTGTAAATTAAAAATAGCTTCTCTAAAATCACGCATTTGCAGATCAATGATGAAATAACAAACCATCTGTTCTACTAGAAGTCTTTTTTTCTATCTCTTGTGTTCATTTCTATGTTCATAGTACATTAGAGACTTGGCAGTTGTAGACACTTAAAAATTATCTGCAGGAAAATGCAATAACGCATCTTTATTGATTTCCAATGAAAAAGCTGTATGAGTTCCCTCTGAACTTTATCCAAGAATGTTATCTGGCTGAGGTTCGATTCACATCTTTTAATGTATTTTTGTTGTTGTTGATGTTGTTGTTTTCTTTGAGTGTATTTGTCAGGGTATTTTGTTTGTTTCAGAAATGAGATACAATTTTAAAAAGCCTAGCCCATGGAAAAATTGTGCAATTGAGTACCAAAAAGTTCCTTGGACCTTCTATAGAAAATTATAGTGTGTCAGCATTGTGTGCCTAATTCTGGCAGCTTTCATTTGGGTTTTTGTTTAAAATAACCCTCCATATCTCAGTGGGTGAATTGTTCTAAAAATTAGGTAGAAATTAACACAACAGAGGCATTTGCTATGTACACAGGTATTGATACAGATTATACATTTATGGAATGTTGAAATTTAAAGAAAAACAGTGGAAAGAAATTTCCAAAAAGCACAAATTACGCCATGCCTGTGTATGCAGCTTGCCTCTTGCTCAGTGTGACAACATTTAGAAGTGTTGCTGGATTATATTTTAATAAAATAATTCTTTTTCATTGGCTTTTGCTGCAACAAATCCTGCGAAAATTATTAATAGCGTGCAGAAAGATGGGAAGGCAGTTGAGGGATTGCTGTATAATAAACCACCTACAATAGATGCTGCTCATCCCAGGGAAATGGTGTATGAACTAGAGGACATGATGGGAGAGATTCTACTATGGGGATGCAAACCTTAAAATCCTTCCAAGTATGAAATTCCTATAGGCTCAAATCTTAGATCCGCATGTGTAGAAACTGCCAGGACTGGTTTCTTCTTGTAAAACATATTAAGTCCAAAGAAAAGTTTTGCATGTCATTTTTACATGGAAACAGAATAGTCATTTTCATTACTGGTGAATAACAAGCAAGTTCAGACTGGTGAATAAGAAACAAGTTCAGACTTACACTGGATGGTTGGAGGTGTGAGGGTGGTGGAATTAAAGAAACAAAACCTCTGATGGAAGATTCAGTTTGGGAAAGGATCAGTCCTTTATATTTAACCAATAAAAAGATGAAGATATAATAGTTTATTATAATAATTCTAGAGAAAAAATTATGTTTCTTACTTTAAGGTCTCCCATAGTAAGAAGAGGAAACTTTCTGGAGGTATTATTTTAAAAGCTAGATCTATTAATGAAGCATAATTTAGTGAAGGGAATGGTAACTCCTTAACAGTTTTCCTGTAAGGTATTGTGGTTTTTGCTGAATTGTATAGCTAGTGCTAGGATATTTAAATAACATTATCAAGAATAAAAATTAATATATAAGTGAGGCATCAACATTTATCTTATAATTTGACATAAATTGCAAAGGTTTGTTGATAGCACAGATCTTCATCTTTTCCTTTTGTCACGGATGGAATCAGGCACTCCACCTGTAAGAGGGAAGCAACAAAATATTTTTTCAATGTAATAGATTCACTGAATGTATATTTTCAATGATAAATACAACACTGGCAAGATACACTTGATTATTTACTGTGTAGAAGACAGGGTCAGACAGAACTGTCAGGGAGACTCTCCCATTGAGTCATGAGGTACAGAATGGATGAAAGGACCCCCTTGCTTTCTAAACTCCTTCTCAAAGAGGAGTCTAGGTGTGACTGGATCCATTCCTAGTCCCAGGTTTGGTCAATAGTTTACGTCTAAAGGATTATGTATGTGCAATCAATCTTTTATATCACTTAGCTGAGGTTTTAAAACTGAGAATCTGTTGCAGCAAGGAATTTCTCAACCTCAAGGAATAACCTCGAGAGGCATCCCTATTCAAGGGGAGGTCATGGCATGCAGGATCTTGGGAGAAGGGGAGGGGAATCACACCACCATACTGTTCTAATTGCATAGTTGAACTTGAGATTTTCACTTTTCTATAAGTTATTAGATACTGACAGAACCAGTATGGCTAAACTGGCAAAAGCAGAGTATGAGCTGACTCTTAAAACAGTGACATAATTTGAAAACCTGAATTTGATTTGTAGCAACTTTCATAAAATATGCAAGACTTGCCTTATCTTTCTCACTAAAACACATTTTGGTGACTTTATATCAAGCATGTAAAAATAAAATCCCTTTTAAAGAACTTTTCAGGATTGAATTAAGCAGATTTTTTTATCACTGCCTTGAAAAAACTATGGGAAAGAAATTTGAGCTTGTCAAAATAAATTAGTATCTTAGGTCCCAAAAATATAATATTCTTCTTACAGAAAATGAATTTGTGACAAAGGATCATCACCCTCTGCTGCCTGTGAACAAGATGTGAATATTTGCTTTTGAAGTTAATCAGCTGCATTACTCAGTCTATCTGACCGTCAGGAGATTTCTGACCTTGCTGGAAGTGATCTACTTCAATGCCTGTTTTTTAAGGTTTCAGCCATGAAAGGAGAGCAGTCACACATGAAGAGAAAGCATGGTCCCTGGCAGCCATGGAGGAAGCAGAGCCTGTTAGAGGTCTGGGGTTCTGACCTGCTGGTTTTGAGAACGGGTAAATCACTGAGATCCCAAAAGCTTAGATTAGAGGTTTTGGCAGGATTTTTCACACTGTCATTTGGCAACACCATTTCCTCATGGTGCTGCCCTTTCATGCAACAAAGCAAGAAAGAAGAAGTGGCAGTGTCCTCAGAGATGGATATATTTGGAGAAAAGCATCTGAAAGTCTTTTTATGTGCTTCTGGAAGTAATCCAATGAAGTCAAAAGGGTATAAAACTCAGTGCCAGCCTTTATCTTTGTGGGCTTGCCAGTTTCAGTGGCTTTGGTCTGCTGCTACTGTTCAAGCTGTTCCTTACGCTGGTTAGCTAGAGGCAAGGACAGGTCTTAAAAGTCAGATGGTATTATTTCTCACCTCTCATCATTCCAAATCTTCCAGTGTAACCTTTATATAAGGATCAGCATTATTTTCCTCTTTTTGATTTGTTTTGTGTTTTCTTAAAATAGAGGAATTTGTATTTGGCCTCAATTTATATTCAAGGTGATAAGATGTGTGATGGGAGTCCTATGCTACATGAGAGGGACTCATTTAGGAAATGGAGAGCAATCCTCAAAAGCTGTATCTTGAAAAAATAAATAGTGGTAGAATGATATCAGAGTGACACATATTAAATAGATATTTAAAAAAAAAGAAGATACTTCTATCTCACATTCTGAACAGGAAACTACTCCTAAGTCTGTCTTTTCCTGAAGAAAGAATGTCTATAACTTTAAAGAAAATATCTATAACTTTAAAGAACATGTCTATAATTTTAAAAACCCACTTCTCTTTAAATTATCCTGGCAGCACTGTGTTTTAAGTAGCTAATTTTCTTCTATCCCAACAAAGCAAGCAGAACATTTTCAAAAACACATTTTTCCTTGCAAAACCAGAAAAATTAGGTGTCTGTATGTCTATATTGGTATGTAAATATATGTATATTCTTAAAACAAAGATGCTGGCTGCCTACTAATGTCCTAGGCTTCATCACAGCTGCCCAGTTGTTCATACCTGAAAACTGGTTTGAAGATTGGAGTGTTCCAAACCTCTGGCACCTTTTGAAAAATTGACAGCACGTTGCTGGTAAAATAAAAGGCCTTTCCTCTTGCTCAACCACTACTTCTACATGTCTGTCTATAATCTTAAAAAAAAAGGGAGATACTTGTGATTATTTTTCCTGGTAAAAAATATTTTTATGAGCATTTGCTGAATCCATATTCTCCATTTTGCTTTATAGTCTCAGCTCATTTAATCTATAAAATGCCGATCTGGCATAAAAAATAATCAAAGTGTAGAGTTTAGGTTTAATCTCTTTTTTTTTTCAGAAGTCTCTACATTTTCCATCTCATCTTTCAGAAAAGATCTTCACTCAATCTGTGGTAAGAAATTTTGATTAAAATATTTACATTACAGTTTTTAAAGATAGCTTATTTTGAGTCCTTTTTAGAAAAGCATTACATCCTACTTTTATCCCTGAGGGGGAAAAAAATACATCTTTTGTCAATTCATTTTTATTCCTAAGTGTTACTGTAGAAGTGTCAAAATAATTAGGTCAAGTGGTGGTAATAAGCCCAACAGAAATAAACAACCCATCTTGTGGCTCACCCTAAGATTATTCAACTGCAGTTTAAGTTTTGTTAAATTTATGACAGCTAGTTTAATACATTGAAGACAAGAATAGATTTAATTTTATGTAATTACATTCATTAGAGATTTCTCTCTTTGTTTAAGAATATATAAAATCATTAGCCACATCCTTCCTCCTGTTTTTTCCTAGAAGAGCTGAGGAGGAAATCTGTCTAATCTCAGCAGCCTCTGAAAATTAAACAGAAAAAAAAGATGTTGGAATGACTACAAATTTGAAATTACCCTGGCCATAGGGAAATTTTTATTAATCAGATAGGGTAATATAATCAGCTAGTCATATTAGTATCAGCTAATCATCCAGCTTTATTGGCATGTATGTTTTTTACAAGGTAATTCTTCATATTTACACCATTTACTATTAATAATCTAATTCAAAATGTCTTTTTTAGTAATACATGTAGACATAGAAACATACATATCTGCAAACACACACTTATGTGTTGCTGTCCTACAGCATAGCAACATACCCCTTGCATGTCACTCACAGAAGTTTCAAGTCCTGTAACAGGCCAGCGTGGTTTGAAATACCCTCTAGCTGTCTTGTTACTTGTTAGTTTGATATTGTTCCTCCCCTGAAGGGTCTTTATTGGTTTATTATCATGTACCTTCTTTCATGATTGGTTCATTCTGTTATCTCTACCTGATGATGTAACACCTTAAAACTCTCTGCAAGAGGACAACCAGGGTCTCTTTGTTTTAACCTCCCTTCAAGCTAACTGGCCCCTGCCCTCTCGAGGGCAGGAGAAAATAAACTTGGAATGCAGCTGACAGAGTTTCCACTCTTTTCTCCGTACCTTCCGCTGCTGGCTACAGCATGCCTACATGCTGTGAGGAGGCATTGGGCTGCACTGGTAAACTGAGGCACGCAAACCTCAGTTACCATCAATTCAGTCGCTGGTTCACGCGGGCATCGGACCCCGTTAACCTGCAGGCCGGGCTGGGAACAGCCTGGCCTGCAGATTTTAACACTTATGTGTTTGGCTTATATTTTTACTTTAAACAGCATAAAATTCAGGGATCATAAATCACAGTAATGAAGACTATAGTCATATCACCACATTTTTGACAGGTGTTAATATTAAAGAGATTTCATCAGTCTCTAATTTCAAGCTGTGTTTAAATATGAAAAAGATACCAGGAATTTCATCTTCTCTGAAGAAGCAGTCCTGAAACTCCCTCTTAAACTGGATAAAGAAAAGACAAACACAGGCAAGTTCTTGTTTTGAACAGGAAAGCTTGATCTTGGTATTTGAGAATCAGAAAGGAAGGACAGGTGGAAAATTTTTATCCTTAGGGTCCCAGAACTACGCTTTGCAGAGGTTTTGTCCTGTTACCAGATCTCTGGCTTGAGGTGGATGATAATATAACTCCTGTGCCAAACCATTAGCATCAAGACAAATTTCTTTCTGTTACTGCCAAGAGGCTTTGGATCAAAACCCACCAGAGTCAGCACTGCAGACGCTCCACATCGTTTTTCTTCACCTCTTGTTGGAAGCTGCTGCAGGTACCCTAAGACATTTTTACTGGGATCTAGACTCAGAAAACTCTATAGGAGACAACATTTCCCCCACACCGTCTTTACAGAATCACAGAATATGTTGAACTGGAAGTGACCCACAAGGATCGTTCAGTCCAACTCCCACGCACAGCACCATTCCTAAGAGTCACGCCATGTGTCTGAGAGCATGGTCAAAACCCTACTTGAATTCTGTCAGACTTGGGGCTGTGACCACTTCCCTTCGGAGGCTGTCCCAGTGCCCAATCATCTTCTGGGTGAAAAATTTCTAATTTAAATTGTAATTTCTAGTCTAAATGAGTACTCATTTACATGAATAAACACTGGCATGGGGTTAAGTGTTCTCAAGATTGTGGCATAAATCCAACCAATTACTGGTAATTGATCAGCATCCACAGTCTTGTTGCTGATGGTAGTAGTGTTTAACTGATGGTAGGGTGGGAGGAGATGTGCGTGTGGCACTGGGCATAGAAGACGTAGAAAGGTGAAATATTTAAACGGTTACTAAGACAACATAGAAGGCTAGATTTCATTTCTTTTCCATCATCCCTTTCTGCAAAGAGATTATATAATTATTTTATACAGAAATCAACAACTAAGAAAGCAAAAAGTAGATCATATAAAGTACCAGGATGATATTGTTAGAAGCTTTGGAAATATCCCATGAGTCTCCTATATTAATTCTAACAGCAAATAAATATTAAGGTTTGGGAAAAGTTTCCTTTACATTAAAAAAGTGTACTACACTTCTAAGATAATATAAGTTGATTCACAAATCAGAACAGATAACATAGTTACTATGAAATAAAAATCTATGAAAAATTTATTTTCCTGGTTGTTTCTCAGAGGCTTCATCTGTATGAACTCTTCTAGGTTTTTTTGCTCCCTACAGCAGACATTTTACTTTTTCTCGCAATCTCTCCATGGTTGTTATTCCATGAAATGATTAATTCAAATTGTAAAAATATATCAAAGTATTAAGACTTTCACTGCTGGAGATTATATCCTCTGCTCTTGAGACCTACAAGTTTCTGATCTGACAGTCTAAACTAAAGAAAGTCTCTTTCCCCACTTTCTTTACAGTCTGTTCCCTACTCACACATAAATTGAAATCCTTTATATTATTTTTCTCTTGATGAAATAGAAAAAAGGAAAAAAAAAAGGGGGGAAGAAAGAAAATATTCCTCCAGACACCTGGAGCTTGTTCTGTACTTCTTTAAGTACGGGAATTTTTGAGTGTGTTCTCTCACTAGAATTAATCAATCAAGCAAATATTTTTTTGTAAATAGCAATTTATCTGGAACACTTCATGCACACTTGAGACCTTGACTAAATAATACATATAAATAATTATAGCACTAAGAAGAAACAATGCTTATTCGCAGGAGAAATTAAAATTTAAGTACTTTCCTCACAGTTATATTTTTAATTGTTGTCTCTAGAAGTGAAAAATCTGATTAAAAATCTAAATAAATTTTGAAGGACTTAGAGTGTCAGCAGCCTACATTATATTCAATGTTCTCATTATACTCAGAAGAATTTCTGAATCCAGAGTATTTTGGAAAAGGCAGCCTCCTCTTTCTGGAGCGAGGGGAGACATTCAGAAGCACCTGCATGTATGCCTGCAGGAGGAGTGTGTGTTAAACAGCACACAGCAGACATATAATTGCAGATTTACTAATGCCTGAGAATTCTGAAAGTTCTTCTCATAGATTTTGCAAGATTTATTCTCTTTTGGAGCTCTATACTTGATCAGGACTGGTGATGTAACAGAAATGGAACATCATGCCTTCAAGAAATTACTTTCGTTCCTGGAACAAAACAGAAAACTTCTTCAGGTATTGTGAGATATCCAACGTTTTAAAGGGAATGGTTGGAGCATTGCATATTTCAGGTGTAGATTTGGTGAGGGATGCTTGCTCTGAGTCAGACTGTCTCAGAAGGGACAGCGAGGCACCAGATGGGATCTAAGCAAGGTCTAATGGTCAAAAGAATTTATAACTGTAATTAAAATAAAATGGCAGATTATTAATAAATAGGAAGATCAGAGTTTAATTTTAGCATTGTTTTTCTTTCTTTTAAATGACAGGCCACAAATATAATGTCATATATTCAGACTGGAATCAGATTGCCTTGGAATCAGACAGCTCTGAGGAGGATTTCTATCTCTTAGATGAAAATAAAGACTTTTCAGTGTTTTATTTTGATACAGGCAATTTAGAAGAAGGACAAAAGTGGCATATGAGTCACTCCAAATTAATGCAAACATAAGGTTTGTCTCATTTGAGGAATGGAATAAAAACAGCAGAATTGTCCTTATTTCAACTGAAACAGCTCACTAGCTTCTGAACATTACAAACAAGTGTGTTTTTTCTAACTCCAAATTGCATTGCACTAAAACAATTCCTTCAGAATAGAATAATAGTTTGCCTTAACTTGGCAGTTTTACTCACAATCATAACGGATTATAGTAGAATTCAGTGATATGTTGAGACTGGTGAATTCGGTGACTGTGTGATAACTAGTTTCAGAAACTTAAACTGCGGCTTTGTGTTCATTTGTAGCTCTATAATATGCATGTATTTTATGAAAAAGGCATTACTACTACTGAAATATTTTAAAACTGTTGTCAAGCTTGTCCCCTTTCAGTTTGAAGATTGTCAACCTGACCATAGAGTATTTTCTTACAATATTTTCACCTTAATTCTTGTTAAATTTGACATATTTCAGCTAGATTAGAAGCTTGCTCTTTAGAGGAAAAAGCAGTCATTGTCCTTCTTTCTCTTTATCAATGATTCCCAGCAGCTATGATGTGCCACAGTGCTGCACATTATGCAAATATACCCATTTGTTTTCATAGTCCCTTTGCACTTTACAAATTGTTATGAATCCTGTATTTGAATATTGAGTAAAGGTTACTTTACCCATTAAGTTACTTGGTAACACATGCTTTTTTATTTGTATCTATTTAGATTTCTTTGTAATTTTAATAATCTTTAGATGACTTCTATATTTGTATTTTTAATTGTAGAACAAATTGTACATTTAATTTTATTGACATTAATATTATATTTCTGTGGATATCTACCAGGAATTCAAGCCCTTTTTTTGTAATTTCACCTGAGAAATTCAAATGAAACACTTGATATATGAATATTTATTTATTCAAGTATTCATAAGCTCATCCAAAAAAAGGCATTTGCTAGAATATAGTTATTCAAAGTGTAGCTTTTAGCATGACACAAACTTCCATTAGCATGCCAAACCTCAAGAGGAGTGAAGTTGAAGCGTTCTGTTCATATATCATGCCAGAAAAATACCACAAATCATCAGCAGAGTTTTTTCACATTACTTGTAGAAAAACTCCACTCTTTTTGACTTCTTTCCATGAAATGAGACTCAAGTGGTGAGTAGGTTTAGTAGGATAGGATTTTGTTTTGCTAATTGATGAAAAACTCCCAAGCTAGAGAAGAGAGATTTAGTTCCTTACTTTTACACTCTCCCTGGCAGCTGGTTACAGCCAGGAGTAGCTTAGAGCGGTTCTGAGGCTGAACTATTGCTTCAGACAAAAGTCCCAGGCTGACCCAAGGAATAGGAGACAGAAAACCAGATTTGCTCCACACAGATGCTCTGAGGTAACTCCACAGAGCCAAGAAGTTACCTCACATCTTAGATACATGAGTCATGTCAGTGATAAGAAGCAGACAAGCACCTAATCTCTCTGCAAATCAAAAGACAGTTGCAAAATTTTATTGATTTTTTTCAGGCTATTGAACTCAATTCAATGATGGAGGCAAATTCAGAGGACTTATTCTGCACTCACTAGGTAGAGAAATTTTAAACACACATGTCCATGGGACTGTGTTCTACTGAAAAGTCCATCTCCTTATGTGATGCACATGAATTCTCATTTTTTATCTAAATATAGCAAGCATTCAATACATGTGACTCACTTCTGGGTCTTGATTAAGACCCAGAAGTGACGATGGTGATCTACCTTTTTGGGATGGTAGCTGTACCCAAACTGCTGTGCTGAGATTTCAGGTACTGAAGGATACAGGAGTACATGTGACATTTTTTCAGTGGATGTCTGCTGTAGAAACCTGCTGTAGCAGAAATAGAAATGCACCAATATAAATCAGAAGAACTGCAAGATGGTTTCTGTGCTTATTTTTCATTGTGACACTGGAGTGAATGGTGACCTTACAAGAATATAGACAGATAGATAGATACGAATTCCTTACCTTGACTGCCAATAAATAATGACAGGGAACAGCAATCTAAAAACTCATCCACAAAAAAATTAAATGCTGAATGTTACTTGAATGAGTGAAAAATAAATCAATATGAAATTTTATATCTTTCCTGATGTATTTTTAAAGGAATATATCCTTTTTACAGTAAGTCATACAGGAAAATTAGACTGCACTATTTTTTTTTAAATAGGTCTTTACAGAAAGGATAGTAGCCATGAAATGGATGTTTAATGAACAGTTCTGAGTGTGAATACAAGTTATATAAAATTAGTCAAAGATTTTTGGCAAACATGTCTACTCCATGTCTTCCCTAGACTTACAGATTTTGAGTTATTCTGGGTTTCTAAAGCTGAAAAACTTAAGAGAGAAAAATATTTTACAACTGATTCATAGAATACTTTAAGATGTCCATTGTTATTTCTAAGCATTTGATTCATAGAAGCTTCCCAAATCTATTTTGGAAAGCTGCTTAAAGCATAATAATTGGTATAAATTACCCAATATCTTAGATTAGATAATCTGGGTGTTCAGTAAACAAGGGAGATTACAGGTCTGAGAAGATAGCAGCAAGCAAAGTCAGTTCTCAAGGCCAGAAACAGTGTTGTGGTTAGAGCAGGGAATTGGGAATTAAGCTGCAGCTTTCAAGCTTCATTTTTAGGAAGTTGTTTAGAAGTTGTTTAAAAAGATTTTTTCAACAGCAAAAATGAAAATTCTGTGAACATTCACAGATTCAGGATTTGTCTACATGTGAACTGTTATTGTGCCTGACCTTCAATCCACATCTAACTCTTTTTCCTTAAAGCTAAAAAATATTTAAAAATAATATTCTGGTGCTAATGAAAAAAAAAGGCCCTCTACTAATAATCTCACAACTAAATTCTTCATGTTTGCTTTAGAGAAAAAGATACAAATGTGAAATAAATATACTGTCTCAGAGAAACAAGAAGAGAAAATATGTTAGGGGATGATACTTATTTTTTGCCTATGGCCAAATCTTCTAACATTTAAACTCTGAGCAAAGTCAAAAGACTTTTTTTTTCTGCAGTTGCATGAAAGCAATAGATCCCACTACGTAGTTTTCTGTATTTGTAAGAAATTATTCATATGATCACCAGTAAGCTCTATTTTAAACCTTAAAAAATTGAACAATAATTCACATTCTCCTTCACTTCTACCCTCTCTCCCAGGTATTAATTAGCTGATGATCATATATGTCATTAATGCAATCTACTTAAGGAATTATATAAAGTAGCTAAAAAAGAAAAAATCGTTTAATTTAGGCCAAACAAACTCAGTGAAAATAACAGAATTGTAGCTAAGTGATCTAGCTAATCATTTCCAACACATTTATAGAATAGACAGTTCCGTTTTGTTGTTTAAAATATAATCAGAATTTAAATAATTAAAGCATGGAGGAAAGATGGCTGATGGATTCTGTGCTTGTGCATTTATTCTGATTTGTGATAGCCACCAGACAGATTAAAAAGAACTCAGACTCTTACATTGTGCAAACTGGCTTGAACAAACTCAGCCACCTCCAAAGCCCATCAATGCTCTGGACTTAACATGAGCTTCCACAATGGAGAAATCAGATGGAGATTTGCTGAAATTGGCCTGGTGATATTTGCTGTATTAGATTTGTTGCAATCATGATGTTATCATTTCATAAATACTGTAGCTAACAATAGAAGTCTAATTTATTTTTCAGTTTCCTATTATACAGAAATCCTCAAATTCCAGAGCAAAGATTTATACCCATTGACATTCAGACCCAGATCTGAATTCTTTTGGAACTTTTAAAATAGGCTTTCTGCTTAATTTTCTTTTTTATTTTTCAATTGCTTACGTATCCTGCATATTGGCTGTATAATACCAGTTTTTCTACATGGTACTTTTTTTTTAGTAAATAGCTAATATCTAGTTTTTCCCTAAAAAGAAAATTAATGTAGGAATCTATCTTTCAAGTCCCTTCCAATAAAATATACATGTGAATTATATCATAATGAGGCTAAAAATTATTAAAGTACCAGGGAGAATTCAAAAGAGAAAGCAGAATGAACGTCTTTGACTACATGACTTTATCGAATAAAAGCTACAGGTCAAAATTAAATAAAAATGAGTTCTGAGACAAATGAATCACAAACATGCCAGGAAATTTTCTGTAAGAATTATCACTGGGAATTCAGGGTTAGAATTGCATAGTTGTAGAAAAGAGATACCTCAGGTTTCATTTCCTAAAATACATCTCTGAAAGGGCAAACGCAATTTCTGCTTGTATTATTATAGTAGCGTTAAAAAACCCTAACATGCTCAGGCAATAACCTTTGTGAATAGAAGACAGCATGGGATTATTTGCTTATTATAAAGAGAGAGAGGTGGAAGGGAAAAAATTATATCTGTTACAACATACATTAACCTCAAAGGGCATGTCTGCCTCTGCTGAAACACCTCATGGACTATTTTTCAGTTAGAGTCTATCCCATAGGAAGGATGCTACTACTCACTGTCTGAGAAATGTCTCTAAAGAAATCGTAAAGTTTTTCTGCAAATGGAGAAATCCCATTTAGGAAAAGCAAGAGTGTGTTCTATTTGTATTCTTTCAAGCCACTGATTGCCATGGACTGTGGCATTAACTTCCAGGTTAAAACACCTAAACCCATTTGTTCTCATGTGAAGATGAACTATATGTGAACTAAGTATCTTATATATTCAAGAAAGATTTAGTTAGTGAAGTTGACAGATTCTGCAGAATGACTGCACTGATAAAAGAAACTTCCTACAGGCTTATACCAATGATCCACTTATCCCAGTGCTCTGGCCTTGATGGGGATACTAATGCAGGCCAATAGGGGAGTGTGGCACATGCTGTAGCATAGAAGTCTGGCTGCTTTTTGTTGGAAGTCCAGTGCTATCCTATGCCCCTGTAATTCTTTAGTTTAGAATTACGGGTTTTAGAAAGTACATCCCTGCCTAATCTTTTGCCATTTCCTGTTGGGCATAACGCCCTTGAATTTACCCAGTGGAAGCCAGTAGGCGTAGGAGTCTCCCTATCAAGAGTAGTGCAGTTCTGATGCCACCATTCAGGCTCTAGGACCACTTGAGATGCCCTAAAATGCCACATTTTCTTCTGCTGCTCCAGCCTACTCTGGTCTCATGTGGGTCCTCTGCCAAGTGTGATCCCATATGGAGAGTTAATTGACCCTGCGAGCATCTGAAATGGCATCAAACACCTCTGAGATCAGTGAACAGTGAGAGCTTAAGAACCTGGCTCAGTCATAGATACATCTGTGCAGATATCCACACTAAGCTGTCGTTATTGCTGATTCACTCACACCCCACCATCTGACAGTCTTCCCTCAAATATAACAGCTCTGTAACAAGTCTGTAAGACAGCAGATTATTTTTCATTGTCTTCTCAGTTGTCAGAGATAACCAGAAAGTGTAAATTTGCAAATTTGTGGGACATTGAGTGCATCAGCATGTACAGAAATAGTCCTGAAATGGAGTGAAAGTTCATACTGCAGCAATATTTTTTCATTGTTTTTAGTTTCAAATGGAAATTATTCCAATGAAAAAATATAAAAAATATAAAAAGAATATTATACTACAACTCGACTGGCTTTTAAGTCATTCTCATCAAACTCAGTCTCTCTGCTAGGGTAGATTTCTTCATGGGAGTTGCAGTTTTTAGTGCTAAGTGCTTTCTTCATCATTTGTAAAAGTGATCTCCTTATTGGATCGTATTTCCCTCCTATACTTAGAGCATGTTATTCCCAAAATACCATAGGCCATTCTGTCAGAAGGAAAAGGACTGCTGTGTCACACAATATATAAGCTAAACAAGGAGTTTATTCTTCAAGAGAAAATAAGAGTTTTGTCTATGATTATTGTGTAGTAACAGACGGAAGAGGGAAATGTGATTAGTTTTTAAACCAATGTTTTTGAGGCCATAGAATTCTCAAAAATATCTTTATTTCAGGTTGACTCAATTTAGAAATAAGGATAAAAGGGAAAAAACCTGACAAAAACCAATAAAGAAGCTCTCTTATCCTCCTTGAAAAATGTTAATTTTCTGAAAATTGCATTTTTGCTGCATAGTCATTGACCCTAGTAATCATTATTCTGTTAGTAGGAAGGCAGTGGGAGTTGAACCTTTCTGCTGAAGGATTATGAGTCCAAGAATATTAACTCTGTGCTTCAGTAACTATGCAAATGTGCTTATATCCACTGAAATTATGTGATCAAAAACTTGGCTTTAAGGATAAAGATTTCAATTTTTCTTGCTGAACCTAGCATATGCTCAACAAAGGAATAAAGCCTCCACCATATATATAATATGTAAGATGAAACCCAAGGTCTTTGTTTTTTCTTGTTTACTTTGTTTACATGTCCAGCCATTTCATTTATATTTCATCATTTAAAAGAATGATGAGGATCTAATAATGCTCAAATTTGTAAGAAGAACAGGTCTTTAATTTTCCTTCTTAGTTAACTATGCTTTTGTCATTAATATATCCAGTGTTCCTATTTGCATGTCTTCAGATGTAGCTCAGGCTCCAAGGTGGGATAAAGACTGGATCTGCCTGTCTCTGTTGAGCACTCAACAGTAAGTAAACTTGTATTCTGACTGCCATATCTGGACTTCCCTATTGGTCAAATATTTAACACACTGAAACACTGGGAAATGAAGTAAACTTGTGCTGAAAGGGGGAATAATATGCACACTTTAAAATTTAGCTGTCAGTTACTTTTTTATGGAGTAAAAAAGAAACATGAATGTACAAGTTGTTTTGAACAAGCTAGAAGTAAGTTATGTACTGAAGGACAGAAGCAGAAGACAGCTATTTAATTTTCTGAGTAAGATACCTATAAAAAGTGACCCATCTCTCCAACTCCTTGTAATTTCTGTATGCTTGTACATAATGATGTGTTACTATTCCAGGAAAGAATAAAAAATAGCTTGAGCTGTCTGCATAAGAGCAAAAGATTTTAAGAAAGTCTTCATTTAAAAGACACAGTAATGCTTATGAAAGTACTTCTAAATGTGAACCATCTGGTTACTTTGATAATTTGGAGGTAATTTTTATTTTAGCACAGTAAGCTCAGAATTAACTGTTCTGATCATTATTGATAATAGCAGATCTTGCTGTACATAATTTGCAAAATAAGCTCCATTCCTAAAGTAATCATTACTCTTTTAGCTAAAAGTACTATAATTCAGTGGCGTTAACTAGCTCAATAGGCAGAATTGACTCATAAATACATGTAACATTTATTTAAGTGTATTCATGTATCCACCCAAACCCACCAAGCACTCACGTCCTACCTCACAAATGAAGAAGTATATGTCTTCTTCAAGAAATATAAAGGAAAATGAAATGTCTAGAGAAGAATTTTAAATCTCCTTTTTTTTTCTGTCCTTGGTACCCATCCAAATTCCTTGGTTATTCAGGATCTAATCTTGCAAAGGGAAGTTTATGCTCATGGATTCTCATTAACTTCAAAGGGATTTTGCAAAGACACAAGATAATTGTTTTCTAGGACTGTCAACCTAAAGGTCATTAGAGCCAAAGTGTCAGAAAGAATCATTGGAAATGATCCAGATTTACGCCAGAGAAAATGGTTATAGAGTTAGACTTCTGCTGGTATCTAAATCTCATCTCTGCTCATTTTAACAAGTAGGGTTTAACAAGAATTCCAGTACAGTTCATATTTTCTTAATAAAATTGATTCGTGTTGTTGAAGTCCTAGCCAGGGCTCTTAGAGTAGCTAATTTGAAGATAAATCTCACTTTTAAGGAAAGATTTGACCCTTGGATGCACACATGCAATATTCATTATATTAATGGAAACCACATTTGTACATCCAAGGGCAAAATTTGCTGCTTAGAAAAAAACGATGTAAAATAAACAGATAATAAACTGCATCAGTGCAGTCAGGGAAGCTAATTGCTTAAGAGGGATCTCCACTGGGGTGTGTCCTTAAATGCTGAGAAGGGAAACTTTTGAAATAATACCTGTAAAACTCACTGGCTTATAAAATCTAGAACCTTCTAAATATAAAGTGAATTTTACTCTCATTCAAATAGATAATCTTGCAAATAAAACAAGAAAATAAAATCGACCACCCAACTAGAATTTCTAGATTCTTTTCTTTTCCATGTGGAAGAAGAAATGTAAAAACATGGGAGGGGGACATTTTTTTCTTTTTAGAGACATGCTCATGAATACAAAACACTATGAAAAGATAAATAATGTTAATATTACATTTATTCATACCACTTATTCCTTTCTGCAAGAAGTAGAGAATTATCACACAAAGGTTGAGCATGTCTGAAGTTCTGCACAGAAAAATACAGATTATTTGCTGTAATGAAAACAACCTGACGTCAGAAAGAATGAGCCTACCACAAGAGAAGAAGAGTTTTTGCTCATACAGTGTAAATGTACAGGGAAATTATACTGATTGTTTCAAAATACCACAGATTTGCTCTGATTTTTCAGATCAGTATTCTTGTTTTCAAACACATAGTATTGGAAACAAAGAAGTTTTCCTATTTTTTCTAGGATACTCTTTCAAAGTCTTTTAAGGTTGTTTTTACCAGTCCTCTTATGTAATGCTGTTGGTCTACATCTCTTCAGCTGGGCATCCATTATAAAGTGAAGCAATTACCCCATTTCTTCTGGGATTTTTGCCAAGATAGACAAGCTAACTTTGCTCAACTGAAACCAAAAGAAAATGAGAAAGAAAAGGCAATCACCAGATTTAAAAAAAAAAAAAAAAAAAAGAAAAAGGGAAAAAAAGGGAGAGAGATGATGGGATTAAGGAATCCCATGATATATGTATTATTTTTGTTTCTTGGGTTTTAGCCAGTAGACTACCTTGTCATAAAAGGTTGGTCAATTTGTTTCCTAAAAATAAGTTTTGTCTTGGAAGACAAAAACAAGCAAGAAGGAAGGCACTGCCCCATATCTATTCTGAACAAGTTTTTTCTTTCGGTCACAAGGAAAATTTCCCTGATGATTTTTATTTTGCAAAGGTATGCTGACCTGAAATAATTCAGAGAAGCAGCAGCTACCAAAGAAGACTAAAGTAGAAGGAAATTTAGTCCAAATGAAATAAACTCTATACTTGTGGGACCCATATTTTCTTACTCCAGGGAAAAGCTGTAATCTTTTTTTTCTTTCCAAATTAGGTAGCCCATTATCATACGACATTAGAAACTAACACAGAGTACATTGTACACTAGTAGAAATGGATAAGGATGTGTATCTTCCCCATGAGTTTTTTTCTGTTACTTCTAATGTAAACTCCAATATGACCTTCCCCACACAGCACAAAGTTTATTAGTCACACCTCTGAACTGCTCTCTTGTGACATCTAAAGCACAATGAGAATGACCGACATCAGATGTTAGACAACTAGGTTTTCAGTTTTCAATCATTAATGTAGTAAAACTATAACATTACATACATTTTCCATTCACACCCAGTTTCTAGTCATTTTTATTTTAATTAGATTTAGTCGTAAGTGTGGTTTTGGTGGTGCATTTAAATTGATGAATTGCTCACTACCAGTCTGCATACTGTTGTACCCCTTTCACCCTTTTACAAAGTTATTTTTTTCAGTGAGGTGCTCTAAGGTATCCTCCTGAAAAATCTAAGACTGCAAATTATTAGCTGGAAAGAGCTCTCAGAAAGAGCAGCTTTACTTATTTGCTGTGTTCCCCTTCCCAGATTCCACAACCCCTCTACCTTATAAGAGAATCTCTAAGTTTACCGTAAGAAAATCTTTTCACTTCAGGAAAAAACTCAGTTACAGTTAGCAGGCTTGATTGAGACCCTAGAGGTTCTCCCTTCTGTTTTTCCCCATGTTATGTCTTTTACAGACAGTTAAAAACACTCTCTAGGTGGCTTGGAGAAGGTCATCCAAGTGGTCAGGCATAGTAAATATACCAGACCTAGCTTTCTGAAATCTAGTCTGATGGGAATCAAATATTTTTTTCCATTTTTACCTCATCCTGTTATACAGTTAGTAAAACAGATGCCTTAAAACCAAACGACATTTCTAGTAAGATCTTTTTTAGTGCTTCATGTTCTCTAGGGGACTCTAATCTCAAATCTTGGTCTAGGAGAGTTTTGAACACTGGGAAGTTTGGGAAAACCTTTCCTTTAAAAAAGCCACACCATTTCTAATTTAGAAAAACAGTTCTGAAGTGATTGAAAAGATTTTTAATAGGTTTGGTTTTGGTTTGGTTTGGGGCTTTTTGTTTGTTTGTTTTGGTTTGGTTTTTTTCAAACTTGTCTTAAATGGTTTATTTAATTTCTCTATTCTTGTTGAAATGTTCCAAATTTTTATGAAAATGTATGGAAAAAATAGGGGCAGTGGGTATAAAATAACTGTGGGATGGAACAGAAAAAAAATGTGATAATTCAATAAATAGAGTATTTAACTAATATAATATTCTTGAAATATTCTTCAATAAAGTCCGTGTGATAAACTTGATCTTCATGTCTGAGTTACTAAAATGATGGTTAGACCTCAGTCTGTGCATCATTACCTACAAGGAAGTTCTACATTGTAATTTATCATCATTTATATATTATTGCCCTTAACATCTGAAGTGAGATAATAAATGTCTTGGCTAGCTAGCCATTTAAGACCTGCAGAGAGCTTCAGAATTAAAAAGCTAAATGCCTTGACATACTATAAAACAAAATTACTTGCTTATAAATATATGTGTATGTATGTACATATACACAAACGTTTTTTTCTGTAGCTTGTGTTTTCTGTATCAAAAAAATTCAAAAACCCTAAAGGAGAAATTAACAAGACACATAAACATCTGGTCTCTTGTCTTAAACAATGTAGATATAGAGGTCAATAGCAGATTTTGGCCTAGGATTTTCCTGAAGATATGGATGCCAAAAATTAGAAAGTTGGCTTTTTGTCATTTGCAGGTGTGAAAAATTTAATGCATGTAACTATGGTGATTGAATAAATAACAGAAAAAATATGGAAAAAGTGTAGTACTGGGAGTCTGACTGGCAGCCTGCCAAAAGACTTCCCTGTGTTTAAACAGAGAATTTTTATTATTGTCCAAAATTATAATGGAAAGTACCACTTGTAGATCTATGAATATAATTAATTCTCATAGAAAAAAAAAAGGTAAGAGCCAACACAAATACACTTAAAGAGATAAGTCTACAGACTTCCTGCATGGTTTTACATGCGTAGTTGTTTTAGGAAAGAAGACAAGTGAGATCAGCCCTTCCTTTGAAATGTCACTCTTACACATCCCTCAAAATATGCCCTTTAGGGCTAATGAGTTCAGAAGACATTTTGATCTCCTCACATATACCTTGAGACACTTTCAAAACCAAAAGGTTAGCATTTCAAAGTCATGCCAAATAGCCAAGTAGTCAATATGTCTTGCTGTCCAGAGCTAGTCTGCCATCACCATGCAATGATTAAAATGTAACACCTCTCCTTTGTCAGAGGAAGGATTGTCAGTTTGCTTATAGTGCAAGCTGTGTGTTTCCAGCCCCAGGGAAAGGCCATCTCCTGAGCTACTTGATTGTTTCAGATTTTGAGGGTAGAGAATCTCACTGATAGTTGATGGGGGAGCCCTAGAAGTGGTACAATGAAAATCCCATTACATATGGAAATGTCTTCACATAATTCTATTGTTTTGTGCTGTAATAAATTAAACTGACATAGATTGGCAACATATTGGGTTAGAATTTGAGTTTCCTGCTTTTTTCCTTCTGTATCTTTTTCTTCAGAAGATACAAATTTAAATGCTTCGCGTTTATTACAATTTCAAAATGATGCATGTGAGTAAGTTCAACCCAACAGAAGCCCTGCCAGTTTAAGTAAATTGTACTGCAACTAGTGCTGATGAAATGCAAAGAGGAGATAATAAAGGACATACTCTTTCTTCAGGTCAATTTTTTTAATATGGGAATCATAATGTTAGCATGCATGAAGATACTTAAGCTGTGATGTTAACAATTTGTAGTGCTTTTTTCACTAGGAAAGTGATCTATTGATAACAAGATTGCCAGAAACTTACTATACGTGAATTTAAACAGAATTTAACTGCTATTTCAATTACTGTTACAGAAAGCTTTCTTGAATATGAATGACTACTACATATCACAATCTCACACATGGTTTTCTGAATCCAGTTCATTTAAAAAAAAATTTCTAGTGTTGATTCAGGGAAATATTTGGAGCAGGATTTCTACTAACAGCTGTTAGAAACAGATAAGCTCATTCAGGAGAATCATGTCTACCTATAATTGACAAAGCTGTAAGACATTAATATAAGGAATTGCACTAAGGATATTTTTTTTTTTTTTAATTTCTCTTATCATACCAAACAAAGTTTTTCATTTGAACCTTTCTGGAACCAAAATTTTTTTTGACAATTTTTTTTTTTTTAATTTTGCATTATATTTCACTATAATAGCAAACCAAAAGGCTGAAACTGAAAAGCATTTGACTGCCCTGTAATATATATTTGTACACTGCTTCTGCAATCAAATTCTTTTGTTTTGGGTTTTACTTAGGGGTTATTTTTCAGAAAACTTTTTATTCAGAATTCTCCCTAAATTTATCAACGCTGAGAACCTTTACAAAATGTAATTTTGCCCTAATAGCCAGTTAAGATTAGTATTTTTAAACATACCATATCATTAATATCATGTAAAAACAAAAAAGTTATTTATTAGTGACACAATAAAAACCAGCTTACAAAAGGGACAACAGAAAGATGCTAACAGATGGGAAGGCACCCCATTTCTGTTGTATACATACTTATGTTTCTTTTATGTAGGTTATTTTGCTTGGAGGCAGTTTAACAACTTAGAGAACCTCTTTTTATTTTTAGCAGAACAAGTTAAGCCACCATGTCATTATTACCTGTTAAACAAAAAGTACCTTATCTATTTCTTAGTTATATGTAGCAAATGTTTTAATTCAGGCAAAATTCCTGCTTAAGTTAGAAATTTTCATATAGTAAGGACTTTGTGACTTGACCTTTGTTGCCAGCCCAAATTAATACTTATGATAGCTTCTGATTTCTCAGACTTGTCCTTCTGCACAAGAGGGTGGGGAGTGTTTAGATTACCCAAGAGGTTGATAATACACAAAAGCTGCTCTCAGATATGAACATTGACTCAGATTTCATAAAACAATCACACCCTAACTCCTAATGTAACCCTGTTAATACCCTGTCCACCCTGTTTTACCACTGCTTCCATGGTTATGCTGTTGGGAGAAACTGGACAGGCCAGTAAAATACACAGATATTTTTAGATGGAACCTGTTTCCTGTTAGTGTGGCTACGCTGAACACATCTCTGGAGATACCCATTACAGCCATCTTATATCCCATGATGTCATAGTATGAAATCTAGTAAATCAAAACACAGGAATATTTAAGTTACCACATAGGAGGAGCCAAAGATCTAGTCCCCAAGAAATCCCATGTAGTTCCTTTATTCAAGAGGCAGGAGGTGAGAAGAGGATCTGGAGCAGAGGTGTCAGGAACACAACAAGCACCATCACAGTTACAACATAAGATCAATGTACAAAGAATCAAAGCTAGTTAGTGAACAAAACAGCTGCAGAACAGCTGGGTTTACGTGCTGAGGTGTGCCATTTAACATAGAAATTGGAAGAAGCTGGAAAAATTCATCCCTCCCAAAGCTAAGGAGTCTTTCCTAGACAAGAATTCTTTATTTAGCAATGAAAATGGGGGTATATTTGTTGATGAATGTTAACATTAACTTTCTATTCATATTTACTTTAACCAGTAAACTGAGAGAAGTATCTGTAAACAATATAAATTGACTTTAAGATTTCATTTAAAGGAAATCCCATGCTAGACTGGAAACTATCAGAAGATATTTGTCAAATAACATAGCTTCCCTGTTTCTTGATGGCAAAAAGAAGAGATCATTGCTAATAAACCTGCAGTTTTCACTGGAAAAGCCCAAATACTTTTGTGGTTTAATAGTCCAGAATGTGAGAATAATTTATATTTTATTTGTTCACTTTGATTATCTGGCCTTGAAACTTTTAAATAAATTAAACCGCACCTCTATTTCTCTATTATTACTGTCATTTTATAACAAATCTCTTTCAGTGATAATGTCAGTCTGCTGATAAAAAAAAAAAAAAAAAAAAAGGAAGCAGCAGAAACAAAGTCTGCTGGGAAAATATACTCACGAAAAAGGAGAACAAGGCAGTTATGAACACTGTAAAATGTATATTAAACCAAAAGAGAGATTGCAAATAAATTTAAGTGACATTATCTTCAAAACAAAAGCAAAAAAGTGAACCCACAGTATGATTAATTTTATATAAACCAAAATAAAAGGGAAATGAAAATTTATATTTGTGAAGGATCTCAGTGCAAATCAGTGAAACTATGATGTAGTTTCATAATCTTTTGTTGTTTCTTGAGAGTTTCAAGTAAAATTTGAATTTTCTGTGAGTGGAAAACTTAATTTAGAGGCAGAAATAGAAGTAAAATATCTGATTCATTGACTATGTAAGCAACAAAAGTCATAAGCAGGAAAAAAATAAAAGAAACATTCAGGTAGCAGGGTAGGGGACTTGCTGGCCTTTTCTACATCTCTGGCTAGCTTATGTATATTGTGGAGACAGGTGCCTGTCTTCATCTTCTTTGCATTTGGGCTTGCAGGAGATGGTTCAGGTCACATGTTACAAAACAGAGCAGCACTAATGGACCTATAAAGTCTCTTAAATGGAAAAAAAACTGAGAGAAAATGCTCCTATATTCCTCCACCCAGTCCATCAAAGCACTTTGAATAGTAGCCTCTGACTTTTAATAAAAAACTTTTCTAAATTATCATATTTTTTATATTCTATTTCAGTACCAGTCATGATTTTCTGCCCATGGAAAGCAGGAAACTCAGGACTATTGTTATATAATTTTGCATCCAAACAGCATATTCTTCCTCTGTCACCTTTATGGTTTAAGGCAGGTTCTGTAGTCTGGTGTTCAGCATTCATCACCTGTGCAGTCCCAAAAAAAGTACAGAACAACCAGACATAGCTGTAAACACATAGCAGTCAGTAATTGGCAGAAAGGGTGGAAGAAAAATACCGGAAAGTTTCACAGAGAAAATGCATGTTCAAGAAGATGCTGGTATTTTGACACACAGCAGATATGTCTGCAAAAGGGAAGGGCTAGGCAGTCACTGAGATGATTCTTTCAGCCTTGGCTCCAGGCTAACAACCAAGCTCTTTGTATCTACTGAACCCATACCTCCTGCTTTTATATCAGCAAAACCTTATCTTAAAGGGCATTCAGAGCACCAGCTTCAGAGGTCAGCAAATTCAAATATATACATCAATCAGTCTCCTACACTTTATAATTACTCAGCAATAGGTATAATTCCTGTTCGTCTATCTAGCGATCTCATGACACATGAAATATGAATAACTGGTGGCCAGTATAACACCTTGTCTTATATCAGCCTGTGGCAAGAGAAAGATTTGGACTTCCACATAATGAGAATGAAAACAGCAACTGGAGATTGTAAAAGCTGCCAAATCTCTACCTCCCTGCTGTCAGGAATCAGCTGATGTTGCCTTTTTAAGTTTCCAGGCCATCTGCTTGCTTGCTTTGCATTTTCTCCCAGGTGTCAGCATACCAGCTTTTAGAGCTATATTTAAAGTGACACCAAAAATTATTTTTAATTTTCTTTTGTTGAAGATTCGGGTCAAGGTTATCATGATCAGTTTACTATTTTCTAACGTATCAGTCTAATGCATTGCCATGGGGTTACCTAATCAAATCAATCATATTCACCTTTCATTTAAAATGGCACTTCATGAGTGTGACTGTTAATGTACGGTCAACAATAGTTCCATCCACCCTGGAGAAGACAATAGTTTAGACCGACTCTTGCTCATTGTCCTGTGTTCCCTGTAAACTGAAAATTTACCTATTCTTTGTCAGATTTGGAAAGTACGAGATATTTAGATTTGTGGCATGGAAGATAAGGGTGAGTATGTGATGAAGACCAAAGGTATTGTAAATCATTAACACAGTTGATCATATCTTGTCATTTTGACATTTTACTAATATGACCTAAATTAAACTACCAGGTGTTTTTGCATTCAGGCTGCATAACAGATAACTAATAATTCATTATTTATTTTATGCTTTTTTTTCTATCAAAGGTTTTTGTCAAGCATTCTGAAGCTTTTAAAATCTGAAAACCTGGAAAATTGGTTAAAGTTTCATACATATAGGAAAGTTATATAGACTTGAATTATGTCAGTTAAATTATTCTGGTGACATATGATTTTAAACTATTATTCCTCTTATGAACATTCTTGTTCTGGGCTAAAGAAGCTGATGTCAATTATGTTTAAGCTTAGCCAAAAAACTACACACCATTTAGTATAAATGTGAATCCACCCAGGAAGACTTACTGAATGTGACTGGCATGAAAGGTCTTTTTATCAACATGGGCATGCTTTACTCTCCTTCTGGAGGCTTTGACACTAACGGATTTTATCAAAACGGTACTTTTCCATTAAAACTGCCTTTCTGGTGTGGTGGCAAGATACACTCTGTCACTCTGTTGAAGTCACCTGTCAACTGTCTTTTTTTTTAATCACTACTGTCTCTTCAATATTACAAGTAGCAGTTAGCAAATTTGTCTACTGAAACATTTTGATGACCATTGACATGTCTGTGTAGGAGAACAGTCTGTAATTAATCAGTCAGTAACAATAAAGATGGGTTTTATAGCTACCAGATGGGTAATTTATGTATATGTTTAAATGTGTCCAGACTCTTTTGTAACAAGTTGAACTTTGAATTCATGTTATCCTTTAATATCATCAAGCATTTTGCAAAATTACACTAAAACCACAAAGGACAGTAATATCTTTGGAGGTAAAATAAGAGTGATTACAATGTAATTTACAATGTGTTTGAAACATGCATCTCAAGTTTTGGCAATGACATGGCACCTATACTGAAAAAAAATAGAAACACATCTCTTAAAAATTGCAATTTCTGTGCCATTACCAAAGCAAAAGTCATTCAGATTGCAGTTCTGCAATAGGGTTTTATTTATCTAAATTTTCAGAATATTAACTCTTAATCTAATACAGCCAAATCTGCTATATATTAAGCTTAAGAAATAATATTTCCACCATGACAAAGAATGCTGATTTTACATTTTACTCTGCAAAGAAGGGAAGCTAATTTTACTTTTCTGCTTTTGCAGAATGTACAACTAGGAAATTAAAAGATGTAGCCCTTGTTCCAGGATTATACTGAGGTTTAAACTTCCAAAAGATTCTTTAAACTCATCTAATTTTTCTTCATTTTAAACCATTCTGTCAGTGCTTTAGTATGATGAGTATTATTTTGTGGAAAGTCTGCAAAAATAATCACATAGGGAATTATTATTCCAGTAGCTTATTAAATTCCCAAAAAGAACACTATTCTGATTTCCATTATCAAGCTGTTTGCTTTCAAAACTGAGCATTCATTAGAATGTAAAAATGAAAATGAATTTTTTATACAGCTTGAAGTATATATATACATATTTTTCTTAAATGAGCATGAAAACACCAGAAATGGCACATAAACTTGCTGCTCGTAATATAACCTAAATTATTTTCCCCACATGAATGCCTGTTTTAGAAGAAAATCAAACAAAAATGTGTTGATATCTGTTTATCATAAACAGATGTGCAGGATCTGCCCCTGGTCTTACTAGTGCCACTTCTACAATGGATGATACAAATTATGAGGCCTGTCTTTGAATATCAAGTGTCATAATAATACATCCGCTATTTTTAGAAAGATACCAAACATTATATAGACAGATGGGCAACAGAGATCTTCTGAGGGAGAAATTTATTTTCCTAATATGCTGGTCTGTCTTGGTACTGGTGACAAAATTCAAATACAACATGGAAGGTCCGTGCTTTGGCATATGGGTTTCTGTCTTAATTTTTTTCTCATAATAAATCTCCATAAAGGTTACAGCTCACTTAATACCAGGTGCAGGCCAGAAAATCTTCCAAAATAAATCAATAACAATCATCCCGTTTTTCCTATGCTTTACTGAACTGTAATCAACCTAAATCGTAATATATTAAGAAAGTAGTAATGATAAAACAAGGTATCAAAATCAGAAAATTCCTCATCTTAGGGTGAAAGAAGGACAATATACCTCCCAGTGAGGACAAAATATAATAACCCTCTGAATATTAACAAAAAGTGAATAAAAATAAAACAGATATTATAGCACCAGCACATATGTGTGTATGTGTATCTATGTACATATTGGTTTAGATACGCGCACATTAATATTTATTGTAGGAAAATATTACTGCATGGTGTTTGCTTGTATATTAAGTTATAATTAAAGACACTGACTATATATACTTCAGTAATTATGTTACTGATGGAAAACATATGGGATCAATGGTACTTGATTAATGGAATATTTGCAGGTTCAGGTACTCTTTTTTTTTCTATTTTTCTTCACTTTGAAAACAAAAAAATATGTTTTAGTTATATTTCTCTTCCATTTATTCTGCATTTGTGTGAATACATTTCTACAGAATAACACAGTTCACATTCTATGTCTGGAGTATAATTTCCTTTATATGACAGAGCTTAGAAAAATGGAGTAAGTTAATGCACTAGAAACATGTCAGATGATTACACTATTTACAGTCTTTAATAACATTCAAATGTGTTTAAAATTCTTTCTTTTCCAAGAGAAAATACGGAGATATCGAAAATCTCACATAATATGCACTTTAATTTTCCCGTAATATATGAATTGAGATGGTAAGCTTGAGGTGAGAAAAAAGCTAGTCCAATATTGGATAGAAGGCTAGATCTTAAATCAGTGTATGTAAGTTAAGCATATTTTTTTAATCCAAATGGAAACAATCTGCACTTCTCGTTGGCATTATCTGGAACATATGTGAACCAGTTTTCAGAATACACGTCATGCTGACATATATAATATTTTTAGTACCATTTTTAAAAGGATGTGGAGAGTTGCTGTCATGAAGTCACCGAAAAGAAATTAGAAATAGAGTCAAGAAATGGAATGCACAGTCATTAATTTCCTTGAAGAACGGCAGCTAAGAGAGATGTTCCTTCCTTTTCCCTGACTAGGATGTATGCCTATACCACTGACATAAACCTCTGGCTCCTTCATGAAGTAAAATTGTATGAACTTCCCAATCCATAGACTTAAGAGGACATACTGAGTGCTTCTCCTTAACAATAGACTTAGGAATCCAAATAACTCTGTGCCTTTTCTTACTGAAACACTTAAATTTGTCCATCTTAGCAAAGCAGGTTTTTGGAAGGAGGAAAATACTAATACAACTGAACTGCTCTATTTTTTATAGCTTCTTTAATTCATGTGAAATGTTTAAAATTGAAACTTGAAAAATTTCACATATATAAAAAATCCTATGTGGTATCATGTCTGACATTGTATCTGATATCCAATGATACCTGATAATATATCAAATAGTTCTGTCTTGATCCTTCTTAGGAAGTTTTGATTTGTAATGCCAATGAATTGTTTTAGGCTGTGTTTTCTATTTGTTCCCTTAGCATTAGATGTTTAATTTACAGTAGTGTACCATTATGTTTTATGTGCCTCACAGAACTTTTCAAACACCTGTGTGCACCAATTTTGTTCTTTTATCTGATTTTAGGAACTGTAAGGACAAACTGATCAAAGAAGGAAAAGGTTGTCTCCCTTAAATGCAGTCTGCCTGTAACACTGATTAAGAAAAGAACTCAGTACATATTTAAATTCTCTGAAAAGTAAATGAGACTGATTCAAAGTTCTGTGTAAATCAGGCCCTTAGCCTCATAATTCTAAGCATTTTTGATTTTTTTATGAGAGAGCAGTGCTGGTGGAAACACACATTAAGTACTGCTTTTTGCTTTTTGATTTCTCCAGAACACACTTGCCTACCCAACAGCAAGGTAGCTGCATGGGCATGAGTTCACCTACATGTTCTGGTATCAAATTCAATTATCTAATTACATTAAATAGTTTGTGTTATACAATATAAAAATTATTCTTCAGTTTTGCAGTGTTCTTAATTACTTTTAAAACCATAATATTGCAGAAGAATTGCACTGTCCCTTCTCTGCTGTCACTATAGAAACAAGTACTAGAGGATGCCCCACAGAGACTATATTTTAATGAATTAGGAGAATAACACCTTTTAAATTCATGGTCTATTTCTTTTTGCTACATATTTAAAATGCTGTCTGTCATCTAGTGGATTTGGTTTTGTCTTTAAGAAAACAATGGCTTTAGCTGTAATCAATCACGCTTTATACACATTAGAGTGTATAGTAGATATGTATATATTATAGTGTTTTGTGATGAAACTGATATATCAACTAGTGTTGAAGTAACTGCTGACCTGAATTTGCACCTGGTAAGAAGTAGTCATCTGTACAGTGGATGTCATCAAGACTTCTAAATATTTTGCAGAAGCTTAACAACTTATACATAATTTACCAAATGGTATTTAAAAACTACAGAACAGCTATTCTCCAGAAAGGAAATCCATACATTCATTATAACAGAGTGAAAACATTGTTCATTTTGATAACTCTGTAGCTCACTCAGATTAAAAATCAGTTTCTTTCCAGTCTCCACAGTGGATAGACATAGCAAGCATGTACAAACTTCCAAATATGCTACAGGGGATTTAGACAGTGCAAAGTTTCTAGGAGAAATAACCATGCAAGAAAGAAAAAGATTAATAAGTTGATCGCGAAATCCATTGAGTCAAAATCCTTGTTGCTATTTGAACAACAAGCAGTCACACTATTTATATTCTAATCCCCATGAGTGTTACTCTGTGCAGGAGATCCCAACAAGAGAATATAGGGATTTTGGGGTGGGTTTTTCATGTTGTTTTTGTTTGTTTGTTTGAATTTCTTTTTATTTCTTAACTAATTCTCTGTCCATGAATATTTGTGCAACACTGTCTCATCTTGGTGTTTGCAGCTATTTCTCATTACTAGAGATTCCTTTTCTGGAAGATCTTTGTCAGTCATATACCTTTGTTGTTGATGTTGATGCTGAGGAGCAGGTAGATACCTGGGGTATCTACAAATATCCATCAGCCACAGATGGCCAAAGAATCACAAACTCTCCTCCTAATCTGTTGATGACAGTAGGATGATACTTTCTACAAAAGGGAGACATTTCCTTGAGCACTTTAGACCGTACTTACTCTATGGGGGGACTCCTGACTTTCCAGGTATGGCGGCTCTGATCCAAGGTTTCAAGGAGTGAGCTGGGAAGGTGCATGCCCTCCCTTACTTCCAGCCACATGGAGCTTTAGGATGTAACCACAGGCACTCATTCTTCTCTTGCAATACTCAGATTTATTTTGTGAAGAAAAATCTGCATCTTGCTAAAAATTCTGTGTCTCAAGCTCTGTAATATATTTCACCATGTTAATGAGTTAGCACTATATTATTATGATATATGATCATTGAGCTATTTAATTTGCCAAGACTACCTCTGAAATAATTATTATATGTTCAGTTGTGCTAAGTTACGTTTTAGTGAGGGAATGAATGTGGTGGAAAGCTAATGAAGAAGCCTGATAGACATCATAAACTTTCTTTTTAGTATGATGACTTAGCAATAATGGCATGCAATTTAACAAGAACAAATGCCAGATTCCGCACCCAGGACAGAATAACATAGGACACAAGTATAAATTGGAACAGGAGTAACTGAAGAGTAGCCCTGAAAAAAAGGATATGGGGAGGCTGGTTGGTAGCAGACTTGACAGGAGTCAGTGAGCCCTGGTAGCCCAGAGGGCAAAATGCATTCTGGAGTGCATTGAACACTGCATGACCAGCTGGACAAAAGAGATTATTACCACACTGCACTCACTGTTGATGCAGCCTTACCTCAAGCAGTGGGTCAGGGCCCCACAGTCTAAGAAGGATGTGATGGTCCTTTATTGTGTCTGGAGGAGGTAGTAAACAAAGCCGGTGAAGGGGCTGGAGGAAATGTCCAGTGAGGAGAAGATGAGAATTTTGAGCTTTTCTAGTTTGCAGAAAAGGAGGCTGAGGAGTGACCTCATTTCTCTCTACAGTTTTCTGAGAAGAGGACATCACTTCTCCCAGGTATCCAGTGATAGGACTCGTGTGAGTAGTTCAAAGCTGCACCAGGGGGAGGTTCAGACTTGTTCTTAGAAAACATTTCTTTACCAGGAGGGTGGTCAAAGACTGGAACAGGCTTCTTAGAAAGGTAATCAATGCTCCAGGCCTGTGGATGTTTAAGAGGCATTTGGACAATATTCTTAATAATATGCTTTAACTTTCAGTGATCCCTGAAGCGATCAGGCTGTTGGACTAGAAAATTTTTGTTGATCCCTTCCAACTGAAAATATTATATTTCTTTATTTTGATTCAATTAAATTTCATTCAATTCAATCAGATTCTGGATTAGTTATACATTTACTAATGTAGCCAAGGTAAGGATCAGGTTCCATTTCCTCTCGACTGGGCTTTATTACATGAATATTTTTAGCTGTAAGATATATTAAAAAAAGAAGAGATATAATTCAGATGAAATATTGAAAGACTATTATGTAGGGAAAATTAGGTGTAACCAAACTTTCAGAAAAAGTCTATTTTTTTTTCAGAAGATACACTGAATGTAACAGAAAACCGAAGGCATTGTCTATGGAGTTGACAATCATATGAATATCTGGAGAGAGGCTATGGAAAATTGAACAGAAAAAGTAAATAATTTAGAGTATTTCAATGGAAAACAGATTTCAGCCTTTAAATGATTTCTAAAAAGCTTCTATAAAAGGCAGCAAAACAAGAAATATCTTCTCTTGTATTCCAAGGAAGATTTTTGACTTTTAAATGAAACATTACAACAGAATCTGAAAATCTACTTACATGTATTTGTGGATTTCAAAAGACAAAGGATATTGTCATTATAAGCCTTAATACAAAGGGCTTTGGAAGAAATTCAAGAAAAAAAGAAAAGGAAGAAGTCAAAACAAAATGTAAATCCAGGGATTAGGCATGTAATTCTTTTGGTTAAAAAATTAGAAGTCTTTGTGGTAAACCATTAACATTATGAAATTATTTGTGGTTAGAAGAAAGTTTTTACCCTAGATTAAAATCCTGTCAGGACTTTCAGTGTTGCAATTTGCCTAGATGCCTAGATCCAGCTCGTCACATTTCATTTATTTGCACAGAGAAACTAAATTTGTCATCCATCTGAAACAACTAACAGGCAAGAAGCAGCTGAATTTGATGGAAGGATAGAGAGCAGAAAATATGAAACACAAAGTAAAGAATTTCCCCATCCTTTAGCAAGATTGCTTCCTCTTCAACAGACCTGACCTGTCAAAAGGCTTTTATAGCATAATCTTTGGCTTTAGACAGAACATGAAACTCATAAAAACCTCCCATATAAGTAAGTAGAAAACTGGAAAAATATAGTTTGATTATGTTTTTTCCTGAAAAGAAAATCATGTGAAATGAAAAAATGTATCTTTCTGGGATTTTGATTTTGTTTCTCTCTGACTTTAGGTGTATTTTTTGTTCTCTTTAAGGACAAAGGTCAAAACAAAGACAAACAAACAAGTTAAACCCCCAGCAAAACCACTAGGGACCATGTCCTACACATTTTATTTTCTAAGAAAAGATTACTAATTTTCATGCACTTTTTTTTGTTAAAATCTATAGTGGTTACAAAAGTGTACCAGAGAGAAGATAGCACTTACTGATGCTTAGAACAAAAACCAGACACTTAGAACGAAAAGGATTCTCACTGCTGCAACAACTTTCTAATCATAGTCTCCTCGCCTCAGACCAAACCCTTTCTCTTCATCTTAAAGTAAAACAGTCTTCTCCACAGCTCGTGTTTCTTTTTGTGTTCAAAAGCTGCATTAACTTACACTATATCTTAGTTCACCATACTGTATCAACATTCATAACGTGTTGCATAGATTTGTCTCTGTTTCCGAAGACTTTTAGGAGAATCGTAGTATATTCAGTTTCTTCTCATATCAGAGCCATTTTATGTTTTGAATCATCTGTGTTTTCTTACAGATTTTCATTTCCCTCTGCAATATCCAGTTTGAAGATAAAACCCCAGTGAATTTTCATTGTGGTATAGACCTGAGTTTTCAGATGTGTCATTTGCTCAGCTGAGTGTCCCTGACGTACATAGAGTTGACTACACCTCTGCAGTAGTATCTCCATCTGATACAGAAAATAAAAAATAATCCAGAAATAGTGAAGTACAACATGATAAAAAATAGGCATAAGAGTAATTCAAAATATTCTAACATGAGCAAGTTTTCTATGCAATGTACTTAACGAAAGTATTTAATAATGCAACAGAAGGCAAGAACTGGTTATTTGCATCATGCTCATCTTGATCAAAAGGGTTTATTTCCAAAAGCAAGTAATACAGGCTGTATAAATTCCTGGGATGCTAAATATATGGTTAGGATTTAGTAAAATGACTTGACCACTGTGCTAATATTGCCAAGGTTGTGGGTTTGATCTCCATTTGGTCCATTCACTTAAGAGATGGACTTGACGATCCTTGTTGGGTCCCTTCAACTCAGCACATTCTTTGATTCTGTGACTTTTCAGAGATGTGGTGGTGACATGTCAGCCAGGCCTAATTTATGAAATTGCTTAGGAAAGGTAAATGTAAAACCAGCTGGAGATAATTCCATAATAGATATTTCTTGCTCCATTCACAAAGTTACATGCCAAAAGACAGTAAGAAATTATCAAACTGTTGGTGAATATTTGTCATCTTGTGCAGCTCATTCGTATGTTGCTCCAATGCCAGATGTCTTATTGGCTCCTTATTGAGGTGTGAATATTTCAGTTTTGGTGAATAGACGGTTTCATCTGATGTTTTTGGTTGCTTCATGCTGAAGTGAAATGCATGACCGAACATTTGCAAGATTTGGCATCAAGAATATAAAGGTCTCCCTGTGCAATAGACTAAGATACATGAAACACAAATGACATCATTCTTGAACTTCCAGCCAGTTTCCAGATAAATCTTGTGGAACATATCCAGGACGTGAGTGCCTGTGATCAGCTAAATATTCTTTCTTGACAGTTTTTTCTCTCTGACTATAAAAGTGGCAGAGAACCAGAAAGTCTTAATGTGGTTTTCATGTCAGGTGAAGGGAAATAAATAGACTCTTTGAATGTTTGAGTCAAAGGGCATTATAATGATATTAAGGCAGACTATCTGAACTATAACATTTTGCTCCAGCTAGTGGAATGTTATCTTCTATCTTGAAAAGTCACAAAATATCATTCAAGGAACTAGAGGCACTGATGTACAGATAGAACCTGTTAGGATCCTAACTTCTGAAGAACATAACCACAGGTTGAAAGGAATAATTTTTATTGGGTAAATAGTGATGAACTTAATAATACTAGTCAAACTCCTCTGCGAAGAACAGTTAGAACCAAGCAATCTGTTTTAGTTTTGTGTGAAAAAATAAAAGAATAAAATTAGGATGGTGTTTTAAGCTGCTATAAAATGTGACTGCTGCTAAAAGTGAGAGTTCCACTCTTGTTTCCTTATTTCCGTTCTTTTCTCAGCATAGTGTGATGCCAGGGAGACAGGATACAGCTGCTTAATGCCACTGTATTCTTCTCAAGGGGTCAAAGGGAAAAAAAGTATTCTCAGCCACATCAGAAAGATGACCTATCTCACTCTGTGGCTCCAAGATTACTGAGGGATGTACAGACAAGTGAGAACAGATAGATGGGGACAGAAGAGAAAATGGAATAAAATCTTTCAGCTGCAACGTTTTTTTTAAGTTATAAACAGGCTTCTGTGCTTTAGTTTATACTTCTCATGAAAAAATGGATGATGAATCTACTTTGTCATTCTCCTCTTGTACTTTTCTCATATAACATAGGCTTGTGAAAACCGTGATTACTCCTAGTAGTGACATAGTTATGAGTTTTAAGAGACAATTATATTTAGTCCTGAAGCTTGTAAATACAACACCCAAAGGACTACAATGCAAAAAAAAAAAAAAAAAAAAGAGTAATTCAACTTTCTGTTTAATATAGCAATTTAATTAACAGCTCACAATATTTTCCATTTTCAGGAAAAATAGCAGGTAGCCAGCTGTAGGAACAAATAAAAAGAACCATTATTTTGCCAATGATTCTGCATCAGTGAATTTGTCTATGCTCTTGAATTTTGTCTGTGACATTGTATTTAAAATGAGACAAGTATTCACATAAAATGATCTGTTACCAAAGTTTTTACCAACAGTTAATTGATGCTGTTCAATGCAATAAAAATGGTAAGACGGTTTCTTTTCCTTCTTGAGCTTCTTTTCATAGTCTGATCTGTTACCCTTAATGTTCTCAGGAAGACCACTGATTCATATGATAGGACTGGAAAGGACATTAAGTTACATTAGGTTTGCTGAGTTTGCTGTCTGAATACTAAGCAGGTAAATAGATGTTTCCTAGTATGTGCTTATCTCACCATCTAATAAAAATAACTTTCAATAAAAGAAGTCTCAGAAAGTTAAACCTGGTCCCTGTATCTCACAAAGGCCACAAGAACACTTTTTCACCAACACCATGTGAGAGCTCTTTAAAATAAGTGTCTTCTCTATTTTCTTCTCTAAACTGAAACTGATGCCCGTATTCCAGCTTTTTTTTACTAAGCCATGTAATTTAAAATTTTTAGCTCTTCTCTCAAAAATTTCCCATTTTTTAAAATATCTGTGAATAGTAAGGGTCAAAACTAGACACTGTGGATGACCACACCAGAGAAAACTTGCAGACTTCTCTCTGTACATGTATGCTCTCCAGTAGCATTATGGAGTTGATTTCATGTATCACACTACTGGTTTTTGTTTTGTTGATATATAGGTAGATATTTTCCCTTCTTTTTATTAGTTGATTCAACTTCATAATCTTAAATATAGCCCTTTAAATTCTCCTTTATGTTGTCTACTGTTTTTTTATTTGAAGTCTAAATTTGAAGAGATCATATTATGATACTGTCTTCCAAGTAACTTACAATCATTGTAAAACCAGCCTAGTTGGATGCACAAAGACATATTTTTTCTGTCTGCTACAACTATGGCATTTGGCATTTACAAAAACGTTGACCTGAGCATGACTTAAAATACATCTGCACTTTGCAAGTTCTTCTACTGTGCTTGCAAGAGATTTAACTGTCCTTTTATAGTTCAGATTTAGTACAAATCTTGACTGTCCTTTACATCATATCAGTGGTTGGGTTGAAGTAGGGAGTTTCACAGTGAACACTGTTGAAAAGTTTGTGTTAACTGTGTCCTACTGTTACTACTTCTTTATGGTTTTGTTTATTGCAAATACTTTAATAACTTGTTCCAAAAATATTGAAGAACACAAAATTACACCAACTGGTCTGTTACTTCCGGTGGCCTTCCTTGTTCCTTTCTTTGTTGCATTCTCTTTCCTATGAAGGTGGAAGCATGACGATTTTGAATATTTCAAACATTTTATATAATTTGTTACTATTTAACGGTCACAGTAATTAAGGAACTATCATACTCCTTTGCTTTTATCTTCCTTTTAACATATAAGTAGAATTTTTTACTGGTTATTTTTGCATTCTCTACTAGTTGAAGCTTATATTGCATTTCAGGATTTCTGGTTTTGTCTCTGTGCACTTATACTATTTCCCGGCCAATTTGCCCGATTTCTACTTTTGTATCATACCTTTTTGATTTTTCAGGTCATTTAACAGCTCCTGATGTCACCATAATTTATTAAAATTTCTTGCCTGATTAAGCTTCTAGGTCACATCTTCCTCTTAACAATTTTGAGAATGACCTGCCATAGATTCAAGTAGTTCTGCACTGGATTTGTTTTTTTCAAAATTATGAAATAGTGTCAGTCTCTTGTTTGGAAGAACATGTTAATTTGATGTTCGTGTACTGTGTTGAACACCCTGCAGTGAGTTTTGCAGTCTGCTTACTAAATTTTATTTGCTTAAGAAATATTGATCTGCAGAAGAGAAGGGCCCATCACTTTCAAGTATTTTGATAAGGTCTCCATAGCTTTTCTCCCATAGAAGTTTATAGTGTATTCTAAAACTCAAAACCAAAAAAGTTTTGATTGTAGAAACTTATTCAGATATAAGATCTGAAAAATATAGGATTGGCTTGGTTTTTTTTGGTACATTTCTTGAAACTAAGAAAAATGAAAAAAATTGCTTGATTGTTTGAAAGGGATCTGAGGAGAGCATTAGGTTAAAAATACTCATAATATTAATTTATATATATAATAACAATATGTAGTAAGAATTATCCGTAGAACTTTCCTAATGTATTTAAAGCAATTACCAAGAAATGCCAGATAGGAGAAACCACTATTTTTTACAGAATTTTATCATTATATTTTTCTGTGTACTCTGTGTCAGCAAACAAACACAGATTTATTTTCAAGTTCTTCAAACACTGTAATCAATAAAAGCTCTTGTACTCCTTTTTGAGTCACCAGTGGACTTCATATACTCCAAATCATACATCCCTCTCAACTGTCCAGACTTCACTGCCAATTTTTGTGAAGAAAAGAGTAGCTATTAATTTTACTATGTTTGTTTTATTATTCCCCCAGAATAAATTTAAAAGAAGAGAAAGAAAACAGGAGCTGAACTGAGAAGCAGGTGTGCTCTCTAACTTTGAATGCAATTAAATTAGCATTTAGGAATGACAAGAATATGACAATATGCCAGAAATTAGTTAAATTTAGAACTCTGAAAAGCAATGGTTCAGGAATCCTGCACATATTTAACAAAGCATCAAAATTTATTTTACCCCTAAACATTGATTTAGCCATCTTATTAAAATATGGAACAATTTACAAAATTTAACGACTGTTTTCTCCCCTTTCCTCCCTACATTTACAGAACTACTAGAGGAGGATCTTTTTACACAACAGCTCAGTGCATTTGGCCTTTAGCATAACACCACTGATACATATCCACTTCTTTAAATCCTGATCCCATACTTCCAAAGAGATCAATCAGGTCAGAGTGTTCTCCAGAACCCATGTCATTCGCCCTTTGATCTTAATCCTGCATTTATCCAGATGAATAAATTGCAGTTACTAGAAACATGGATTAAAAGCAGATGATTCAGTTCTTTGATGAATGCTGGCCCTGAGATTAGCTCAGGTGGTTAGAGCATGCTGCAAGGCTGCAGGTTTGATCCCCATGTGGGCTGTTCACTTTAGAGCTGGGCTTTGTGATCCTTCTGTGTCCCTTCCAGCTCAGGCTAATCTGTGATTCTGTGATACTAACTAAAAGACTATAGTCTTTCTCACATACTCGATTTTTGGCACGATGAACATTGAAGTAATTATACGAAATGGGAGGAGTTAAGCTAACATTAGAATTCAAGAATTCATTATGTCAGCATTTGGACACACATATGATATGAGCATTCTGACATATCAGCAAGTCAAGATAAGTATATATTACCCTCTGGTTCAGGAAAAGAGTGTTTCACTGTTTTATATGTGTGGTGTGAAACAGCAGATGTGAGCACAGTGCTTAAGGCTGCTTACCTCCCTCAGTTCTGTCCATGGAGAGATGCAGGTCACAGCACTTCAGGTGAAAGCTGAAATCCAGATTTCATAGTGCTCTGTCAGTGGTCTCTGTGTGAGAGCACTGCAGGAGTCAGGCCTAACAGAAACAAACTTTGCACACCCCCTTAAGGAAGAGAACAGGAGGAAGAGAGAGGAGATGAAAGATTGTCCCCTCCTCACTCTTTCTCTACACTTCACTTCTCTCCCTTCCTCCATATGTATACATTATATTATACAGTATATGTATTATATTATGATTATATTTCAAAACCAGAAAATTATTTACAAAGACACATCCTCTTTCAATGCCAAGTTGTTTCACTCTTAAATTTACATCACATTCAGATCAGTAAACTTGTAAAAGTGAAACCAGAGAAGCAGCATTGCTGAGAAATTAATTTTAAATCCAGAGACACTGTACTTCTGTCTGTCTGATGAGGGGTGGGGAATGCAAGATCATAAGATGTTGGTTCCTTTTTCAGATTGAATGTATGGTGCTTAAGTCTTGCTTTGCGTCTGATGCACATCTTGTTTTGCTTCAGGGAAACTACAAGCTTTGTCCCAAGCAGGAATCATGATGTGGCAAAAATACAGGCTCAAATGTGGGAAATTGAGTGTCTCCCTGGTTCACATAAAGCAGAAACTTTCTCAAGTTAAGGAACTTGAATGTATGTATGGTGTTTAAGTCATGCTTTTCATCTGATGCACATCTTGTTTTGCTTCAGGGAAACGACAAGATTTGTCCCAAGCAGGAATCATGACATTGCAAAACTACAGGCCCAAATGTGGGGTTCACATAAAGCAGAAACTTTCTTAAGTTAAGGACCTGTAACCTTCTTTGCAAAAAAAATCAAATCAAATTAAAAAACCCCATAAATTGCTCATTTCCGATGTCTAATTTATCATCATCATCATCATCATTACCATCATCATCATCATCATCTTCATCATCATCATCATCATCATTTATTTTAAGTTTTAAAGACCAGAAAACATTGAAATTATTAAGAAAATTATTTCCCCCAAAATAGAGATCAGCATAAATAGAACTATAACTGATGTGCATGCTTCATTATGAAACCTATATTCTGAGTTATACTTCTGGACAAAAGTTTTACTTTAATTATAATCAGAAATCATAGTTATTTAATTTGTATTAACCTAGAGGGAACAATCTCTGATTCAAGCACTTAAATTTGATCAGTCTTTCGAAGGACCAGACCAGCTAGAATCAGATGATATATGAAGACAAAGAGAAAAAGGATGTCATCTTGGACACTTTTTATTTTTTCCTTCTAGGAAAATAGATTTTTTTCCAAGATAATGGAGCAATACTTTCAAAAAGCTGATCTAGTAACTTGTTCTTACCCAAAGCTTAAAGTGGGAATGTCTGGAAGACTTTAGAAAAAAAGCCTTCTGCTCCATTACCTCTTCTCCTCAAGTCCTTTGTAGCTTTCCATAATGTCACAATGGTTCATAGGTATTTCAAGAGATGAGAATACTCCAGGTATATTTTATATTCTGAATAACTTTCAGGCTCTTTGAACATGTAGGTACAGAACTAGACCACTTCTATTGAACCACAGATTCTGCTTGCATGGAAACAAATCTATTTAAAAACTTCTATTAAAGTGGCAGAATTAAAAAACCCATATAGTTAGGGATTTTTAATAATTCACCTTTATATTTTTAATTGCAATATATTAATGGATTTGAATTTGGTTTTTACATCTGTTAAGGTTACTTTTAGATTGTACTGGCTTGTAGAACAGACATAAGCTATATCTTGAGGTTTCTTTTACACGGACATGGACAGCACTCTGAGTATCTAACCTTTCTCAGAATGACATATGTCCCATGAAAGGTTCCCAAGTTAATGAAGATGATGATAGCAGCTTTTCCCTCCATGACTGCTACAGGTGGTGAGTCTCATCTCGTTGCTGTAGCTGAGGCTGCCTAAGTACCCCTCCGGAAAACAGCTGGGTAAATATGTAGATGTTACGGTTCCTGGACATTTCAGACTTGTGTAATGGAACATAAGTTGTAAGTGGGAGACTGTTTCTGCCAAAGATATATTTCTTTTTTACCCCAGCTTTGAATAAAACTTTTAAAATGTCACAGTGAAAGAGTGCGTACTTCCTATTACTAGACTTTCAACTCCTTGCTTAGTTGCTTCACACCCACTTTTGGAAAAGGAATGGACAAGAATAACTCCATTACAGTGATGCAAATTAAATGTAACTTTACTAAAGTAAATGGAACCATGGCAGGGCAAAGCCAGTGTAACTATGGAAATCAGGCCTCAGCCAGTGCCTTTTTATTACCAATTAAAGTACATGGGAAAAAAGTGAAGGAATACTTACAAAAATTTAACTTGTATTCATTCTGAAACTAAACAAACTCTTCAGAAAAAATTTAATAGGCATGAAAAAGAACTTACATACAAGATTTAACAATGCAATTCAAAAGCTAGTAGGTTTCAAATGAAACCCATCTCAAAGGAAAATCTTTTTTCTATACTTTTTGTTAGGCACATGAAAATGTAGTATTTCTCTGAAAAAAGTAGACATGTAAAAAAAATGGGGTTTGTGTGTTTGCATCTATAAGTTGGAGGAAATGATGAAAGAACACAGATGATTCTCTTGAATGTCCTTATCTTATTTCTGAACTACTGGCAAGCCCATGAAAATCTGTATTGGATAGACTTTTTAAATAGAACTAAGGACTGTTTTATTTTTGTGTGAAAGAGGATTTTGATATATTGCCAATTTGTTTATTCTACATTTAGACAGTGAAACGTAGAACAGCAGAAAGCTATGTGGCCCAGAAGACCCAGATGGTTAGGAAAGAACAAAGATTTTCACTTTGACAAGGCAGCTAGTTCTGTCAATGGTAGCTGGCAAGTGGATGTAGCATTCATTGAGAAAATTACAGTGGAAAGAGCAACTGGTTTTATAAAGCAATTAAAGCAATTTCATAGAGACTGTCAGCTTCCTTATCACAGGGAAATAATTTTCTCACCTACAAGCACTGTGTTTTCCAGATCAGGTGCAAACCTTAATGTTTTACATTTGCTTTTATTGTAAGCTTAGAACCAAGTAAATATAAAATAAAAAATTACATCATGTAAGTATGAAAACATAGATCCTTTACACAGAAAGTATTCAGACAGAGGAACTAGTATTTCCACTGTTGTGTGAGTAAATACATTTTAGGACATATGTTACTTAGGGGCTTATTTAATATTTGTATGAAAATTTAATTTCCACATTTTTATTTTATGAAAAATATTTGCAGACAACATTGATAATTTTTAGACATAGTAAATCCTTTTGAATGCTTGACCTTTTTGTATGAAAAATCCATCTTCTATAAACAAAGAAGACAAAGGTAAACTGTTGTCTGTAATGTGAAAAATATCAAAAGCTAGCTTGCCACTTTGCAGTTATACAAAGATGTGATCTGATCTAAAGCAGTGATTTCCAACTAAAAAACATTTCTCATTTGCCAGGTTCCTCGACATTATTTGTTGTTGCCACTCCTCTGTGTACTCCGTGTATTGTTCCTCTATGGTAAATGACCTACGACACTCCCAGAATAATGGGGAGATGTGGCACAAGAAAGCAGCAGTGAGGGAATGTGTGTGGTATATATTTAAATACAAATTGAGCTGGAAGACAAAGGACAAGATTACACTTCTGAAGCTGGAAAAAGTACATAAAAAGCTGGGAAGCAATGCACTGCACATGTACAGTGGGTGAAACTACTTTGTCAATGGAATTACTGAATCAAGTACATTTCTGTCTCAATTTCGTATTTGCGTGGTACTATTTCATTAACTGTGATGAATCACTACAGGGTGTTATCAGGTAACTAAGGTAGGCCCAACTGAGTGTAAACCTTAGGTTTGAGGTGATAGTTACCTCACCTGCTAGTTCTGCTGCTGTAATTTGTGCCTAGTCCTTCTCTTTCAAAGCAAAAATCTTTTCTGATGGAACTGCCAAGTCTTAACTCCTATATTTGCCATTTTCTGTTTTTAATTTTTTGAGCATTCAAGCTCATTCATTTAGACACTATAATATGGATTCTACTTGTGGAAGGCCCATCAAGCAGAAGTGTGTCAATTGCTACAGTAAGGCTATGTCTGCAGTGCATGAATGAGAAGGAAAAAAGCTTATCGTTTGCACAATATCAAGGTGAGGGTTAGTTTGGGAGTTTTGCCTTCCATTATTTTGGGCAAGTGCTATACATTTTCATTCTCTCAGGCAGCATGGTCAAAATAAAGTAAAATATATTACAATATATGTTTAAAATGTTCTGACTTCTGTGTTTTCTGACTCTTGAACAATGGCTACATTAACAACAACCTTCTAAAAATGCAAATTATATCAGGATCAGATTAGCAAGGATTATATAAACATTGAAACAGAGAATATACTGCTCTGTTTGTGTATGTGTGTACACATGTGGGGATGGATGGGATCCATTCAAGAGTCCTGAGCGAGCTGGTGGAAGCTTTCAATCATTTACAAGTAGTCCAGCTTAACTGGGGAGATCCCACTTGGCTGGAGGTTGGCCAATGTGGCACCCTCTACAAGGGTCAGAAGGAGGATCCAGGGAACTATGCTGACCTTGGTGTCAGGGAAGGTCATGGAGCAGATCATCCTGAGTGCTATCGTTGGAAATGATGCAACTTTTAAAATTTTCTTTGTAACTTTAGTCAGGGGGTTGTTCGCCTTTGCCCAGGAAGAAGGGAACTGAAGTTTCTCTTCCTAAGACCCTGTTCATCGGGTGGGGGTTGATGAGCTCAAGATTTATAGGTTGGGAGTAGCCAGAAGATACAAAGACAAATGACCATTAACAAACACCACTTCCTGGAGGGGTCAGAGGCACCTGGTTTGGGAAAAGATTCATAAGAGAACAAAAGAATGAAGACCAAATTAGCATCAAAGGTGAAGGGATCAATAACCAATTCCTATATTGATCCTATACTAAGAACTGGGTAATTTAAGATCAATGAACAAGAATTTGTTTGGGGTTTGTCTGTATAAATATAGGGGAAATGGGGTAAAGAACCATGTGTGATGGAATGATTTTCACTGCACAACCCAGGCATGTGTGTATGAATTAATTTCTAATGCACTTCCTGGACAGAATAAAATAATGCCCAAATTCTCTAACACTGAAGAAATGTTGTTGGTGAGTTTCTATTTTTCCTGCAGTTCAGTGACACCATCACACAGAACGCGCAGGACAACCAGGGAGTCAGGCCCAGGGAACATGGGGTTAGAAAGAAGGATCCTGCTTGACCTTCCTGATCTTTCATGACAAGGTGACTTGCTTAGTGGATCAAGATTGTCTCAAACAAAATCTTTCACATAAGAGTTTTATGAGGTATTCATACTAGTGTTAACTAAACCTATTCTCATTTCAGTGTACTTCAGCTGTAATAATTAGGAGAATATGTTACAAGAATGTGTGTTCTTGGATAGAGCACGTATTTAGATCCAATTACCTACGAGAAAATTTCTAACTTTGACTTTAGGCATAGGAAAAGACTGTCAAAGGTGAAAAGCTACTGCATTGTTAACAATTTTATGAAGATTTTCAAATTCTATCATTTTAAATAGAATTGCAATGTAACTAAATTCTTAGATGAAAACTTTAGATATAGAAAGTGAATTCAGATATATAACCTGTGGTTGTCTAAATGACTCAAAACACTAGGAAAAAAATTTTTAGAAAGCAATTTTCCATTAATTAGGAAACTTCTGGTAATATGTAAATAACATTGACGGTTTGTGAAGCTGATATATTAATGGTTACTGGCACAAACAATCAGCCTTTTGCAAAAGCAAGGATTGCTTTGCTGAGGATGTGCAAGGTTACAGCCCAGGTGCAGAGGGCTGAGCACCTGAGGATCACTAACAAATCAACCTTTGTTAAGCAACAAGCTGGATTTTGAGCCAGATAAGGGAAGAGGTGGATAAGAAATAGATCCTGAGGGGAGATGATACTTTTCATCATGCTATAATCCTCCTTTACACAACTGGTGTAGGTGTGAAAACTCCCCTCTGGGGGAGGCATTGAGGCATTCCCATGTAAACCTGAAGGTATTCATCCTGTCTCAGGGAGCATAACTGGCTCAACTAAGCTGTCATATCTTAGAAGGTGTCATAAACCGTCAAAGACTGCTAAAGTGCCCCCAGACTCCTTTCTGGGGCCTTCTGCCCTGCACATGATCTTCAGTCTGATGCAACGGATCCACCAGTGCTGCATCAGACAGTGTAAAACTCCCCTCCCAGTGGAGTTACCTGGGCATTTCCAAGCAGTCTGAGCATAAATATATGCTCATAAATACCCATTAAACTCTTTGTTTTACAGTCTTTTCCTCACCCCTGACAGATTAAGACAATCACTTTGACTAAGAACATCTACAATCAAGTTCTGTTGCTTTATCCATGGGTGGTAATATCTTTCCACTGTTATCCTTTCTTTCTCTTTCTTTCTGTCCTTCTTCTCCTAACTTCTTCTCAAAATATATTGTAAACCAGATTAAAATATTCCAGTCAATGCCTTAGTGAGTGCCTTATTGTGTCTAGATAAATTAAAGTTGGCAAAGTTAAAGTCTGTCAAGTGCCCTGCTTTGTCTGGATGTCGTTTTAAAATTTGCCACGTACCTTATTCTACCTTAAAGTTTGGAAGTTGTAAGTAAAAGTTTGTTATTGAACCTCCTGAGAATGTTGTTTCTTCTGTGGGCTGCCCAGAGAAAATTAAAGCACTTCCCCCTACACCGACTGAGCAGACTGGGACATAATGTGGTTTTAAAAAGATAAGATAGAAAACACCCAAAACAACAAGATCTAACATACTCTTACTGATGGTTTACCATCTAAAATACACACGAAACATCAAACACACCAAAATATAGCTAAGATCTCCTCCACACCCACAGATATCAAAGTAAGTGCCCATCACAGAAGCTAGATTTTTTGCATTGCCTGCGTCTGTGCAAAATGCACCTAACACATTCAAACCACCTTATCCTTTAGCAAATTATGAAGGGGGGAAAACAAGTCTTTCTTGTTTAGCTTCATGAAAAAAGAAAAAATAAAATATTTTTCTTATATTTTTCCATGCTTACTGAATATTTTGTCAGTAATATTTTTTAATTTTTTATAGCTCAGTTTTAAATTTACTCTGTTCACCGGCAGGCATCAAAGAAAATCTAGCCAAATCCTAGTTTCCACTAATATCAGCAAGAACAGTAGGGGTACAAAGACTTCAAAGCTGCCCAGGTGTACATTGGATGAAAGAAAATTAAGCAGTCTTCACACATATTTTGATCTACATCTCGGAGTTAAAAATACATTCTTCTGTAAGTTAAAATTGAAAGAAATGTACATGGATATAAATTACTTGAAATTTTCTCAGTAAATAACTGAAAAGGCATTTTGCACAGATGTGGGATTTTTTTCTTTTTTCTTTTTGTAATTATACATACATATAGGGGAATCTGTAACATTAAATAAATCTCAATTTCACACTTCTACCTGTGTGTGGTGGTTCACATCAAACCACCTGTGGATATTTTAAAACGGAATTATTCTCTGAATTCTCCTTGGTTAGTAAAAGTGTGCCTAAAGTTCTTGTTATTGCTCTGTTGTACACACACCCCTCCATAGTTATAGTTTCTTCTTTTTTCTAGAGGCTAGTTCAGTTGTATGCAATCTATCGTACTTTATGTGCCAATTTGGTTAGTGTATGATTTTTGTCACCCTACTACAGACAATACTGAAGACTGATTAAGCTATTTAATTCCAAAAGAACTTTGAATTCATCTAGGATATGGCTCAGAAGGGATTGTAGGTAGTATGAAAGCAGATATCTGGGGACAAACCCTTCCTACTTGCTTTCTACTTCAGCCTTTCTTCTCTCTCCTCTTTCCCAGTGGTCAGCTGCATGCTGTGCAGCTATCTTCCTTACAGGTGCAGAGATGCTTTTCAAGTGGTTTGCACAGAATATGTTCTCAGTTGAAGTTTTCAAGAAAATTTTGCCTGAAAACTGAAACAACTCATTTGGGACTTCTGTCAGTTCCAGACAAAAACAAAACAAAACAAAAAAATCCAGGAGATATTATTTTCATTAAGAGATCATGAGAATTTGTCATGACAAAAAAATTGAAGGCCGATATTTTCGGTCTGGGATACACAATACCAATGGGAGAAAATGTACAGATCAAAATGTAGAAGTTTATTTTCACAACAGATTTATATTAACTGCATATTATGTTCAACATAAAAAGTGATTTTTTTTTACATATGTAGCTGCAATAGTAATGGAAGAACATTGATAATGTGCATTGCAAATTGTTAGCTTTTGCTCATGTTTTCTGTCTGTAAATTGACTAAACAGATCACCCTCAGAGAACTTTCTGAGTTCCATAACGATATTATTCCCAATGAAGGAAACTTTTTTAATCTGTTTGATCTAGAGCTCAGAAAAGACAATAGAAGTCTCAGTACAACAACACTTTCCATATAGGAAAAAGTGACATACTGCATTTATGCTTCTTCAAAAGGTAAAATCTGCCTGTGATAATTTTCATAAAACAGCACAGGCAAGGATAAAAATATGCAGATATTTAATTGTAGTTTAGTAGAATATTTTCTTCTTTAAGAATAGAATCCTCTCTTTGCTGTTTGTTCAATACTTCTTCAAGATTTTCAGATAAATAAGATAATTACAGAATAGATGGAGCAAATCAGTATGGCATTTTTCATGTCATGATACGATGTTAGTCATTTCCCTTAGACGGATGATGATTCTGATTAGCTTCCTTTGAATTACAGCTAAGCAAACACTAATTATTGCTGATTTTTAATAATTACAAAATTAACCTTCCAAGTGAGGATTTTGTAAATACTCCATTCAGAAAAAAAAAAAGTTCTGACTTTTTCGTACCAGTTTAGTGAATATATAGTTTGGGTTTTGTTGTTAATAGAAGAACAATGTTCATTTAAATAAACTTTATTATGAATTGCACAACATCTCCACATCCATGAGCAGATATTCATGTTCGAGTGACATAAAGATATGCTAGAGATAAGGACACCCACCTGGCAGATGTTGGGATACAGCATCTTGAAACTGTGAGCTGTCATTTCTGCTTGTTCTAAATTGTTAAGCATCATGTGTTTGCCTGATATATGCATAAAATAAGGACAGAAAACATGTCATCAAATATCAAGTATCATCAAAAAAATCGTAAATAAAATTAATACTAGATATAATTTAATATTCTACAAAAACAGTGGCTACTTATTGAATAATGTTGCGAATATTCTCTTATTCTTCTTGCACTGCTGTTACCCCATCTAAGTTTACTGTGTTTCCCATACTCAGTAGCATTTGGTCTGCTACATGTATACACTGGGACAAATCCTGGGGTCCTACCTTAAATTACTCTCTTGGAGGGGGCAGTTGATCAATAATTTGCTCTTTAGATCCCCTCTTCAAAAAACTCAAAGGACTGTTACATCTACTTTTTTTTTCAATCAAAGCCCTGTGGATTAAATGAGATACTTCTCATCTGCTGTTTCATTGCATTTGGACTTTTATATTTCCTTTAAAACTTCCCTTTTATTCTGTTGCACATTTAATCAAATGCAGCTAAAATAACAAAGCAGACCTGATTAATTTATTGCTGCCACACAAGAACTGGAAACAGCCTCTAGGCAATGCATTTTTATCTCTTATGGATAATAAAGCAAGTGGTGTATTTATTTAACCTCACACATGTTGTTGAGCAACCTTATTTACTGTATGCAAAATTCATTTTCTGAGACAACATAGAGCAAGCACATTTTTAAGGTGCTACAGAAGAGTTTAGCCATGTGACTCTCATAAAGAGAAGTCAGAGTTTCGTGCATATCCATGCAGCCTTTTAAACCTTTTAAAATCATGCCTTTATTTGATCAGTTACTGCAAAAACTTCATCACTGAGATAGGAACTAAAATTCTGACCCATTTAGTGTTAAATTTAATGGTCTGATTTGTTGCTTTATTTAAATTGATTTATTGGAAAACTGATCTGGAAAAAAACCTATTCCTCTACAATAGTGAGTTGGAATGTTGAATAGTAAGTTTTAGTTTGTCTTTACTACTCCCTTCATCAAGCAACATTTTTAGTTGCAATATTTCTTGTAATTGAATAAGGGATTATAATAACATAATCAAAGCCTGTCCTCAATTCTCCAGAAGTCATTTCCTTTTAGGTCATACCCTCAAGCAGGGAAGCATCCAAGATATTATCCTGAGATGAGACTATTTATGTTTAAAAAAACCAACCAATCTGAGATTTTCTCAAATTGCAACCATAGTATTGGTTCCTGTCTATGTGGGTCCTTATTTGACTCTTACTTACCTTTTTCAATAGTGAAAAGTAGCCATTTAATTTGTCATGAATTTGTCATGATTGTGAAATCTCATTTATTTAGATCTTTGCCCATTGCCTAAAGTTACATAGACTGTAAGACAAATGTTCTTCTCTAGAATTTCAGATAAAACTACCAGATAAATTAATATCAGACTGTTAGCTTTAGATATTTCAAAATCATCCATCAGAGCATCTTTTTTCTCTCCAATTCAATTAGAAACTTTGACTTTTATGTATAGGTAACTTATGCCTATTTTATGTCTGAGTTTAGATTAAATAATTTTCTTAAAAAAAAAAAAAGGCAAAAAACCAATAGTTTCCTCTGCCTGTAGAATCCAAAGTTGATTTGAAAGTGCTGGAGGAAGGGCATTCACTTCCTTAGATTTTCTTTGGAAAAAAGCAATCTTTAGCTTTTGAAATGTCACAGAGAGAGAGCTAACACCCCAAAACCCCAGAATTCTTCCGAAAGACGGTACATGGCATTAGAACATGCTACATGGAACAAGAAGCATTATTGTAGCAATAAGCAAAATTAATGTAGATTTTTACAAGGTCTCTAATCTCTTTCCTGGTGAAAAAAAAGGGCCCATTGATACTTAAATCAACACATCTTGCAAATGCTGTAATACTGTTTGCAGCTTCAGCATTAGGCAGGATTACATCGACATCCATGAATGATAATAGGCAGAGAAACCTGAAGGCTGAAAGTATATTTACTTTTTGTGAATGAGCAAGGAGGAAAAATGAATTATTTTAATCCCTTCTGACCGACATAACTGTAAAAGAAGGCTATATAACAACTACAGAAACAAATACAAGTGTCTGACTGAAACGGAGAAGCTCAGGTTCTGTGAGCCAGGGCTCAGCACCCAAAGTCAGGGGAACTGCAGCAAAGCAGAGCTCTGTTAACGAGCAGGAAATGGCCCATTGGAGATTAACTTCAGCAATACCCCTCTGAGTGTGAGTCCTTCAACACAACTGTAAGTGAAAGTGTAATGTATTTTTCTGGGTAATTGTTCCCAAAGAGAACACTGGGGAGGTACAAATTTGAAAGTTGGATGAAGAATGGACAGGAGGAGAATCATGACTTCTCTCCTGATGGAATGATAACATTTTCTCCCCTCTCCTTTTTTATTTTATTTTTATTTATTTTAATTTTATACTTAGGTTACCAGCACGCAAGTATGTACTATTTCTTGAAGCATATATGGACTCTTAATTTTGAAGGTGGATGATTTGGATTTTGTTGGATTTTTCCCCACAGAATATCTCAAAGCAATAAACAATTTTCTTTTACTCTTTCTTTTTTTTTTTTTTAATTAATTTCTACACAGCTACAGCACAGGTACCTAAGTGGGTTTATCTAGTCAAGAAAACTGCTTTATTTGATGAACATTGTCATTAAGTCCTCAGAAAATACAGAACCAATTTGCTTTACATACAAAAAAGTCTTGTTATTTCCTCTGTTCTTGATGATGAAAAATATGAAAAGCAATGTGAATTATTTAAGCCTAAATTCAGGAAGTAAAATGATCTTAGGACAAGATGTGTTTGCTTCTGATCCCAGGTAACTTAGTTTGAAAGAATTATGTAATTTGTAATTGTGGTTACTCCCTGTCACAAGTTATGATAGAGTATGCTTGAAAAACGCCAGTTATCCTAAACTATTTTCATCCATTCAACCACAGAAAAAATCACCTCTGCCTTATTTTGTAGAGTAATTAGGTGGCAGAGGAGGGAGTCTTTTAAAATGACTCTTTCAATTTTCTTTCTTGTAAAATAGTTTTAGTTATTTGTGAAACTTGAATGCATCAAGGTGTTCACTGACAACTTACAGCTTCCTTGTGTCTGCACAAAGAGTTACAGTGCAGTTGCAACGATGGGGTTGATGGAAGTTCAGTCAAATACATGTTTGAAAGCAGAGGAGAGCGTTCCAGGCTTTAAATGTGAAAAACAGCAGAACATGTACATTTTAGTGCAGAGTATAAGAAATAGAATAATTTCCCTCCTGTCCCCACTTGCTTGAGAATGTGCAGATGTAAATTACGTCAAAATGGGGGTAGAAAAAGGTTGGGGGGAAAGTAGAATTAATGAGCATGCAGAAAATTTTTAGATAAATGGACACCCACCCACCTTTTATGATTTTATTTTTAAAGAAAGGAAAGAGGCATTTATTCAAAGTAGAGCTGAGAGAGCACCTGGTGAGCAAACTTACTAAAAAAAAGTCTGTAATGAAAACATTCTTTTAAGTTGGCCAAGGCTTGCAAATCTTGAATGAAATGGATTGAAGTAAATGGAAACTTTTAAGTAAAGGGGAACAAATTATTCCACTATCAGCAACACTAGTAAAACAGTAAATCAGATGAAAATAGTTAAGAAGCCCAAAAGTCTCAGTCATGATTGGTTGTCTGTGAGGTTTGGGATTGCACTGGAAAAGGGAATAAAATGAGGATTTTAAGTGAAAGGTTTTTGGAAAGGAGAGGATTGCAGACACCACAAAAAGGAAGCTCTTTTCCAAAGAAAATTCACATTTTCAGGCAAAGCTGCTGTTCTTCATAGAAGTAATATCTCCATCCCTGCTAATGGAAACCTGTAGTATTTATAGTCAATCCTTGTGTTGGTTTCTAAGAGTACAGCTCTGTCATAGCCCACCCCTGTGCAGACATTGCACTTAGTGGCCATTCATTTCCTCTATAAAATCCTGAGACAGTTTTGATCTCTCTGAGTTTTCAGGCTTGCAGAAGAAAATTATCCTGTATATTGTGTCTCCTAATCCTTTCTTAACCTTCTTTTTCTCTTCAGCAAATGAGAAAATCAATTGCATCTATCTTTATTTTCCCCCATCTACTAAAGCAAGAGCCCCTTCACAGGTGTTTACCAGAAGTGTTCAATGCTGGTCATTCCTCTGATCTTATTTATAGCATTTAGTACTATGAGGCAGTGAGTAAACTATGCAAAACCTGTCAAGGACACAGACGAACATTGTGAGTGAAGGTGGGATAATTGAATCTTTTTAGTACCCAGATTAGTCTGACTTCAAAACCAGACTACCCAGATCCATATTATTGAAAAAATTCAATCCATACTGCTACTGGGCTAGAGAATGGAGTCAGATAAAATAAGGTGGGCTGCCTGACACAGTAAATCACCCACAAGTAGGCTAACATCTGTAGTTCAGCCACCTACAATTCTGAAAGTGAACACAGCCTGAATTTAGATTGCATCTTTCCTTCTGCTTGTGCTGGAAAACATCAAAGCCCTTTTTAAAGGGCCCTAGAGTCATGTGACATGCAAGGTATCCCTGAGTTGGCAAAGCCTAGGCAGGCTAAGAGCAGATATCTGCATGCTTGATAACACATGACCGGTTAATAAATCCAGTTTTGCCCTTCACATGTGTCCCAAGAGAATCAATGGATAATAATACAAGCAAGAAAAAGTTGAATGTAAATATTTGGTTTCTCTTTCACATGACTATTGAGGAAGATGTGATGCCAGAAAAACATAACTTTCCCATTTTTTCCTTAACAGGCTGTGAAAGAGAGTTTGGAATTCCTGCTCCTATTTTCCTTCTTTCACTTCCCACTGTGATTCCTGTGACCCTCTTAGAAACTTTTGTTCATTCCTGATTGTCCCAGGGATTCCAGTATCTTCTCTTTTGATATCAGCTTTCCCAGAGACTAATAAAATGGTTTTCTGAAATCAAGTCTGCCTCATCCACTGTTTTTGGATCTATTTTTCCATATCAAGATTCTCTTGCCTTTGAACCTTCTCATTCTATAAAAACTTTATTTCTTCATTCACCCTGATCCCTGTACATATTCCCAGTAGTCTGCTTCCCAGGTCCATAACTTTCATTCACATGTATTTATCTTTTTATGTTCTTCAGTTGTATTTCTTAATTTCTTTTGCTGTTACTCTAACCATCAAATGAAGACATATTCTTCATAAAAAAAAAGTGGCATCTTCCTGCTCTCTATCTAAAGCACCTTGCAGACACATGGTTTTATATTGCTCTAGAAGTTGTGCAGTATTTCTCACCTAGATTACATTAAAGGGTTGGAGAAAGGAAGTCTTCAGTAATGACTTAAATAGGGAAAATACTGATGGACGAATTTTCACTAAGGATAGAAAAGCCTGTTCATAGCAGAATGACCAGTTCACATGTAGACATTAATGATCACTAGTTGCAATCAGGAACACCTCTTTACTATTGAAATTCAAGTCTAGATTCTGTTATAAGGGGCAATGTAGCTCTTCATAAGGACCACATTTTCCGCTGTAAAAACACCTGGTTCTGACATTTCCAGTTGCAAAGCTCAACCACATAAATCATATCTTGTAACTAGTGTCACAGTAAAAAGAATCCAGTAGTGTATATTAATCTTCATACCTCCATGTGCTTTATGTGTTGTTATGTCAAAAGGCAATAAATCTTACAATAGCCATGCAGTGGTGGCTGTAGTAGCAATGCAGTATTCATTTGGCTCTAAATGGATATATGTGTAAAAGTTTATTCTATTTTGATCATCATACATTTGATTTTTGAATTCTGAATCTTAAGACATAAGCAGTAAATTTCACAAGTATTAATTTTTGTTGCATTTTTTTCTGGCATGCTCCCCATAATTTTTGGATGATAAATCAAAGATTCCTTTTAGTAGCCAATAGCTGTTGAAGGACATTATTAACATTTATAGTTGTTGAATTGTTGAATTGTGTTGAAACGAAATTTCAAAGAACTGGTACTAGAGCAAGTTATTATAGAGTGCAAGAAACATTGTCTAACTTGAAGTGAAATCTGCATTTTATCCCTGTTTTGTTTCGTTAACATCAAGTCAATTTCCTAGGCATTCACTTCTTCCATGACAGCAGGGTATGCTTCTGCCACAAGTGTATCAGTTCTTTGTGTGCCACTGATATCCCACCTGCCTGCCAGCAGTGAGAAACAAGTTCAAGGCAGTTCTACAGCAATTTGTGACTGCACAAATATTTTGCATACCAATAAGCCCATTGAGGTATAAACCCCTGTGGTATGCGTCAATGTTTTGCTAGTGTGATTTCAAAGATCAGTATCTCATATGGTTCATTCCATTTTGCAGTTGAATTTTTTTAATATTACTTGTACAGCTGATGTCATAGTATCAAATAGCAAGGTCACAACCCACAGCTCAGCAGTGCTTCCTTTGAGAGACCTAATTTTCCTATAACAAATTGTCTTTTACCTAGAACAGGGTTTTGCTGAAGGTAATAGATACAGAATAGAGGTAGTAAATATTGCACAATGTTTTTATCAGAAGGGACAGCAGCAATTATATTTACCATCTCCTCCATGTTGTATGCAGAGATCACTGAAGACCAGAGCCTCAGAAAGATGACTTGAAGAAGGGCAATGAATATAGTTATAAGAATATGTAGCGTTATTGTCCTCTCATCTAGAAAAACCCAGTTTGGGGAGAAAGGCTTGTTAGAGGAGTACAGCTAAGTAAATATGAATTAGGTACAAAAAGATAATTATTTTGGAAAATATGTTTCTTTTTGAACAACTTTCCTTCTTCTCTGTCCTGTTCGCTTTGGTCTTCATGTAAACCTTTTTTCTCTTATGGTTCTTTTGTTTCTGTGTAGAAAGTTTGTACTTAGAAATTCTAAAGCTTGTTTGATAATTTTTTTAAACACTATTCTTAAAAACTGTTGATGATTGGTTACACTGTTCAAGTATTTTTTGTATCATAAGTCTGAAATTTACAATTGTTGTTTAATCTATTTGCAAAATACTTTGTTGTCATACTGATGCTGGAAGTGTTTTTCAGATCCAAACCTATGTCTGGCATTGTTTCTTCTGATTTCCATATGAGTTGATTTTAAATTGTTGATTTTAAACTATGAGGATGATTCACAGCAGGATGTTGCAGACCCACAAAGGAATAAGACTTTCATGTCATAATCTCATCTACAAATGATTATTTCTCAGCAATCTGGGATTTTGGTTACTGTTCCTGACCCAGAAAGCAGAATGTTTCTATTGCTGCTATGGTAGATGTTCATAAGCAGAGCATACTTTACAGATTCACAGTGGTTGTTCAGATTTATCCTTAAGGATTATAAACTCTCTGGCATAAGAATTCTACAGCCATTAGATAAACAAAAGATATAGCAAAGAACTAGTAGACATTACTCATAAAATGACTAACGCTAGAGATCCTAAGCAGTGTCAATTACCATTAAGATCAGGGATGCAAAAGTGCTTTGTTGACAGAAGCAAAAGGAAAATACTAAGTAGGGAAAATGTGGCTTTTCAGTATCTCTTGGGATGAGGTCCATGGGATTCCTAGGAGGGTATTAAAATAAATAACTTTAGAAAGTTGTGGCACTTCAAGAAAAATGTTCTGTATCTTCAACATGCACAAGTGAAAATGACATGCAGTCATGCTCTGACCTCTGTTTTTGATCAAAATTCTGCACGAATTTAATGTATATTTTATTTTGATGCTCTATTAGTTACTTATGGTGATTCACCACAGAAATGGGTAATTATAGGATATAAAGAATTTTTTTGTTAAGTGTGGTGGTGTTTGGTTTTAAGTTACATTTATAATTTTAGGCTTTTAAGAGACTAAAATAAGAGAGAATAGAATAGAATATAAACATACAAAATACTTTCTGAAATTAATTTTACTATATAGAATCGTTAAATGGTAATAGTTACCAAACCCTGGCCTTGGAAATAAACTCACAGATTACATCTTAATAGTATGGTAGGAGAACTGTGTGCAATTCTGTTCCATAACCAGAAATGTAATTTAAAAGGGATTAAGACTAGTGTGATACCCACTCAATGCAAGGAAGGCAAGGAAAAGCAGGCCAAAGGAAAGCTCTTAACTGTTAACTTAAAACCCACACAGCAAGTTTCCACTAATACAGAGTGCTTCAGCATATTCACATATTCACCATCAGGCAAAAAACATACTCTGTGTAATATATGAATCTTTAGTAGGGTCTGCTTTGCACTCACAAGGTGTTACTGAGAACCTGGTCTCAACTTCCATTAAAGAAGCATTTCTACACCTGAGTATAATTAAGATTGGAATATAAAATTCCTTTTTCTCCTGACAGCATTTTTAAGGAATAAATCTGACTGTTTTGAGGAACATACATTTCAATATTTAAACTTGAATTTTATAATTGATCATAGTAGACAAAAATAAAATTATTTAAAATCAAAATCATGGCTTTCCACCTAATTTTTCTTCAGAGAATGAATAGATTAAGTGTGGAATATACTTCAAAAGATTCATTCACCCTAGTTCAAGACAGGATAATCAAGACAAACTATTTGCAACAAGCCCGTACACTCTGTAATTACCATTAAAAAAACCCTGTTCTTGTGTTTCTTATAGAAATGTCTTTCTAATATTTGACCTTGGTTTGCTTCAACCCAAGAGGTTTATTAATGTTTTGTCATATTCCTAGTGAACTCACAGCTAGTGAGAATGAGACTATTCATGAGGTAAGAAGTCACATAAGAAATGACAAACTACCAATAATTAAATGAGAATAATTAGTTTAGGCTGCATCTGAAGCTATAAACATAGGGATTGTTGTGTGAAATAGATACCCTCTAAAATATCTAAATCTCAAATCTGAAAATCAACTCCCATTGAGGCAGAATGCCACAGAGTTTGTTTTGGCTGCAGCAGAGATTTGAGATGTACCCTCTAGTTGGCTGCTAGGAGGAAAGAAAACATGGAACTGAAGTTTCTCGTTGTTTATAATGATGAAATTGATATATATTTTTTAAAAATCGACAGCCAAGTTACTTAGCTTTTCCAGACCTACCTGGCACTGTGAAATTATTTTTTTCAGCACTCTGAAATACACCTAAATTCAGGACACCTTATAAGTTTTAAGAGTAAATAAAATTAATCTGAGTAAGGATGTTAAGTGTATTCTTTTGACTTTCTCCTCGATTGTTATTGTGTGCTATGTGTTGACCATGTCTATTACCCAAAATAGCTTTAGTGTTTTCTTAACATTTTAAGTGACTGACATACTTTTGTAATAGGCCACAGGCTTGAAATAGCATACTTGATTTCAAGTTTTTAGGGATAAACACAAATAATGACTATAAGTTATAAAGCCACCGTATGACACCATGTATATCTGCAACAGCAAAATGATATTTTAGGCAAGTATGTCATTGTGGTTTGGCTTGAGACCTAGTTAAGCAATTGGTAAATGTGTCTCTTGGAACTAGTTCTTGGCCTTGAATGCAGAATACTTGTTTCACAAAATTACGATTTCCTGCTGGGAAATTTGGTAGTTTGAAATGTGCTTTGCCACCTTAATGGCTATCGACTTACACTCAGAGGAGAAGCAAAAGCATCAATTACACAATGTACTGTATATAATACAGGGCAAGGGTAAGCTTTGGAAGGCCATGTACACCTCTGAAATTGGTGAATTTAAGCAATTCAGAAGGCCAAAATTAGATGAACAGGAGATAAACAGTACTGGCGAATGCTTTACTCTTTAGGAAGTAAATTATTAGCCGTAGTAAAATTGATACCAAAGATTGCTATAATTGTAACTTTTACTCCTGGGTACTGCCATTATATTTAAATGTACTAGAGTGTGAATTCCAGAATAGGACTCAAAGATTTGATACCACCTCTTGTGTTACCTTCTCTCTATGACTTTTGGTAAATTGCTTATCCATCCAAAGGTATGAAAAATGTCTTCTTATCCATGCTAGGACGTTTGAGGCAACTTACTCATTAAAATTTACTGCCATGGAAAAAGAACAAAATGTAATAGAAATGGTGGTTTACAAATGTCTTCAAAAATGCAGTTCTTTGAAGGAAATATTCTAAGATTCTCAATTTTTAGCGACTTTATACTTTAAAATTTTATAGAAGGATATGTCAGGCTGTAAAAATTGCTTCAGAAAGATTGATTTGTTATCTGTAAATATTTATTATATCTGTTGTACCTTATATCGTATAGTTGTCAAACATTCATACAGTGGGAAGGACATGGAATTCTGCTACATAAAACGTGTGCCTATCCAAATACATTTAAGAATGTTCTAGTTTGAATCTGTTAAAATCAATTTTTCTTTCCCTGTGCTGTATTGGTTGTACCAATATGAAAACTTCTATTCACCACCATAATTGCTGATGGTATGAAATATAGCTTCCTAAAAAGTGTACAATGGAGTATTTTGTTTCAGCATCTGTTATATGTCAGTGCAGAATTTCAAGGGTACAAGATTGTGTAATCTTTCCTTGCAGAAGACATCAGTCATGAAAAAGTGAGACGAAGTTAAAGAGTTAGCCTTTCTTGGCTCTCATTGCATCTAATTCAGGCATGCATGACCCATTGCCATCATTGCTGTGCTTATGCCAGCTGGTTCTGATTATTAAGAAAAGCAGCTTCGCGTGCTGAACATATAACAATAAACTATTGTCATATGAATGGAGCACTTTTGCTTCTAAGGGGTATAAATATCCACGTAATAAAAAGAAGGTGGCTCCAACTTCACATGTCACAGAGAACAAATAATAGCTCATCAAGCACAGTACAAATGGAACTTGGACATGGAAGGTACCCTTACCAGGACCAGTGTGATTTTCTTCCCCATTTTTGAAGTGGGACAGGGGAGGAGTAAAAGTTTTACAGTTCTTACTCTTCTCAAGTGAGCTAATTCCAAAAACAGATACTTTTGAACAGTATCTTTTTAAGGGGAATTTTTTGTCACACTTTATGTTCTTACCCTGTCCTGATGTCAGATACAATGAGTTACATTGCCCATCACCTCCTCATTGATATTAAACCAGACACCATGAAAATCCTGGATTCCTAGCAAATAATAAACTCTTTTAATATTTCCATCAGGGAATAATAAAATCAAGTATGTATAAAAACATGCCCTTTAGCATATGAAAGCATAAAAGCATGTGAACTTATACAGTAACCAGTAGATACCTCATTCTGAGTACATTCACATATTGACACAACAACGTATGCCAAATAAAACTCTCATGAAGCCTGGAACTTAATAAGACAGTGTAATAAAATCTAGGATACAACTTCCTGAAGTGGGGTCAAAATCATCATGTTCTACTAGGAATTGCTCTGGAAGGGTAAAATCCCTAGAAAAGATAAGTAGATACCTAAGGAAATAGTTGAAATGAAAAGAAACTTCATTTGGCATATTGCACTTGGCATTTGGACATGCAAGATATAGGTGGGAGTGTAAGTTTTTTAAACCTGAAAAGAAGGTGAAAATATACAAAGATTTTGCAGTGTACTGAAAAAACATTAACAATCCATTTTGAAAAGTGCATATTCAGTTTCTCATATTTCTGTAGTATTTTTGGCTGCACAGATTTTTTAGCTGTTTTTATAGGATTCATAACTGAAACAAATGTTTATTAAATGTCTCAGAAAAGAAAAAAATCTAATTATTGTTAATGTGATATTGATAATTTATGTCAACATTACTGTAAAAACTGCAAAGTGATCCTGTATTTACTCATAATTCTGACACCAATTGTTTCCACATAGTGAATTAATCCTATAAATTTACAGCCAAGATGAACACAACATGAGCCAGAGAAAGAAGCGAATGAATGAAACTTAAAGCTCATTTGTGTATTCCCACGATTGCATGATGTTCCCTTGGCTGACCATTTCATCTAGAATTAGGGGCTCTCTGTGATCAGAGGCACATCAGACTGATGGATCTTCTCTACTCTTTATCTGAACCTTCCAGGCAGGAGTGCCATAGCCCAGGAACTGAAATCCCTTATCCTAATCTTCACTTCCCACCTAAAGATCCTTTCGATTATTTTGAGTTTATCAGATTTCTGTGGCCAGGAGGACCCATCATAATGACTTTCTTAGCCCTGAAGGCTACTTAGTTTCTTTCACTGATTCCTATAGCAACCCAAGGATTTTATGTTTGAACTAGAGCATTTCAAAGGCAATAGTGTTGATTGAGACTCAAAATGATCTGAACTCATAGATATAATAGGAATCAAAGACTGAAAGATACACAGCTATAATAGATCCTCGGTAACCCATCCCAGTAGATGGTTTCTGCACCCTTTAAGACAGAAGAACAATATGTGACTCTTTTCCCGCTATAATTTGAATGTCCATTATATCAGTGTGCTACCGATAACAGCACTTGGGTCCACTTTATCCACAGACTATTAACTTCCAGGATATTTTGCTCAGACTATCAGGTAGATGTTGCTCAGGCAGTAAGCACACTCCTCAAACTTACCAGTTTTTAAAGTAAAATTGTCATTAAGTGCCTCATGTCACAGGGGTAACAAGCAAGAAGGAGCCATAAAAGCACTTGCAGACAGTTTTGCAAGGTTCAGCTGGTCACTCCTCTTGTCTTCTCAACCAGCCAGGTTTGAGTCCAGTCCCAGGCAGCATCTGCATAAGAAGTTTGATGGCACACTGGATAATTCCTGTTGGAATTACAGAGCTTGTTAGCAGAAGCAACTCACTGTACAGAAATCTTACCATGGATGTGCCCTAATGACACTCTAGTAACAACTCCTGCTGTTCATCCTCTTCCTCATTGAAACATCTGGGAAATGAAGGGAAGGGAAGGGAAGGGAAGGGAAGGAGAAACTAAGACTGTTGCTGGAACAATCATGGTTGCAGCACACAGATTATCTGCCTATCATTTGCAGGAAGAATAGGGAGCTGTTAGGTTTGGCATTTGGGAGGAGATCTATTTCACTGCCCAATACCTCCTGGATATGTTTTTCTAGTTTAGGACATAGGCCCTCCACTCATTGCTGTCCTATATCGCTGACATTTGTATTAAAATTATTCCCTTCTTACATCATTGCTAGAAGGAAATTTTGAGGAGTGGGAGATTTTTCTCAGACACATTGTTTCCTCTCTGAGAAATGTGATAAATGTGGTATTTCTCTTTCCCTTACCAAAGACAGGTCACGTGTCAAGCCTATTCTATAAGTCAAAGGAGAGAAGAAAAAGAAAAGAAGAAAATGAAGAAGAAAATGAAGAAAAAGAAAAAGAAAAAGAAAAAGAAAAAGAAAAAGAAAAAGAAAAAGAAAAAGAAAAAGAAAAAGAAAAAGAAAAAGAAAAAGAAAAAAAGAAAAAGAAAAAGAAAAAGAAAAAGAAAAAGAAAAAGAAAAAGAAAAAGAAAAAGAAAAAGAAAAAGAGGAAGAGGAAGAGGAAGAGGAAGAGGAAGAGGAAGAGGAAGAGGATGAAAAAGAAAAAGAAAGAAAAAGAAAAAGAAAAAGAAAAAGAAAAAGAAAAAGAGAAAGAGAAAGAGAAAAAGAAAAAGGAAAGGAAGAAAATAAAAGGGAAAAGCAATGCAAAAATAAAGTTACCCCTGTAAAATTTAGGAAAACCTCTACCACCAGAGATACAAGTAATTCTCAAGGCAAAACTTCCTCAGAGAAATAAGTCTTTTGCCTTTCTTTTTCTTCCCTCTCCTTTTCCTTTTTATTTTCTTGATAGAGTGTAAACTATAAATTGCTTATTTATATTTATTATGAATTATAAATTGATTATTTGTATTTATTTATTAGTATACAAGTGAATAATTACAGCATTTAGCCTTTGAATTTTTAACTTAAATTGCCAGTTGTAGCCCAGATTATTTTTTTTTTTCTGAAAGAAAAATCACAACCTCATAGGAAAAAAAAGTATTATGAGAAAGGGCAGCACATATTTTCACATTCCATTGCATGTGCATCACATGAACTGTATATATAACACTCCTGATGCTGCCAATGGGAATTTTAAAGAGGATTTGCAGGTTACTGAGTGTCTGGCCTCACCTTCAGGACTCACAACCACAGTGAGGTCAGCAAGAATCATGCCGTGGGATTTAATTCTCTCTCAGTTTCTTTTGATAAAGCCACTGGAGCTGCTTCTTATGGAAAAAAAAAAACCTATAAACTACACACAGAACTTTTAAGATGGCTGTTGTTAGGTTTGTGGCAGAAAGAGATATGAGGGAATTATATCTGTTTCTGTGCTAGGAGGTGTAGCTCGTAGGTTATTTGGGTTCATGTTCAAAGGTCTAGCTTAGGCTCCTCAGCTGTTTTGTCATGGTCAAGAAGCAGCAGAAATGTTTGCTCTTAAGCGAACATGCAGTTGCTACTCTAAGTAATAGATCAGGGCATTGGGCTAAGATGTGAGAGACCTAATTTCTCATTTCGTCTGCAGAGTCTCACACAACTCAAGATCGCCTTGCCCAAGGGACTGGAACCTGGACAGCTGCCTTCTACAGTACAATAAAAAGAGCAGGCATCAGCAGAAGGGCAAATAAAGAAGGAAATCTTGTGGCTAAACCACTAATTGCAGAGTATGAACTCCTACTTTCAAGATTGCTTGCTTTTTAATGAATGTTTATGTGGAAGAAGTGCTTCCAAGGAGTAGGAGCTGCAACCTCAGATGCTCCCCCATCTCCATTTGAATGCAATGAGGGAGACCTTTTCCAAATTCCCCTACCCCCATCAGCATTTCATTCCTAGCTCTACACTGGCCACCCTTTGACCAGCAGCAGAACTCCTTTACTCCCAGCCCACACAAACTCAGCATCCTCACAGCATGATGTTTGAGGACAGCCATGTGGAAATCCCCAGGAAAATCCTCCTGATATACCACAGATCAATTCAATGCCATTAGCGTGTGTGTCTCAGTGCATTTACTGTATCACAACTTGCAGAAGAGTAAAGCATGGAGAAGCCTCTTTTCTGAGTGAGATATCTTTAAACAGTCAACTAGGCATTTCTAGAAATCCTGTCTTAATGAAAAAAAGAGACTTTTAAAGTTTTTTTAGTCTGTTCAGTGAAAGAATTTCATTGCCTTAAATTTCAATCTCTGGAAGATGCTCGTTTAAATTTTTTCAAAATACAGTTAGACATAAGAAGCAGGAGCAGCTTTCCTCCAAATACATTCAAATAACACACAACATCTGACAAGCTAGAAGAAGGGAATTGAACTATGGTTTTTTATCCTTTTTTTTGGTCTTCTTTTCTTTATGCAAAGGCTTTTTTAAAGGATCATGTGTCACACTATCAATATTAGTAAAACATCTTCATCAGATAAGCTAAAAATTTCATCACAAAGTATAGAACCCTCAAACAGCCAGAGACTTTGTAGATTATATATATACGCTTTTTTAAAAAGGAATTTTGCTTCATGTAACAATTTTTTTGTAATTTTCATGGTTTAAATAGTTACTCAAAACAAACAATAAAAAAGTAACACATAGGGCAGCTGGACACCCTATATTCTCCATGAAAATTGTTTCCTTTTATTGCCTACTGTTTTTATAATGTAATGCAACTGTGACACAGGATATCTATCATCAAGACAAAATAAAGGCTCAGAGAAAAACTTGCCTTGTATTCTCTCAAGTTTATCTCCAGGAAGTGATTTTGAAACCCTTGGGATCGAACTAAGCAGAAAGACACAGCTAACACAGCTAATTCAGCTCAACAGAAACACAAATGCGGTTTTAGCAATGTGTCATTGATGTTCAGAGGGACTATAAGACTTGGTTTGAGCCAAAGGCCACTGAAATCACATAAGACTTTCATCAGCTCTGACTTTCAAAACAGGCTTGTGAGAGACAAACCAAGGGGAGAGCAAGGGTGATGCTGAACAATAGATAAGGTACAGGAGGTACACCTGGAGCCTTTGCTCTTTCTAATAACACAAATACAAAATAAGTATAGGTTAAATTGGGAGACATCTTAAATTCATTTTAAGAGATGTTCTCATTAATTTAGAGAACTGATTAGTTATGGTTCATTGAAGCCAAGATATACTATTCAAAAGGAAAAGAAAAACCAATTTTTTTAAAAGAAATAGTTTTGTGAAGTAAACCCCTAAGGAGATAGTGATATTTAATTTCTGCTTCTCCTTTAACTGTTGTTTTGCTCTGGTTGTGGTTTATTTTCAAAGGGAATGAAAACAGAGACTAAAAATTTGAGAGTGAAAAAGAATCAAGAAAATATGGAGAATAAAATGGAATCTGTGCCAGAGTATCACTTAAGACAGGGTTGAGCTGAGACTCAAATGTAGCACTTTTATAGCAATAAAGTTCATTTAAATATAACAAACAAACAAATATATGCAAAAATGGAAGACCTAAATTTAAAAAGCTGACAGTTCTAAATGTAAGACATTGGAGAGTTAAAGACAGAAATGTCTTTAAGAAAATTAAAATTAAAACCAAAAGAAGTCTTAGAGAAAACAGGGTAAACATGTATTTCCCCTGAGGGGACACAGACAAAGGAGGCAGTGACAATAAATACAGCATCAGAGATATTTACATCAATACCTAAACAGGTGAGTTAAGGTATTAACTAGCAGCATCTCGTGTGGTGTAGTCATTCCATATGCCTTCACTGACAGCTTGAAAGATGTAACTGCACTATGGCCTACTTATGTATAGTTGTATATTCACCTCTGAAATCTTATGTTGTTCTTATGTCTAATTTCTCTTGTCATAGAGCAGATGATGGTTAATGAATCTATAGTTATAGGGGTTAATTTGAGAATATACAGATTCAAAAAGATTTCCCACAAATGTAGAGGAAAAAAAAGAAAAATAAAGAGGAACCTAAACGGTAATTTTTCATACAGAATTGAACACTTTAAAAGGGTTTGTTGAACAAGGTTTCTTCCCTTGTATTTTACTCTGATGGGTTTTTTGAAGTGACACAGCTGACTATGTATCTTTCCAGTTCTGCTGACGCGACTTGTTTTCTCAAGCTCTCTTCCCCCAGAAAAAAACCTTCTTTGACAAAAACCTCTTAGGCCTTTTCAAAATCCCCAAGAGTTTGCCTGTAAGAATGTCATTCAGAAAATCTCAGGCCTGACTGCCTGATTTAAATAAAAAGGCAAAGAAAAAACAAAGCCAAAAACCCCACTGCTGTTGTTACTTATTGCAAAAATGCTTAGGTACAGACATTATTCATAGGTCCAAGACAGTACACATTTATTGGAAGGCTGGGTTTTAACTGTAAAATATCGATTCTAGTGGAATTAATCTGTGGATGTCTTGGTTTTGATACCATATCTCTATTTTTTAGCAAACATACCAAGAGAGGTGTTACCCCATACGGTCCATATTGCCTTGACTGAGAAGTCTGGTGTTAGTGTTTGAAGTTTGTGTAAAAGCTCAAAATTACAGACCAAGTACACATAGAAAACCTTGAAAAACTGATTCAGGAATAATTTTACTGTTACAGATGACAATTAAGGTCAATATAACCCTCTTAAAGTGGAAACAAAAACTGACTTGCAAGAGATAAACAGCTGCCTCATAAATCATTGGACATAACCGGAGAGACTATGCCAATTTAGGTTTTCCAACCTGAGTGGAAAAATAATTATTCAAGTGTAATAAACACGTAAAAAACCCACAAAAGTTATTTTTTAAGGTAATTTAAAAAACTGAAACTCCATTTTTTCTTACCAAGTGTGAGCATATTGTTTTCTGAATGTAGTCTTTTTTAACTGTAGATATTACCATTAATATTGTATGGAAATGAATATTGATTTTTTTCCAAAGCTAAAATGTGCCAGCAGGTAACAAAATCCAAATTTAAATCATAAGATATATGCATTTCTCTTATCAAATGCATATGATTCTATTAGTGCTATGCAAAGGTTTTAATTTTATTTGTCTTTTCTTCCTGAGAACAGTGCAGCATATGCTAGTTTACTGATTGCTATACTGGAAATATTTTAGAGAGAAATAAATATCTTGGAGTTTATTACAAATTGCCATAACTTATCATAGAAATAGCATATGTTGTACCCGAAGTAAAAGGCACAAAATGCTAAAAAACAAATGCAGATTTCTCTGCGTAAAGTCATAGGAAGAGTGGGAAATGGGCCAAAAAAAAGTTCCACGGAACAAATTTATTGTACATAATTTTCAATAATAATTATAACTATAAAAATATTCTAATTAACAAGGAAATAAAACAAGAACAATTCCTGGCGAAGCCTCCCTCATGCATTTTTTGACATGAAAAGTCATGGCTCAATTTTAAAAATTCTTGTTACATAAAAAACAAGATATAAAAATTCTTGTTACGTAAATGAGTCCCTTGTCTTTCACATACTGATTTGGGAGCTTCTTTTCTTTCTACAGCTATGTATATTTTTTGCTTTGTTGGAATGTGTCCTTGATAATAACTCTTTCAGAAGTATAAATTGATAAATTTTGGCATAGTTATTTTTCCTGGCAGGATTCTCCAATAATAAAATAAAAACAAAGAGGTTTCTCTGCATGCATACGATGGTATGTCTTGATAACAATACTGGCAAATGTGCATCAAAGGAAAGAACATGTCATCCTGGATCTGTTCTGATACACCAAATGATTTCTAGAAGCCAGTTTTAAGTCTCTGTTATTTCTGCCATTAAGTAGAGGTGCCATTGAAAAAGAAATGTCAAGTCCCTCGGGCAGAAAGCAGAAAAGCTATACAATGCCTGTCCTGTTTGTGAACTCTGGTAAAGACCAATTAAGCCTTCAAGCAATACCTTGTATGTTTTCCCAGATGTAAAGGACTTTATACTATCTGAAGTTTTCTTGCTTTTTCTCTTTCCTTTCTTTCTTGTTGCCTGCTAAAATAATTAGATCTTGGGAGACAGAGCAGGAAGTCTATACTTTGCTCTGACAATCTTGATTCCCTCCTTGCATTTTCATAAAGTGGAAACACACTATAGTCCTACCCCAAAAAATTATACTGGAATATTTATAGTTTCTAAAGATAACGTAACACACCAAATACCTGGTTGCACCAGGGTCAATACAGACTGGAGGATAAACAGATGGAGAACAGCCCTCCTGAGAAGAATTTGGGGTTGCTGGTGGATGAGAAGCTGGACATGACCCAGCCATTTGCACTCACAGCCCAAAAAGACAAGCATATCCTGGGCTGCATCCAAAGCAGTGTGGGCAGCAGGGGAGGGAGGGGATTCTGCCCCTCTGCTCTGCTCTTGTGAGACCCCACCTGCAGTGCTGCATCCAGATCTGGGGTCCCCAGCACAGGAAGGACATGGNTTTCTTGCTTTTTCTCTTTCCTTTCTTTCTTGTTGCCTGCTAAAATAATTAGATCTTGGGAGACAGAGCAGGAAGTCTATACTTTGCTCTGACAATCTTGATTCCCTCCTTGCATTTTCATAAAGTGGAAACACACTATAGTCCTACCCCAAAAAATTATACTGGAATATTTATAGTTTCTAAAGATAACGTAACACACCAAATACCTGGTTGCACCAGGGTCAATACAGACTGGAGGATAAACAGATGGAGAACAGCCCTCCTGAGAAGAATTTGGGGTTGCTGGTGGATGAGAAGCTGGACATGACCCAGCCATTTGCACTCACAGCCCAAAAAGACAAGCATATCCTGGGCTGCATCCAAAGCAGTGTGGGCAGCAGGGGAGGGAGGGGATTCTGCCCCTCTGCTCTGCTCTTGTGAGACCCCACCTGCAGTGCTGCATCCAGATCTGGGGTCCCCAGCACAGGAAGGACATGGACCTGGTGGAGGGAGTCCAGAGGAGGACACCAAGACGAATAGAAGGGTGGAGGATGAGGAAGGGCTAAGAGAATTGTGAACAGCCTGAAAAAAGAGAGAGAGAGAGAGAGAAGGCTTCAGGGTAATCTAATTTCAGCCTTCCAGTACCTGATGACACCCTACAAGAATGATGGAGAGAGACCATTTACAAGGGCATGAGTTGACAGGACAAGGGGGAATGGCTCCAAGCTTAAAAAGTAGGTTTAGATCAGATATTTAGGAAGAAATTCTTTACTATGAGGGTGGTGAGCCACTGGAACAAGCTGCCAAGGGAAGCTGTGGATGCCTCATCTCTGGGACTGTTCAAGCCCAGGTTGGATGGGGGTCTGAGCTGCCTGATCTAGTGAAAGGTGTCTCTGTCCATGGCAGGGAGGGTGGAACTAGGTGGTGTTGAAAGTCCCTTCCAACCCAAGCCATTCTAAGATTGTGTGATTTTATGAAACATAAGTAGAATTATCATATTGAACTGTGAACTAAGCAGGTTCTGCAAGTTGGGTATGAACATTACCTGCAGGTTTCATCTAGTCTTTGGTAGAACAAAGGTTTTAAGAGCCTGACTACAACTTGAGATGGTATACATCTGATCTGATACTATTTCTTAGAATTTGAGTCAGTCTTGAACAAGTATCTTAGAATGCTAGAAGGAACATAGTGTGCCAACTTGGGTTAACTTTAATTGAGGAAGAGAGCTGAACTCCACACAAAAACCTTTTAGAGAACATATGCAACTGATATTTTGGTGTACATAAACCTTAAAGTGCAGTAACAAATTCAGCAGTAGTCTTTAGAATGTAGAAACACCTTTATCTGTGGTTAGGGTTTTTTTTTCCTTTAAGGGAGAGCTTTTTTCTACCAATTTTGCTTTCTGGTAGAATTTGAATATTGAAAACAGAACAGACTCTTCAAGTTTCTTCTTGCATAAAAATATTTTGCACCAGACATGTATCTCTATAGAAAAATATTTTGTTCACTGCATCCCCTATACTCTGCCATCATTATCACACTGAGTCTTCCTCCCCCAAAAATCCCCAATTTTCTTTTTCTTGCCTTGAACCAGTATGTGTAACTCTCTCGTTAAGCTTCACGCTGTAGAAAAATCATTCTGGTTTTTCAGTTGGGGTTTGTGGGGTTTTTCCATCTGGGTTTTGATGCTGCTGGTTTTGTTTTGTTTTGTTTTGTTTTGTTTTGTTTTGTTTTCTTTCCCTGATGAGCTTTTTGTATTTTAAGCATTTGGAAACGAAAAAATGAGAACTGTAATTATGTTACAGGCCATAGGCACCATGAACTGTCCAGAATAAACAGCGATGAACACTGGGTAGCACAGAGCCTGCCAAATTGAAGCCACAACTCACTTTTTTTTGAGACTAAATGTAGCATAAATGGCAACTTTTCCTTCAAATAACTCTGATGAGAACAGAGGATGACCCATAAAATCTTGTACATCTGTAGTGGAAACCAGTTCAAGTATAAAACAGCTAAATTTGGATGTTTTTATAGGACTGTATATCCAAAAGTACCTTTGCTTTGACATGTGAAAACAGGTGGAGTGAGGGTGACACATCTGTCAAATTGATAAGTATTTATTTTCAGGTTAGCCAGTTTGCTGTGAATCCTGCTGATAGCTTTGAAATACCTAAGTTTCATGAGATGAACTGCAGCCCAACTTCTTTTGCAAGAACAAGCATACTAAGCAAGAAACTATGTTGCTTTCCATATTAATCTCAGTTGTCTGTGCCAGTAACTTTTAAATACTTCAGTGAGGATCAATACAAGAAGCCTAAAAGTAGTGTACAGTTCACAATTCACAGAAAAAGGACCACAGTATTTTATCATATGTCCTTATATAGGTAAATAATTCCTATGCCCATTTGCTCCTTGTATTTCCTAATAAAGTCTCAGGAGCAGTCGCTTTAATTGCAAAATCTCACATTTTGTACTGTAGACAAATATTCAGTTGGCTATGAAATGAGAAATCCATCTCAGTCTCTATAAATATTCAGAATCCAAACTTGGATTTTGTTTAAATAAATGACAGGCGACTAAAACCTTCACCAATCTAATGGAATAATTTTTCTGTTGATATCAAATCCTACATGCAATAGCAGAGTCTTTCTAGTTCACTTTAAGGTACAATTGATTCATAATCAAAATGAAGAACGTATAAAGTTTAATTAAACCGGCATTTAGGGTAATAATTCTAATGCTACGGAAAAAGATCTGGGGTCCCCGTAGACACCAAGCTGAACATGAGGCAGCAGTGAGACCTTGCACCAAAGAGGTCTAGTGATGCCCTGGGCTGCGTTATGCTAAGTATTGCCACCAGTATGAGGGAGAGGATCCTTCTATTCTGCTCAGCACTGGTGAGGCAACACCTGGATTTCTGGGGTCCCTGTTACAAGAGAGGCAAGGACATACTGGAGAGAGTATAGTGCAGGACTGCAAAGATGATTGAGGAGTGGAACATGTCTCCCATGAGGGAAGGCACAGGAGCATGCACCCCAGAGAGAAGAAGCATCAGAAGGGACACCAGCAATGTGTATAAATAGCTCAAGGGAGGGTGCAAAGAGGATAGAGCCAGGGTCTGTGAACCCTGCTTCTTTTATGTACAGCAAAGTTTTACCCAATATAATAGCTTATTATCTCCCCATTTTGCCAAAACTTCTATGGACACTATTCTGTCCACGCCAACAATTTAAACAGTTTTGTTTTCAAACAGCTTCTTCATAATTTATTATTCAATGGTTTTGCTGTACTTTTCATTTTTTTCCAAGCACCCTTAATTTTATAAATAGAGAACGGGCTTTAGAATAAAGAATTTTTGCACTGTACATGTAAGTGCTCTACACAGGTGGAGTGTAAAATTCTGAAAACTGGATTTTGATTTAAACACATGAGTTTTTCATCTGGATGAAAAATCCTTATTGTGAATACCTTAAGGGTATGTACAATGCATGCTTTTTATTTACATGGGTCATAAATAGCAGGCAGAAATTTTTACGAAAACATGTTTTAAGTTGATCATGGTGTCTGAACAGAACAATCCTTGAAATTGTTTTCCTGTGCATTGCAGGAACATGACTCCTGCAGTCTCCAAAGAAACGTAAGCAAAGTGAAGATAATAATCCATCAGAAAACCCCAGCTTCCAGGGCTAAAATTGGTGAGCTCATGCCCTTGTGAAAGAACACACTTTGAAAGTGACCTTTTCTAAGAGAACACATTAAACATAGCTTTGTTCTTTTTTGCTTTCCTTCAAATAAATGGTGACAATCTCACTGTGGTCTTGTTTGGTACAGTGACAAAGAATGCCTTCTAAAATTCCTTAGGCTTCCTCTGTAAAATAACATCACATGTTCTGACAGGAATTGCATGTGCTCAATCATTTAAATTGTGTAAACTCTTTTTCACACCAGAGCATGTGCACAACTTAATCCATGTTAAAAATCTGGCAACAGAGATTATGAGTTGCTGTAGTCCCCTGTTATATGCTCTCAAATTCCAATTCTAGCAGTTCAAGGCATTTTTTTCTTTGTCTGGTTGTATTTTTTTTCCTTTTGGAGGTCCCTTGAGCAATTCCAAAAAGTTAGCTTATAAGCTGTTAGTGTTACAGCATTATGGCCTCAGTTTGTAACACAGCACTTACTGCTTTCTTATGTTGAGCGAAGATGAGAGGCCACAATTTACTCAGCCTTTGATTCCCAGTTGTATCTTTGGAACATCTCATTGCAAGTTGAGCAGCTGCTTCTGCAGTGCCACTGGTAGTGAGTGAGGATTTGCAACTAAAATACAGCATCTGATGCACTGCTGTGCAACAGAGAGTGGAAGGCAAGGAGGCAGATTGTGGCTCTTTAAAGCAATTCATTATCACTTACATGTCTCGTGGAGATACTAAAATAAATGAAACTATTTTCAGACAAATACAGTGCAGATAAATGTGCTTAAAGTAGTAGATCAGGCTATTATCCTGTGAAACTCAACGATCTGCAAATGCATTCGAGTAAACAGCTTTATACACAGCCAGACTCATAAGTAAATACTTAGATACTTCAGCTTTAGGGTTTTAAATAAACATTTTAAGGTAATGCATTTTTCATTACTATTTGTTAGGAGAAAAAATTAAATGGGAGAATATTTGAAAAGATAAGGAATTGTGGGCTAAGCAAGATTAAATCCTGAATTCAGTTTCAATACAATAGAAACAAGATTTTAAGAAAATTATATGTTAAAATTCTTACCAATTTCATGTTTGTCTAGAATGTAATAATCTGAAGAGAAAACTTTGTGAAACAGAAGATTCTTATGTGTACTATATTGTGCCCAAGGTCCCAAGAAATAAAAAGAAATGCTTAAATGCAAAGTTTAAACATGTTATGTAGCAAAAGGTTGAAAGAATTCCACATAACATTTCAAAAATTAAAGCAAACAGTCCTTTTAACCCACTTTGCATTATGTCATTCTTTACTTTACTGTAATCAATCATATATGACCTTTTTTTTAGGTGAAACAGTAAAAACCCCAAACATCAATGCAGATAAATAGTTAGTGATGTCACTTGAAGTATACTGGGAAGATTAAATTAACTGATGAAGCCCAAGACACACGAGCAGCTGAAGATACTGGTAGTGTTGAGGATGGAAGCCCTACTGTTGCTTATGAGAAGGAACAGAACACGTCGATATCATGCTCCAATTATTCAGGATGTAACAACCTTCTTTGACCTCTCTTCTGATCTACACACTGGCTTTCCATGGAATATGAAATCACAGCCTTTATTTTTATGTCCTCCAAAGCAGCTTAAAATACATTTTTAAAGATTTGGAAGTGAAAACCACAATAGGTGTTCTTATTTCTGTGGAAAACTGAACCCTCTGTGGTATGTATCACAGTCATCTGTAGTAGACAACATCTGTTACAGGTTTAACTGAGCACAAAATAAATATTCTGTTCCCCCATCCTCCCTTCTGTTCTTACCACTCTCACATCCAGCCAACACACACAAGACCAGACACACAGACACACACACAAAGAACATTTCTTGCTCCTGCATTAAGGGGAAAGCACGTTGCTCCAGGATTATTGAAACATAAATTTCAACAACATACATACTTATATATAACAAATTTGTTGTTACAGGCTCTTTAGAAAGAATAGGCAGAGTAGAAGAAGCAGTGGGGTGGCATTGTATATAATGAAAATGCTAGAATATATGGAGCTCACAGCTGGCAATGGCACCATTGAAGGCCTCTGAGTAAAAAAAGGGACAAACAAATAATGCAGATGTCACTGTGGGAGTCTTCTATAAACCTCTCAGCCAGGACGATGACACCAACAAGTTATTCTTTGAGGAACTAAGGGACACTTCCAAGTCAACTGCCCTTGTCCTTATGGAGGACTTCAACCTGCCAGAAATTAGCTGTGAGCATCACACATCTGGTACAACCCAGGCCAGAAGATTCCTAAAACACCTGGATATCAACTTTATGGAACAGGTCCTAAGGGAGCTGACTCAGAAAGGTGCCCTCCTTGATCTGCTGCTTGTCAGCAGAGTGGATTCCATGAACAAAGTGGAGATTGGCAGCTGTCTTGGCCACAGCAACCACAAAGAGATCGAGTTTAAAATTTCTTTTGACAGGAGGAAAAGTGCCAGCAAAACTCCAACCCTGGACTTGGACATGAGGAGAACTGACTTCAGGCTGCTCAGGGAATTAGTGAGTGATGTCCCCTGGGAAAATGTTTTTGCAGGTGCTGGGATCCGTCAGTTCTGGTCACTGTTTAAACATCACCTCATAAGAGCATAGGCGAAAGAAATTTCCAAATGTTGGAAATCCAGCAGATGAGGTAGAAGGAAGGCTTGGCTGAACAGGGATCTCGGGGATAAGGCAAAAAATGAAGGTGTACACCCAGTGTAAGCAAGGTCATGTGACATGAGAAGAATACAGAGACGCTGCTTGCCAATGTAGGGAGAAAATTCGTGCTGTCTAAGCTCAATTGGAGATGAAACTGTCCAAAGGCAGTGTGAAAACAATGCTGTCCTGTTATGGATGAGGTTGGTCACCTCCCAGTCAGGGTCAGAGACAAGGTAGAGATGTTCAGTGCATTCTTTGCCTCTGTCTTCAACACTGATGATGGGCCAAGGGGGTCTCAGTGCGCTGAGCTGGAGCCATGACTGTGATAATGATAAACTCCCAGCTGACCCTGAAATTATGCAGAATCTTCTGCTCCAGCTGGATTCCTATGAATCTATGGGATCTCGTGGGATTCATCGGAGAATCCTCAAAGAGCTCGTTGATGTCATCACAAAACCTCTCTCGATGACTTTTGAGTGGTCTTGGGAATCTGGGGAGTTATCCCAGCTGATTGGAAGCTGGTGAATGTTGTCCCAGTTTTCAAGAAGGGCAGGAAGGAGGACCTACGTAAACATAGGTGTGTATAAAACCCACTGTAGCAACACCCACACTGTTCATCTTTCTCTCTCTTGGGAGAGAATAAACAATGTGTGACATACAGTAACAGTGCAACTTAATATGCTCTTGCAAGATGCTGGTGAACACTATAAGAAAACTGATATGAAAGAGATAACAGAGTTAATCTGCTTTTTTAAAAACTCTGGGAGCTCATCCAATGAAGATGCTAGGTCCATAAACACTGTCAAATTACACACCACATAGTTGTAAACTGTAAGACAGCTCCTCTCAATTTCTCAATGTTATGCGAAGGAGCAACTATTACAGACAATTTAAATTGCTTGGTTGTGAGTGAAGTAATGTGCTGGCATTTCTTCTGCAAGCTGAAATACTGCACCTTTACAAGCCTTCTAATAACTCAGCTGGCTGAACAACAGACACAGAGTAACTAGGAATATTTGTGTGAATCCTACACAGCCATGGTTTAAAAATGCTGAGAGAGATGCCAGCTGGATGAAAAGAGATGGAAACCAATACAGTATCGTAAACTCTACACTATAATTTACATAAAGAAAATACATTATAAGACTTTGAAAAAAAGGAAGAATGAACTTCAGGTGGCATATTTAAAAAATCCAAACCAACCAAAAAAAACTTCTGTGTGTGTGTCCCTTGGACTTCAGAAAAGAAGGCAGAGAGAGCTGTGGACTAATTACTAATTACTAATTCAGTAATTTAAATCTGAGTAAGAGCAGCTGAAAGAAGGGATCACCGAAACAATTTATTGAAGATACATAATATATGTTGAATTTTACAATGAAGAACTAACTCAACTACTATGATGCAAAAATACACTTAAATGCTCATTTTTTGATTTATACAGTGCATAGAAATATATTTTTAATGAAACATCTACAGTAACTTTCTAGTTTCTGCAGCACCGTGTTTGATACAACTAATCACCAAAGACGTATTTCTAAAATATGTAACAGAATATCTCCCTTGTTATACAGATCACATAATTAATGTTTCCCATTTTACCATAGGGAAGTGCTGTGACATTTCTTTCAAGTGGTTTTTGGATTAGCACATACAGTAATTCTGTATATTTTAAAAATATTTGTCCTTTTGAAATCAAACAATTGACTACTCCATATTTTGTGTGTTCAGAACATACAGTGCAATTTAGACCTGGAGAAAAAAATTAAACTCAAAAATACTTTTCCATTATTAACTTTACTGCTAGAAATTTGGCAAAATAAGACACCAACAGGAAAAAAAAATTGAAAGAGACTTTTTATAAACCTGTTTCTGGCTCACAGTATCAAGAGACAGAGGAATTATTTAAGTAAACGAGTTGTATAATTTTACAAATTTGTAATGGCTAATCATCCTGCCTATTTCCTTTTTAAGAAATCTCCATTTCAAGAAAGAAAGGTTTACTATACCACTTAGGAAAAACAGCAGCCAACATGGAGGAAGTTAAAAGCTCAAACTGTTAGTGGCAAGTGACAGTATAGGAAAGAATACTCAGAGTTTTTTAGCATCCACACTAAATCATTTTTCTAACCACTGTGATCTTCAGGATGACCTATTTACAGAATTTTCTTTGTAGACTTTTTGAGGGCTTTTTGTATTGCCAAGACAGCTAGGATTATCTCAGTGTTCAATCCAGTTTGCTAAAGTAGGATAAGGTGCCATAACTACTTTTTACTCAAGAATTAGCTCATGTCAGCTCAGTGCCCCTATAAACTGCATAGTTGGAGAATGTAGAAATTGAAACGATAATTTTTCTAACCTTGGGGTTTTTGGTAAAATACTCAATGATTAACACGCTTCTAAAGGACATGTGTCTTTAATCCATGGTTGAGTCTTCTGGGAACCTCTATGCTCTCTGTCATTTGAGGTTCATACCAGTCCTCATTTAAGTAACAAAAGAGTTTACTATACTGTAGTAAAACACAGAAATATTCATGCTAGTTCAGATTCCTGTAGAAAACCTGTTACCTTGAGCTCATTTACTTATCTCTTTCTTAGCATATGCTGTCTGTTCTGTAGACCTACCCAGGGGAAAGAACAGAAATTATATTACATTACACACACCTTTTTCTGTCTCTTCTTCCCCATTTTACCACATAACAGATTTCCTAACAGCTTAATATGTCTTGATTATATTTTTACTCTCCCTAATTTAATTTGAATTCCTCTCAGTTTTCTTCTTCCTTCCAAAAGGTATTGTTCATTCCTAATTGTTTAAACAAGAATATCATTTTATCAAGAAAGCGCTTTGGCAATATAAATCAAAACAGCTGGGAAATTGGAATCTTTAAGGAGGAAAAGAGCATGGGGTACCTGAAAAATCCAAAAGCAATCTTCTGAAAGACAGTTTTTAATCATATCTTTCTATTATGGCCATATTATTATTGTTATGAGTGTCTTTCCATTTTTGGAAATCAAACAACTCTGAATGTATATCACCTCAAATTAGTTACTTACCCATAACAGGATGCAGATTTAATCTCCTATTCCATACCAGTTCCCTGATTAGGAATTCTTGAGTAGATTTTATGCATCTGTTTAGATGGATACCTTCCACTGCTTTCCATTACATTGAGATGCTAGTTATTGCAGAGGAATACAAGGGTATTTTAGATCTTCATAGCTTCTCTGTCTGAACACCATTCAGTAACAGCTAAATGTAGTCACATTTTTATGTTCAGCAGCAGTTTGCATGATGCCAATACACAAGAAACTTTAGCCACCCCCTCAATTAATTTATGTCAGTAAACCGTCTTGAAGCTCTGGGTGACTGAATATGGTTTTCATTCTGTGAGTAATGGACTCAATCTCTCACTCCTAAACTAAAGGAAAAATCTAAATTAAGGTGTTTATCTTCTTCTTTCTCCAAATGTGTATGTATAACCACATTTTCCTCTTCCTCCAGCTTTCACCTTGTTTTCTGTACAGATTAGAGGCCTTATAAGTCAGTCTAGAGTTGTTTTTTTCTCCATGTATCTTTCTTTGCAGAAGGGACTTGGGGATGTCTTAAGGCAGCTTTCACTGTAGATTATCTTCTGAGTCATCCGGTTCTGGGTTCTGCACAGATGTTGGATTGCAACAGTTCCAAAAATCGTTTGAGCATATACAGCTTGGGGAAAAAAGTAAAAAAACCACCAAAACTATTTTCTGGTTTTGTAGTAAATGTAACTATTTATCAGGTAAGTTTTGATTTTATGCAACAGATAGTGGATATTAAACCTTCCCTACTGTTGGAAAATATTCATCTCATGGGACTTTTTTACAACACAATCTTTAAGTAAAAAAAGCAATAATGTATGCCATATCATCTATGAAATGAAACATTTCACTTTCAACTATTGACTAGAGTTGGGGTTTTTTAACTAGTTGCAAAGCATCCAGACTCAACATTCACCCTATAGATAGATATTCAGTCTGTTGAGAAGTAGTTGATTTTCTGTAGTCTTCATTTTGATCATTGTTTGTTAAGGAGAGTTATCCTCATTCGTGACCTTACTGTCATGAATTTGTAAAACCAAACTAGCTGTCTGCCACGGACTGTCTATCCCCATTTGTGCATAACCAGAATCTCCCTTGGGAACACATAATTTGTGATGGTTGAAAACTGGAGTTATGAAACCATGAGGCATTCCAACATCTCAAAATTTCATGTAGAAGACAACTTTGTTTTTTCTTCCTTTTAAAATAGCAAACCAGTTGGCTTTCTCCTTTTAATCAATGTGTAACTGTTCCACTTATGGAAACTTTTTTGGTATTCCTATAGAGGAATTTCTATAACATCCCTCTGGACTCAGAACCTGTGAACCACAAAAGGGGGGAGATGAGACAGAGAGGAACTGGAACTGAATGAGGGCAGTGAGACAATGTGGATGAATTCCACAACTGATTTGTTTTTCTGGTCCTCCCACTTTAGAGAGAAATCTCCCGGTTCTGAGAAATGTTTTCTAACTGAAGATCCATCAAAACTGGTAGGTGCCCTTAAAAAGCTTGGGTTTGCCAAATCAGCACTTTCTGAAAAGAAACTGGTTAAAAAAAGAATCCAGCTGCCATCCTTATTATCCAGGATTTGCAGAGTTTTCATTTACTTAAACCTCAAAAATGTAAAGTTACAAAAAGAGAGCCCTTTATCTTGAGGCTTAAAATTCATCTTGTCTGGTCTTGTTTGTTTGTTTTAAAAGTTTGTTCTCTAACTCAAATAACTGCACCTTCTATTTGTTCCCTGCCTGCAATACACTTCTAGAACGAAATGTTTCAAAATAATATGATTTATACATACAGTCAGATGCATGTTTGACATACCAGTGGAAAAATATCAGTGAATTGTAAGCACAGGCCAATAAAGACAAGGGAGTCACCTCTGTTGCTCTGGACACACTAGAGTTATTAATGTATATTCAAGAGAAAAAAAAGAATATGTATACATATATCAGAAGTGCTTTGAGCCATAGAGATTAACTTTGTCAATCAATAATACGTGGGGTGTTTTCTATTTCACAAAGGATTGTGCTTGATCTTCCCATTTGCAATCAGTTATATTTGAAAGGCCAGGGCAGTATCAGTAGAAAAGCAATCTCATCCAAGATGAAAACTGTCTTCTTTAAAAAAAAAAACAAAAAAAAAAAGGAGGAAAGAAAGAAATAAACAAACAGAAAAAAAACAAAACAGAAAACTTTTCCTGAGGGCAGTAATTCATAACATACATAAATATTTGGCTATACAACCAGTCTCAATCTTCAGGTGTATGGGACTGGAATTAATAAAGCTACAGCTACAGCATGAAATTCACAGTATCCAAGATAATCTGAGTTACTTCCTGTACTTTATTTACTCAGTAAAAATCTAACTCCTGGAACTAACAGTTGGAAGCTACATCAATAGAAATACTTTGCAGTAAACAGACTCACTCCAAAAAACAATAAAAACAGGAAACAAATTATTGAATTTTGTTGACTGTTTTCTTTCAGGAGCATAAGCATGGTAGTTACAATTGTAGAGATTTGAGCAGAACCACTCAGTACTTGGGGCCAACAATAAATATAGTGATAAGGTCTGTATAATTAAGGATCAACATTTTAGATTCTCTCTAAAGATGAAAAGAAATTATTCAAGGCTTTTATGAGAAAAAGATTTATTAGAACATGCATCACTTGTGCCAATTCAATAGTCTAATAAAGTATTCATTTATCTTCTTGTTTGTTCTGAACTTGTTTGTTTGCTTGTTTTATAGGTCTGGTTTTTTATGGGTGTGTTATTGAAAACAGTGTTACATTTGTTACATGCTAAACAGATGTTAATGTCTGCTCCTGGTAAAAGTCAGACACCTGGAGACCAGTTAATGAGATTTAGGTGGCCAAAAGAAAAAGAACTAAGAGGGAAGTGTGAAAATTAGATTGTGTTTCTTGTCACCTTCAGCTCTCCGGAGACTTGTAAAACTACCAGAATTGTATTTTTATAGCAGAACATAGTGGACAATGAGATTATTGGACTAATTTTATTTTTTCTTAATTGGTTTGCTTTTCCTCAAATGAAACACTTAAACTGTTGTAGCTGGATCAAGAACAGATCTTGAAACTAAAGCACATATCCTCAAATCTTAACAGGTTATAGGGAGCTCAGGTAGATTATGCTTTGAAAACAACAGACTGAATCACAAATTCTCAGGGCACATGAACTTTTCACAGACTGTACAAGGCTTAGTTTGCCAGCTCAGGTGTGTTCAGCCTGTTCCTGGAACTGTCTCAAATTTATTCCTCCACTTTCTGCTGTAGTTCTCTGCGTATAATACAAACTGTGCTCTGCCACTTAGATCTGAGAAGTTGGTGTTGGCAAACTCGAGGGTTCTGATTTTACGTTTAGGTAAGGTATAAAGGTACAAAACGTTGTAGAGGTTTCCTGGTTTTTTCATTTCTATATGACGTCACACTGAAGAAGCAATGGTCTTAAAATAAAACATTCATCATCTTTCAAATCACCTTTCAGAGTGATGATTGTGTGAAGTTTACTCCTTATAAACTGCAAAGTAGGCAGCTTTAAAGAGTTATTATACTATGGCCAAGCTCACTTGGAACTCATTTTGGAAACAGTGTGATGAATGCTTCTCAGGAATGATCATGTTTTCAAGAACTGCTATATTCAGAACTGCCAAAAGTAGCAATGTAAAAATGTGTTCACCTTTAAATTGCTGTTAATACATCTGTAGTAAAACATAAGTGTCTTGTATCTTAATCACAATATCTTAAAGCAAAATTAAAGGGCTCTTCACCACCCATTCAAAGAAGAAATCATGAGCAAGTGTGCAGAAACCCACTTTCTTCAGAGTTTAAAATACTTTTAGCATATTTCAGTAACATTTTGTGCATGAAGTCAGGGTTGAAGGGGTTTTTTATTTTGGTTTTAACTTCTTCTATCTTTTTTTTTTTATTAATATTTTGGTTTGCATTGGTTTATTGGTTACTTGTGTGGGGTTTTTTTTCTTACTATACATCAAATTTAACACAACAATTAGAAAGTGTCCCTTTCTGAAGTGTATAAATACTAAAATATCTTAGGAGGATGTCAGTATGTTGTTAAGTACAGGGGTGGTATTATGCAAATGTGATATAATATTCTCAGCTGTTGTAAATTCATAATTTCACGATTTTGAAGGAGCCAGCAAATTACCTATTTATATGAATTAGGAGTTAAATATCACAAATGTTCTATATAACAATTTTAACAGTATTATAGCAATATTATATACAGTCTACTAACTGCTGGCAGTTTAATCAATCTGTTAATTAAAACAGTAATTCTTAACTCCACATAGATACTGGTTGCCACTGTGTTCAACCTTAACTTTGAAAAGGTGGGGAAAGTATCAGCACCAGCTACATGGACCAAAACTGTGCAGGCAGCCAGCCTACTTCTTGGCTTACACAAGACTGCATTTTGTTGATCACTGTCATGTTTAGAATTGCTGACAAAAAATTGTGCTAAGAGTTGCAATCACCCTACGTGATAGGTAAGCCTGAGTAGTCCTAAAACTGCTCTAGTTGCTGATAAGTTTTGAATTCAGAATCTAAGATCCCATGTTAGGAAAGTTTACACTAACTTGGGAATTTGTTGTTGTATCTTTCCTTTTGCCAAGATTTTTTAACTGAAAGTCAATTTTCTGTCTCAGTACACTAAAACAACAAAACCTTGATTTATTTCTCTGAAATGGGAGTTTGGCAATAAAACAAAGCTGATAAGATTAAGTGTTTCTCTAGATGATGGGCACAAAGATAAATAAAAACAATAAATAACATAAACAGTTCAAGATTACTTGAAGAATATACCAAAAGAGATGCTGTTGCTAAAAAAAACTTTTCTTAAGACTTCAAAAACATTGAGCAGATTGCAGTTTTTCCAAATAATCACCTCTAGAAATCAGCTCCCAGGGTAAAAAATAAAATGCTGAAAGATAACATACTGTGAGTATGCTGAGAAAAATTTATGTATTGAGTGATCAAATGAAGACTAGCAATTACCTGCAGAGTGCATTTCTTACAGTTATAGAGGAAAAAAAATTGGAAATTAGTCAGGAAGTGAAACAGAAAACCAGAAGAAGAAACAAAGAGTGAAACTGAGTACAATCACAAGATTAATTTAAAATATAAACATTTCTTGGATTGCTAAGTGTAAGCATATTTCAAACCCAAATGTCCTGATATCTCTAAAATACTGCTATCTTGGATGTGTTTCATTTCACATGTGTATAGTAGTAAACAAATAACATTCAGAATGCTAATGGTATACTAATGGATTCCATTGGAAGTATGTCAACCCTATTTGAAGAGCAATTAAATAGTTGATGAGTGAATTGCATACTATGTGATATCTAATTACTTTCTGCATATATAATGATAAACAATTCTTTAACTATCCTATCACTTTCCTTCATATTGGTCTAGTTCAAAGTGAAGCATTTAGAAAAAACAGAAATATTATTCAGTGAGTAAATAATTGATAGACTTCTAATTCTGGTGGGTTTTTGTGGTTTGTTTTCTCATTGGAAACTGAAGAAAAACAGGGAAGAGAAAAAAACAAAAGGACAAACAAACCCGACCCCCAAAATCAAGCAAGCAAGCAAGAAAAAACCCTTCCCAAAACCCCATCTAATTTGTGCTTAGCTGTACACTAATATCAGGAAATTCAAGGACATGCATATGAGCAAGTGGAACAAGTGAAGATTAAATTTCTGCCCATGCTGTTATTTAACTAGATATGTCACAGTTTTGTAGGTTCATATAGTTTTTCTTCTGCAATAAAACACATATAACACAAAGAAAATATATTACCAGATAAGAAAATCTGTTGTGGCATTCCTAATTTTTTTTTCCCAATAGATTAATAAACTGTTACTAAGGTAGTGATCTCTACTAGGTTAGGAAAAGATTTAACTATTGAACTACAAAAACTGTTCAGTCTAAGTATCATATGAGTTTTTAGTCATTTTAGTCAGGAAAAACCCAAGAGGTGCATATGCAATTAAGATGTTTTCTACAGTCAAGAAATAAGTGGTGTAGTATTCACGACGGTTTCCAAATGGAAAAAATAATACTACATTGACCCAAAGGATATCAATTTTTTCCTCAAATGTAGTAAATATTCTCTTTTTTTTAAGTCACATCATTCACTTTCTATTTTACAAGCAAAATTAAGTTTCATTTTAATTTCTGAAGGAGTAGTGTTCAGTAGAATATTGTTCCAAGAAATCCACCAATTTTCAATTGCGTGCTTTCTGAATACAACACTTATTAACTCTCTAGGCTGCCAGGATCAAAACCATGCAAGGACTCTGGCTCAGAAGCCAGAAGCTCCAGGCTTACTGTCCCCAAATCCCAGGTTTCCATTTCAAATGTCAAATGGTACTCAGTACCACTGAATCTGGAGATCTGAAAATCCTTGTGGGGATCCAACACACTTGTCAGTAGTGTTCAGACATTTCAATCTTAACTAGAAATTTAGGGGTTGTCTCTTAAAAATTGTAGAACAAAGCCTAAGAATTTAGATTTTAAGGTGGTTTCATTAAGAATATTTCTATGCAAACCAGTTTGAATTACTGTATAACGAAATGTTTTCCTTCCATAATTCACTTTTTAAAAAATAGGTCAGTTCTTTTCACTTTTAAATAACATTTTAATTTCCCATGTAATGAAAATTTTGAGTTATATTTTTTCTGGTCTGAATGCATAAACAGATTTATTTGCAAACAGTGAAGTGTGTAATGAAGTAGAGTATTTACTACTGGTTAAGTTGAATGACACCGTTAACAAGAATAAAAAGCTTCTCAAATATTTAGCAGTTAAATAATTCAATTTCAAAGTACTTATAGGATCAAGAGACTTCACTATGTCTGAACAAATTGAGGTTTTCCTCCTAAACCTGTAAATTTTCCTTCAAAATTTATTGTCAACTTCAGGTCAAATTTGATTCTTTTATGAGAACTAGCATGTAAAACTAGTCATTCCTCTGAGGGCAGACTTTGATCAATCTAAAAAAACCTTAAACTTGCTGTTCTGTGACAAGAGAAGGAAAAATAAAAAATATACTTTTTAAAATGTGTTATAGATTCAGAGAGAAGTTCATGAGTGTTTCAGAGGCTTGGATACAGCTTTAGTCTTCAAGCAAGAGGTGTTTTATGTTTTAGAAATCTGTAATCAGCTCACACTTGATGGATCAATGGAAAGAATCAGAAAAGGCTGATGGAGCAACAGACAGAATTTATATAAGCCTACAGTTCATTAACCTGGCAATTGTATTTTAGCTGAATTAATGGAAGAAGGAAGCAAGGTATTAATAAATATATGTACATGCATTGCAAGCTTTGTTCAACCAAAATAAACCCCCCAAAATACAACATTGAGTTTTTAACTGGTTCTGCACTAGGGGAAAGCCGCTGTCTTCTGTGATGCCAGGAAAGAAGAGATAGAATCCATCAGTCATTAAAATGGAGGGCATATAGCACGGGGGCTGTCTGGAGATGAAATTGGATTTCTCTGTCTGGACTCTTCAGATTCCTTTTCATTCCACAAAGCAAATGGCTTTGCCATAACTTTGTATTAAACAGGAAAGGATTCATCTGGCATAGGTAGTGCTAAAAGCTTATTAAGAACCATACAGTGAGTGCATCTGCCACTGAAACCTATACATTGGAAAACCAGCTCTTGTAAAATGCTGAATTCATTTTCCAAATATTTTATACAGGTTTAACTCTGCTCATTTACAGCTCCTTTATTTTCCCTGCTGTGGAATTCTTTGTACTATTGCTTTTTTTTTTTTTTTAATTTCCTTCACTTTTTCTATTTTATTGACGGCTTCTATATTTTTACTGCAGGAAAAAAAGACAGTAATTGCAAATTATTGCATTTAAAATAGAATATTGCAGAAGAACTTGAAGCTATTGCAAGCCTCCTTTTTGCTATACATTTATCTAATAAACTGAACCCCCCTAGCATTATACATAATTGCACTGTCATTTTATCTATTCAAGGGTAACAGCTGACACATTATTAATAACAATTACTACCATACACATGAATTCAAAATGAAAGATAATACATCCATTAAGGATCTTTATCAGGTAGAAGTGCTCACATTATTTTCTCTTCAGCTCTTTTTCTAAAATAATTTATCTATGCCTTCCTTTTTACGTATTATAAGGGCTATCATTGTTGTTACTCTTTACTAGTTCATGCTCTAACTGGGTCGTCTTTGAGCATGTTAATTTCAACAGGTGATAAAATGTTTTATTGCTTTTTAACTCAAGATCTCAAGATGTTTCCTAGAGTTGTCCTGTGGTATGCAGGAAGAAAAGAAGAACTCCGTAATGATGTTTAGTACAGATAATCAAAATATGTGACTTTCAAAAGATAATTATTGTGTGGGCAGTTCGAGAGAATATTTTTTTCTCTGAAAACAGATTTTATGCTCTTTTAAAAGTGTGAAAAGGCATATAACTCTCATAATTTAAAATCTAGGAAAATTTAGATTTTATGCCACTAAGATATCTTGAGAATACAAACATATTCCATGTATGTGTTTAGTTACCCTGTAAAAATAAAATATATATTTTGATTCTGTAGGATTCTATTTTTTGGTTTTTTTAGAAATCACTCATAGTGCTGAAATTTGTCTTTTTCTTCTACAAAAATGTATTTTAAAATGTCTGAGAATGAAGATAGCTCCAAGAAGTAGGTATTTTAATATTTTCTCCAGCTGACTCTTTTAAACAGATAGTATTCATCCACTTAAAAGTATGAATTTTGAATATTTCCAGTGGGCAGAGAGTAAGAAACAAAACAGTATTTTTTTTTCCTTCCTATGAGTGATGATCCAGCTCTTATCTGACCTAATACAAAACTGTGAGAAGAAAGACTTCATATTTTTTATCTTTGATCTTATCTCACCACTATAATTTGCAGTCCCATCATCTGTGACCTGAAGTCTTTATTTTGATTTCAGATTTTCTTCTATATTAATAATTCAAATATTGAAGAAGACTGAGGTGAGAATTACCCTCAGAAAACCAAACGTAGAAAGCCTCTAACTGGTTGATATTTCCCAGTAAGGCATTATGGTTTGTAGCCTGACACTATTTCAGCCTCTAATCCACTTTCATGTGTCTCAGATTTATTTTGTTTAGTCCTTGTTTTTACCTTTAACCAATTTATTACCTTGTTGTAATTCAAGTACCTTGTAGAAGTTGAAGAACATCTCCAAACCGCTCTTTATCAGCTGGATTTGAAATCCTGTCAAAGAATAACACCATCTTTTTAAGAGCTCTTTTCCATGGGGCTCAAGATGCCCTGACAATTCCAGCGGGAGTGGGGTTGTTTACGCCGATCCTGCCAAACATCAGGCAATCAACAGCCCATCACTGAAAGAGGCCATGCAGCAGAAATGTGCTCAGCTGCTGCTTCCTACTGACTTCCTACTGCTTAGGGCAACTCACAGCCAAAGACAACCAGCATGAAAATAATTAAATCTGAGTATGTGATGAGGCCCATGAGAAAGCTGGAGACAACATGGCATGAGCCCTACTCAAAAAACACCTGGGGTAAGAGACCGAAAGAAGAAAAAAGGTTGAAGAAAAGCTGTCGGGCCGTAAAGTTTCAGTATTAAAGACTTAATGTGTAATGTACCTTTATGCCATCTGCATTTTCTGAACTAATAATATCTAAAAAAGTGAAACTTTCTATTCCAAAGTTCAAAAAAGGGCCATGCTGAAAAACAAAGGCCTTACTGTATTTCACAGAAAAGTCACATATTTTTACACCAAATCTGTCATGACATATATGGCATATATGTCATAACATATACAGAATAACTGCAGAGAGATATAATATCTCCTATTAAACCAAAAAATATAGCTAGAGGAAACAGACACACAAACAGGACACATAAGCCTTTCTACTGAATGAAGTGTAGGCAACAAAAAAATGTATGTTGGAACATACTGAGCAACTGCATCTGCCAATACACCAGAGTATGGAGAGTGGGCTGGGACCACTGACAGTCCGCTGGCTTGCAATCAGAACACAGTGGAGGTATTTGCTCTGATCTACAGACAAGAAAGTGCTTCCAGTCACTGTATTTATGTGTGGCCTCTGTGCAAGAAACTGTGCAACTGTGATACTACAACCTGACAATAATTTTCTATTTTATATTTACATTAAAACTTGGTATGAGAAAATTTTCACTGTATATAAAGACTGTTTAGGACTATCAGCACTAGTAGTACTGATGAGATGATAATGTCTTTTCTTATGTGGAGGTACTTGATGGATAAATCACACTCCTTCAACACACATCTTGTGTCTCTGGTCCACAGTCTTCCCCAGTTTTATACATCATTCTGGATAGAATATCACTGGTCTCAGCAGATGTGCGTGGCAGTCATGGAGAGTATAGAAACATCTCTATGTGAGACTCCAGAACCAACTGAAAAAACGGTGACTCGAAGAGGACCCATCTTCTTTGGGAACCCTGTCTGTGTCATAAGGAGTTAAAGGACTATCCAAAACATTTGGTACAAGCAGAATTCACTGCCTTTATGCCCTCAAAAGAAAATCACGCAAGCTACTACAATGTCTCCCCTTTACTATCTGATGGACATGTCACAGAGGCTTAACTCCTGCCAGAAATCTCTGTAGCCTCTCCTACCATGGCTTTATCTTTTCTAGATGGCAAACTTGGTTTTCAAGTACATTTCAGAGAATTTCCATGGCTTTGTACAGAGGCCAATTTGGCAAGAGATTTCTGCAGATCTAATACAAAGTGAAAAAATATCAGCTCTTTGAGGTCATTGCCAGCTGGCTGAACTGGTAACAACCTTTTGGTCACAGGAGAAAACATCCTGGAGCCAGGTGGGTTGAGATCAGAAGGGCATAAAGGCCATCTTACACATCCTTTCCTAAGGTGCAATTTGTAGACCTGAGAAAAATGTAGCTGACAGCTAAGAAATTCATCAGCTAAGAGATTCTTATCATCTCAGCCAAAGTGAGGCTACGTTTTTGGGAGGGCTGTGGGAATCCCATTGCAATACTTTATTGACATAATTTACAGGGTGTCTTCACAGCAAGTGCAGCCTAAGGATGATGACTCAACTTGGGACAGATGTGAGAGTCTTGGAAACAAAGAGCTATTCCAGAAAAAAGGGCATGTGGAATATTCGTAGCATATGTTTCATGAAACTACAAGGTCTACATGTTTGCTTCAGTGGTGGGTAAATGAGGAAAATAAAGTGGGAAGGGTGGGAAAGAAAAATGGAGCTCTGTGAAAGTGCTAAACCGAAGCCTTAGGCAAATAAACCTGGGAGTCCTTGTTGCCATTCTTGTTCTTTTCTCAACATGCTTACATACCATCTGTCCTCAAGGAAATTGTTTATCTTAATTTCAACGAGTTAATGGAAATCCTAACCACAGAGATGGTACTGGAGAAAGGAAGCAGACTGTAAGGCATATTTCTGGCTGAGCAGGTGTCAATACTGTCACTCTTCTGAGAGAGTGAACTGAAGTCTGTACTAAATGCTCTGCTAAAATGATCTTGCTGAATCACAAAGGTTCAACAACCCTAAGTTATGCCCTGGAGAAAGAGTAGTTAATTTACTCAATTAATTCTTAGCAATTATTCTAGGATCTGTCCACCTTTCAAAGACATTGGTAACAAAGCATAGGTAAGACCTTTTGTGAGACTTACAATTAAAAAACAAGGGGTGTTGTCTATTTTGGAAAAAATCTAGTATTGGAAAAAATTGTAGAGTATTTGAGTCTCCAGAGTTAGTGTTACTGGTGTGGTCCTACTGCTTCCACCTGTGCTTCATGTGGTACTGGTCAAGTTATCAATCACCTAGCTGATATGTTATTTCTATATTATTTCCACTCCTTTCTTGGCCACAGCTTCCTTGTACACTTAATTTTTCTTCACACACCAAAACTTTAGCAACATTTTATACACCACTGGCAGGACACTTCATACTATTTTTTTTTTTTTCCTGCAAAATAGTTGTACCAGAAAATGTACATATTTTAATGTAATTTATTGGCTGCTTACAGAAGAGGAATTTTGTAAAAGTATGATAAAGAATCAGTCAAACATCTTTCTGATACACAAATTAAAATGAACATGTGTTAAAAATAAGTATGCATCTTGGTAAGAAAAATAATAAGCAACATTTTTATCTGATCAAAACTTGAACAAACAATGGGCTGAATTGAATTTCTCCTCGTGAATTGAACTTCAAAGAGTCTATGGTGAGTAAGAACTGTTTTATGACTGACTAATTAACAAGAATTGAGAGTGAAAATACATCACTGTTCCAAGAGTAATCCTGCTGGGAAACTTTCAATTAACTAAGCCTTGCAAACATGCTTTTCTAATTGATAGTGGGTAGGCTGAATCTTGTATGAGGCATTATTTTTAAGTGGTGTTGCCTAGGAGTGAAGCAATTTATGGAGTGCTCAAGAGAAATTATATTGGTCTATCTTTTGCACAGGGGAACAACAGATCCAAATGCAGATTAGATATCTAATCTGACCGAACTTTTTAGAGCATAACCTGATAGAATACTTAAAGCAGCCATAATATAGATAACATTAGAGCTACCAAAAAATTTTTAAAGTAATAAATTTTATGAGGTCCAGTGATCCTGAAAAAAAAAGGATTTGAGTATTATCAGCAAGGCAAGATGCCAACAGTATTTATAGCTGACTTGTGTAGGAGAAGATGACTTATGTAAAGATATGATGAGCATCACACCAGGAGAGAGGAGGGACAGCAGATCACGTTATTTATTTCTGAATGTTGGATATTGACAATAATAATCTGAACATTACACGCCATCACCTATATGTTTGCACAAAATGCAGCCAGAAGGTTTGGCTTGTGTGTGTTTATAAAATTGACAACGTTTTTTTGCAGGGTTTTTTCCCCCAAGGTGTGTGTGTGGAAAACAACTTCCAGATTTTCCAGCAGCCTAAAGCACAGCATGTTTATAACCTTCCTTTAATAAAGACATCTGGGAACTTGAATATACTACTCAGCTGGAAAGCATTCTCCCTAAGCCAAAGCTGTATCTACCAATGAGATAAGCATCCAGTCCGATACCACAGATCACAAAAAGGAATGTCTGCCAGTACACTGTTCAAGTCCTTTTGTTCTGGTCCTTCTTATAGTTCAGAAGATTTTTTTTTTTTTTTGACTTGTGTGATGTCAGTTTTCCAAAACATTTTTGACATGTAATATAAGGACAGTACCCAAATGTCAGTCACAATATTTTCAGCAGATGACCGAAATATTTTTCTAACCAGAGAGATACTAATAGGCAGAGCGTGTTCTGTCCTTGCAGATATAGGTCCCAAGCAAGATAATCTGGTGACAAGACCTCTGGAAATTCATAGACAAATGTAGTTGAACTAATATACAGAGTAACAGTTTTGAAATCCATTAAAACACTTTAACCCTCAGGATGGCAGAGGTAAAATATGTGATTTTTCTATTCACTGATTAAAAACTTAGATCATTTTAACCTTATCCCAGCTGAGAGAAATACATACCACACTGGGCATGTTAATTAGAAAAACTCAGGTTTTCCATTTAGTAATTGTAACACCACTTTGACAGTGACTTACTTTTAATTGAACCTCTCTTCTTAGTTGTTACCTGCTCACATGAAAGAGAAATGTGACAAGAAATTGTAAAAAATATTAAAATCTTCATGTATAAGATACATTATGCAATTGGATAAAATATCTTTATTTATTATATTTCTAGTTCTGGTGTTTTATTTACAGTTTGGATTTAAATTATTTAGTGTAAAAATGTAAAAAATTCATTTGCCAAGATTTAATGTCAGCATGTCAGACTGAAATGATCCATACAAAATGGTACTTTCTTGACTAGTTTTAAAATCAGTAGATGAGAAAAATTTAAAAACTCATTTATTTAAAGTGATTAATGCAGAATATTCAGAACAGACCTTCTAAACTCATGAGATAAAATCTGTGTTCTGGGACTGAAATCTTTTTGCTATTTAGTTCCCCCTGTCCCTCTTGGTGGCCGATAACATCTTCTTTGTCACTTGTTTTCATAGCCTGTATATATTTTCTGATTCTTTCTTTCTGTTATCTCAAATTTAGGGTCCATGTCCATATCTTGCACTACAATGTTTTTAAGATCAGACCTCCTTATTTTTATACACATTTCTAAAAATTTGTACAGTAAAGAGGTTTAATCTAGATGAGATGACTGGATGAATGTGTTAGAGTGGTGCCATTCAGACTTTTAAAAAGTCAGAAATCAAACTCAGACAGTGTAAAGGTGGAGCAATAGTGTTGCACAAAACCACCAGACTCTCTTCTGATGGCACTAAGAAACTCAGTTTCAAAGATGCCAACCATAGTAAAACTGCACTTTTGCTTGGTAATCCAGCCTGTAACTATTACAGCGTTATAAACTGCTTTGAACTCTTACTGAGTTGGAGTCTTTTAAAGGTCTACATTTCCAAAGGGCAAAGAGATAAAGTTTCCATTAGCCAGTCATGAATTTCTGAGTTTTCAAAGTGAGAAAACAAGGCTTAAGATCAACTTTTGTCTACAACCACAATCTTTTTACACAAATGGTAGGGGCTTTTTTCAATCTGGTGTAGAAAGATGTGCAGATAAAAAAATTTAGTCGTCTTGTAACTATGCAAGAGAATTATAGAGACTAGGGTTCTATTTTGTTTACGTCATATCTGGATTGCCACTCATGAATTAACATATCTAGTATATTTCATTCTTTTAACAGATACAAATAGTCTGTAATTTCTTGACTCAAAGCATTCTAAAATCAATGACAGTTTTAAATAAACGGAGATTATTTTACTCACTCTGCTTTTGATGAGAGGTCATTCAACTCATTAAAAAATACATTAACTACATGAGGTCATAAATCCTAAAAATATTTAGATAAGATCTGAATGCCTTATTCAAGTTGGAATTTTTAAGAAGTTGAAAGTTCATCTCATACACAGTGAAATTCTAGATTCCAGATCATCCTTTGATGAAGAACTGGGACATGAGTTCTATGTTAGGAATAGAGTGAGAGCGACCCTTCCATACTACTCTGAAAGTCCTGTAGAAACCAGAAAGTTCAAAATGAGTGGCAAAAAGTCCCCCATTCAAAACCAACAGCTCCATTTTTATTTTTAAAAAAATGCAATAATATTTTTAAAATTAGGGTAGTAGTTGGCCATATTGTGTCTTGAGTTTGAAGCAAAGTGGGATCTGGTTGGGCAGGACTTCTTTTGGCAATGGTGAATTGCCAAAAATTGTTTCAGTTTTGTATGTGATCATAGAAACACACTTTTCTGGCTTTAAGCAGCAGAACAGCAATTGCAATTATGAATTCTGTTTCTGCTTCAAGGTCTTAGGGAGGCTGGGATCTAGGAGGTGTCAAAGATGGAACGCACTGGTGATTCTCCATCTCATTTCTAGTTGATTCAATGCAAGGATTTGGTAATATCTTCCTTCCTTTCTTTTCTAATGACCCTACCCTTGTGCATTTCTATTTGCTTGAGAAACTGCCAGATGCAATGTTTTTCTTCATTTTTTCTAGTCCTAGGAAAAACATGTTTCATGATTGACTCTTTTCCCTTCCCATCATATATCTTTTAACAGACCACAGATCTATTCAAGATCTCCTATGACCTTCTATTTATCTTTTTTTTTTACCTGTTTCTTTAAGTCATTAAGATATGCATTCTTAGAAATTTGATCACCAGAAATCTTCTCTGTGTTGCTTTTGGACCACTGCCGTTTACATTTATTAACTATAACTAATGGGAAGAAAACTTCTTGATTTTGGACCACATTTGCTCTTTCTTTGGCTTTGTCCATTTTGCTGCTTTCAAAGAAAGCAAAATATTCATTTTGTTCCTTTCATGCAGTAGAAAAGGAGATAAAAAGGGAGACACTCCAAACCTTCAGATGGACTTCACAAAAAAAGTGACAATTTTTGAAAGAAAGGATCTGAAACATTTTTGGAGCACAATCTATGGAGGAATGTTTAATGGTAAAGGCTGAGAATTATTACTCAAAGGAAGTTCTGGTGATCCTGAAAATTACAGATTAATAATATTACCAAACATTGACAAGGTGCATGGAAAATTAGCAATAAATGAGCAATAAAAACTGCAATGTATATTAGAGATTTTGTCCTTGAGGCAATCATATCTATTGCTTTTGCACATGATATTTGTAGAGATGATTTTGACTTCCACGTAGTCAAAAGAATTGTAATCACATTAAAGAGAAACATTAGCAATTAATTACTGCAGGGAAGAAACTGAGAAGACATAGAATTTTATTATGCACACTGTTTAAATATATGTGTATTTTGTTATGCACAAAAAATGCTATAGGATCACCTAAATTATATTGTGAAACTACTAACTCTTTGCTAGTCCCTCTAATAATTACTGGTAAGGCCAGTGTTATTTAATAATTTCTGTGCGAGGAAAGAGTACATTTGGAGGAGCCTAAGGAAGAAGAGCAAAGAAACCTCCTTTAATACTTTTCCTTCCCCTTTGTGTAACAATGACTCTTCACATTGCATTCCCTTAGCCCCAGTATGAAGAGTCCTCACTCTTTTTCTCATTTACAGAATTAATATAAAGGTTGTATATAGTTCCACACAGAGGAACCAATTATACCATAGTTTCTTAATATGCTGGCTTCAGCAGTGGAGAAAAGTAGAGACATTCTGGACCCTTCTCTTCTGGACATGAATTTCCACATCTGCTTTACATTCCACCAGGACTGTTTTCATAGCTGCTTAAAGTAGATTGTTGAAATGATCTGGATTAAAATCAGTCCTAAGGGATAGTTAGCATATAGTAGAAATGCTATAGGATCCAGATAGCTTGTAATTTAAGGATTTAAAGTCTGTGCATAGTTTTCCTAAATCACCATACCAATCTTCTTCTCTTTAAGATTTTTATAATATTCAGTTGGTCCCTTCCTAACTGCGTATTAGAATATGGTGTTCTGACTTCAGCAGAAGAGCATCATGACGTAGAAGTCATCGCCCAAAAGCAGCAGTAGGTTAGCTCAAAATTAGCTGGTGTTTCACACACAGATAATTTCCTGACTTCTATGTAGCACGAGGCAAGCAGGACGAGGTTTTGTTCAGGTAGTTGAGCCAAGGCATTTCACAAGGCTAGCACTAAGGATTAGGCTAATCCCCTGGCTGCCCTAGAAGGTGTTCCTCGGTGTTGACAACAGTGGGATAGCACACGGACTCAGGGCAGTGAATCTGTCACTGCACTGCAGCTCACAGGCTCAGGGCTCTGCTGAAATTCTTGAAAACTCTGCCTTGCAGTCTTGTCTGCTTGGGTGGCTACATGGTTACAGTTTGCACAAATATTTTGGCTTGTTCATTCAGTCTGCCTATAGAAACTCACTATTACTCCCTATTAAACTGAGAAATATAGTTATCTTCTATACACAGCTGCCAAAGCTACTCCCTATGGACCTAGCTTTCCCTAAGGACCTTATTCTCCTTTCTGTTTCTAAGTACTCTGCTACAGTGTAACTTTAGGATAAGGCAAGCGTTAATGCTCCTTTTATGAAGTTCTGGTTACATTTCTTGTTCTTTTAAAAACAAAGATGAATACAGCATCTAAAAAGCATAGAAAACTTTACTGGATTAGAAGCTTTGTGTTTGTAAGGGTATTTGTGTGTGTGTGTAGTCACTCTTCTTAAATGACTGAAAGAATGGTCTTCAATTTCTCACTAGATCAAAATGAATTGGAAATGTAGAAGAGAGATTTTCATAATATGAGAAGCACTGGCATCAAAGTAAAATTCTAGGTACTCCAAGCTTCAGCCAGTATCGGTCCTGTTCATATTATAGATAAATGAGTTCTCCTATCTAATGAAAAGATATTGACAAGATTAGAATGGAAATCATCCACTTTGAATTTTATCTTTTCTAATCTGTTGTCTGATATCAAATAAGCATGACAGATAGCTAACCTATGTTCAGCAAAGTCAAAGGAAAAAGTTCAATTTGAAATGAATGATTGTATGAACAGAATTTATGTCCTTCACTGTGATTAACTACTTTTTTTTTTATTTTGGGAAGAATGTTATAATTAAAGTCATTCTCTAATTTAAAATTATTTGAGAAGCTCCATGGGAATGAAATTTATTTTGTCTTTTACTTTAAGCTAGCTCGCTTGTTTTGGCTGGTAACATCATTTTTGTCAGCATTAATTGCACCTAACACTTGAACATTGGCATATGCTATTATTCTACCTCTGTGGTAAAGTGTGAAGAAAATACATAAAATGTCCAAGCAATAATCACATATTTTACACATTAATAGTGTTGATACTTAAATAGTATTGAACTGATTGTACAGGGTCTGGCTGAGTTGACATTCTTCACAGCAGCCCACATGGTGCTGTGCTTTGTTTTTATGACTACACCACTGCTGGTATCATACCAACATCTTAGTTATTAGTGAACAGTCCTTACACAGACTTTATGTTTCCTTTTTCTGATTTTGCACACGGGGACCCCACCCCTGCCTAAAGAGTGGAGGGGCGGAGGCAAGAAACAGCCTGGAAAGCCGGGATAAGGGAGAGGGGAGAGAGGTGGGCAATTGCCTTACAAAGTGGCTGTTGCCTGGAGGCTGACTGGCCATTTGCCTGCTTGTGAGAGATGGTGAATGATTGCTTTTGCAAGTGCTTTTCCCTCTTTCCTTTGCTTGGTATACAGTCTTTACCTGAATCCATAAGTTTTCTAACTTTTATTTTTCCTATTCTTTACCCCATCCCATGGCAAGCAGGAGTATGTTGGGCACTGAGGTAATGACTTTGTCTGTTTAATTACTGGGCCAGGTAAATCCACCACACTGATCTGTATTTCATTCTGCGTTAATTTTGTCGTTCTAAGCAGCCATATTGAAATTTAATTTATAAACAAAATATGTGCACAGTGGAAGCAACAAGATACAATCTGAAAGATCCACTGAAGTGAATCTCACTTCAAAATAAAGCTCTGTTCGTTATAATACTCAGAGCTGGTCTGGTTTTAGTAGGAACAAAACAAGAGATAAATCAATCTCATCTCTTGAAAGTAGCTCCTCTTTTTAACCTCTAGATACTCTCATACATGAAATACCTATCTCAATAGAAAGCAATAATGTGCAATGGAATAGGTATTCTGACATTACTAAAATCCTAATGTCAGACTTACTGTGATTTAATTTATGTCTTAGCAGAGTACTTAATTCTTAACACCCTATTACTTTACACATAACTGGCATTTTTGGGAATGATATCAGTGTAATATTAAGTAATAGGAAAAAAAGAAGCATTTAAATATATCACAAAATTCTTTCTACAATTTTAATTTCTACCAATACACCAATAAAAACAAAAAATTTAATTTACAGGCCAACCCAGAAAATACCCAGGTTCTATACTTACTCAAGCTGTACTAAATACATTAGATAACATGAGAAATATTTTTTCTGCTAGATGCTTCTCTTGTGTTTTATTTAAATGCTGTCTTTAAGATAAATAGCAAACAATCAACAGCAATTCAGAGGTATTTCTTTGATTGTTGATAAACCAAATCCAATACTCATAATGTTGAAATCTCAAAACTCCACTTTCTATAGAATATTCACTAATGTGTCAACTCTTTTTTTATACTGAAAATAATTACTCAGAAATAAACTGCCTCCTCAAGTCTTGCAGGCTAAATCTTTGAAAGGATTAGGAACTACTATGATTGTATTAGAAACCTTTTAACAATCAAAATAAATTATGATATTTCTAGATAAGCCTGGAAACATGAAACATGTTCTTAAAAGGGTCATAATTATATTCATGTTAGGCCAAGAAACTGAATCAGAAAGGCAAGACTAAAGGATATCCAGTCCTCCAGTCTTCTGACATCTTTCAGAGTAGATTCAAAATTTTGCTTGCTGACCTCTTATTTTGGCTTGAGACCCAGCTACAACTTATTCCAAAATCTGTTTAATGCAGGAAGGAGAGTGAAGGGCATTTCTTGATCATGAATCTTGGATGAATAAGTCACACAAAAGTATCTCTTGCCTATCTGTCTTGCTAGCCTCTCAGGCTGACAAAGCAAGGGCTGATTTGTAAACCATTTATAAGATTTTGTTGAAAAACAGTAAAGACAAAACAGATGCTTGGAGCTCCTCAAAAGCTCTGGGGCAGCTAAGTCATGCAGATAATCATATTCTGGTTAACAAACATTTAACCAGAATTATTTCCTGAACAACTGGATACTGCTACGTGTAAATCTGATACGTTGTTCAGACTACTTGGAAACAAGTAATACATCACCTTTCCCTGGTCAACATCACATCCCAAATCACTGAGGAGTCATACATCTCTAATCAATGCTGGCAACAATTCCTTACGTTTTGAGTTATCAGCTCTCTGGGATTTCTGTCAGTTGCAAACCAGAAACTAATGCAATGATCTCTTCACTTATATCCCAAAGCCTTTGTATATCTCCCACAGTGATTCTGTTCAACTGTGGGTTATTCCTGAAGGCCAAGATCCATCTGACTAAAACTGGGCAAGAAGGCCTAAAGATCTTCCTGCATTATAGGAAATTATTTGCTAAATTTATTAAGTAATGTTCCTGTTCTAATCAGCACTGGTGAAAATATCCAGTAAACTATTCTGCTTCAGGAAACAAATATCAGAAACCTGTTTATCAACTGTGGGCATCTTTGGAGAATAATGTAGGAAATATGATCAATGAAGGAAGACCAAGGAATTTGCATCTCACAATCCATAGAAAATGAAAGAATATTCAACAGCTGTACCCAAATTTTTGTACCAACCATCTCCCAATGGAAGAAATAACTGCTCCCCCTGTTTACTGAGCAGACAGAATCTTGCTAAACAGAGATAATAAACTAGGTAAGGGATTTACAAAGCAATTTCAAATATTAGAATTTTTCTGCAGTTGAAAATAACTAATTCTTAGTATAGCTCTGCCTCTATTCTTAATGTAAGTATTAACCAGGCAAGTGCTTGCATGTATGACCCCTTGAGGTTTGTTTTAACCATATTTTCTAACTGTTGCAATAGTAAAAATGGATTAAGGTTCTATTTCAGGAGCTTCTTAAATTGGAGCTTCATGATAAAAATAAACTATTTAAATAGTATCCTTTTCTCTGAAGTCAACTACAGCTTAATGATACCAGTAACAGCTATAATTTCCATAGCTCAAAGAGAACCAAAAAAGGAGAAAATAGTTTCTTATTTAAATATTTTCTGAGATTGCTAGTTCTGTTCTTTCAACAGAACTCTGCTTTCTGTACTACTTAATACATAATTCAGCAGTGTCATTTTTTGTCACAATAACTGAAGATATTGTTTAGATAAACTGGGAAATCAATCCCTATTGTGTAACATTTTTATGGACAGGTCACATACACCAGAAAGAAAAGGGACAAAGCAGGCAGATGTGACTAAAAGGGCAAAAGAACAGTTACTAGGATGGTTGATAATTTATATGGCCTTACTCTCAAGAAAGTACTTTGAAAATATCTTAAAGCTGAGCAGCTTTTACCCTTGGACTGAAGAAAAGAGAGTTCACATGGTCTAAATCAGCATTTTCATTTGGGTCAGAAGTGCATTCCCAAAGGTACCCACACAGCATTCCTTGGTTCGTATCATGGAATAGCATTGGAACATGCAAACTCGGTTTGTCTCAGGTGTAACTGAACCATTTCTGTACTCTGCATCTCACTGATCTGTGCTTCTGAACCTAATGGTTGTTCAGTTCATGGGCCTAAATTAGAGCTGGTTGAAGTTAAATACCATAATGAGCATATAACAGATTTGAGATTCTCAAGAGCAAGTGTTTTACTCAGCAAATTGGCTCTTATTTCTCCATACTGCTTTCACATATGGGTGGACATGCAGAATCCTTCCTTAGGAGGGATGGTTTGGCCTCATGCACTCCATCACAGTTGTGGTGGATCAACATTCCTCTGCTGATCCTTTTTCTTGCCTTTAGCTCACCTCCTGACACATGCCCTGCAGACTCCAGTATGTCCATGATCAAACAGCATCAGGTTCTTTATCCTCAGGCAGGATGAAAAAAAGTGGGGGAAGCAGCAAACCCACAGGCTCTGAGAAAAAACTTAGCTGCCTTTTTTTTTTTTTAAATTGGAAAAGCCTAAACAGAGGGGAAAGCAGAACACAACCTTCCATTTCTTCCAGTGGTAGTGATCTTATGTCAGTATATATGGCACCCTGTGGGACCTGGCAGCACCATATTCCAACTCTAATAGTGCTGATGATGTCAAGATGCTGATGCTTTATGGGGTCATGGTCCTCCATTGTGTTGCCTTTGGGGTGGAAAACACTATGAGCATTTGAGTATCAGGAGAGGGATCTTGTAAATTCTTCATTAAAAGCTATAATATACCAGCTTTAAAATACATACATATACATATACATATATATATATATATATATACAAAGTATCTATCTCACACAATATCTTTATTAAGAATTGATATAATTTTATTTGATTCATAACCTCAGAAATAAGAGTCTTTCGTAAGGATTTCCTCCCTCTTCCCTCCTACTTTCCTATCTCTCCTCCTCCCTCACTGGTCCTTGTTTCCTGTGTTCTTTACCTCCTTTCTCACAACAATATGATGAATAAGAGTCTTTATTGTTTTGATTATGCAATGGGCTATCAAGCAAACATTGAACCATGACTTTCTGAATGTGCTTATGTTCACTAGCAGGTTCAGAAATGCTGAACATCCCAGAGAAGACTTGATCAAATACGGTCAAGTTGAATACAAATCTGAATAGTTTAGTCTGTGACTTGTTAGGTTGAAGTTCTCAAATATCCAAAGTTCAGTTACTATTTAATTTACTGTACTTTTTATCATTTTATGTTTGTTTGATTGGCTGGGGGCGGAGGGGATTTTTGCAGGGTTTTTTTTCCAAATAAGAATGGAAGCAAATAAAATAATCTGATTGCATTGTTTAGAGGGGAACAGGGAGAAAAATAGAAAAAAGAAAATTACTTCTCCCTTTAAATTCCACAAAGCTATTATTACTTGCAAAGTTGTCTCTCATATTAACATACTTACTTTCTGAGAGCCATAATACCCCTTCTCAGCAGACAGCTGAAAGCATCCTAGATGACACAAAATGTTTGCTTTTATTAAACCCATCATGGATCCTCTGGCCTCTGATAGTACACATTTGTTTATCAGCCTTAAAATGCCAAATGATTTTTTATTGCTCTTATTTGTCTTAAAGAAATGTTGTAGTTGAACTAATATTACGAGCTCTTTGTTGACATAGCTCGAGCTATATATATCTATGTTGAAAAATAGTATTCCTGTTAGCTCAGAGGTAACTGTTTTTCCTAGAAAAATAGAAAATAGTTTCATATAAATCTGCAAAAGTACAAAAAAACCCCAAACCTTAATTTCGTACATTACATCAAAGAATTCAAAATATTTCCATCATCAAAACAGCTGCTGAAGGTGATAAACACTGAAACTTCTGAGGAATGCAGTAAACTGTATTTGATGGATTGGGATTTCTAATTGTTCTTTGGAACAAAGGTCTGATTTTATTTATATAGATTTAGTGCTTACAACAAGTGGGCCACAAATCCAAGCTCTGTATTCCAAAACCTAGAATTTCTGGTTAAAAAATTTAAAATATGGATGAAAAACAGACGGCTAAATGTAAAAGGCATGGTTCTGTGCACAATTTATGCAGCAGTGTATTGCGTTTATGTGGCAAGGCTTTGGTGGCAGAGGGGCTGCAGGGGTGGCTTCTGTGGGAAAATACAAGAAGCTGCTCCCACATCACCCAAAGCCATTTTCAGGTAGCTCAAAGGCAGACCTGCTGCTGCCCAAAGTGAGCCTACCAGTGGTATTGATAGTGTCCCTGTGGTAACATAAATACAAAGGGCAAAAAGTCTTGCACAACAGGATCTGGAGAAGAGGAGTGGGAAAATGTAAGAGAAACAACTCTGCAGACGTTATAGTGGAAAAGAAAAGGGAGGAAGTGCCCCAGACACTGGAGCAGAGATTTTCCTGTGTTCCATGGACAAGACCATGGTGACATAGGTTGTCCCCCTGCAACCCATTGAGGTCCATGTTGGAGCAGATATCCACCTCTAGCCTATGCTAACCCTATGCTAGAGCAAGTGGATACGCCTGGAAAAAGCTGCCGCATGTGGAGAGACAATACTGGAGCAGGCATCTGACAGGAACTAGCCTGGAGGATTAACTCCCACAGAAGCAGGTTTTCTGGCAGGGCCCCACAGAGTTAGCAGTTTGTTCCTGAACTACTGCACCCCATGGAAAAGATGCACACTAGTGAAATTATAGAAGTACTGTACCCTATGAGACGGACCCCACACTGGAGCAGGGCTGGAGCAGGAGGAGGAAGGAGTGACAGAAATGAATCTCCATGAAATTCCTATTCCCTGTTTCTGTACGCTGCTCAGGGGAAGGACAAAGAAGTGTTGGGAGTGAAGTTGAGTTTGAGAAGAAAAAAAGAGTAGGGGGAAAGTGTAGATTGCTTTTGTTTCTCTTTATCATAGTGTTGCAACTAATTAGTAATATATTTTAATTTCCCCAAGTCAAGTTTGTCTTACTCGTGACAGTGATAGGTAAGTGATCGTCCTGAGTGTCTCAACCCATGAACGTCTCATTGTACTTTCTCCCCATCTCCTGATGAGAAGGTGTGAAAATGCAGCTTGACCGATGCAGCCAGGCAAGTTTAACACACCACAACCAGAAAGGTTTTCAATTGTTTATTTGCTATGTGTTGTTGTCAATTAAAATTGTAAACATCTTCTGAAGTTTTACCAGAAGCTTCCAGAGCATGGGATAGATTGTCTTTAGGAAGTCCCCACATTCCTTACTGAGAAAAAAAGAAACAAACCTCAAAACAAAACAAAACATGAACTTTAACATGGTGATAGAGAAGAAGGAATAAAAATAAATTATTAAAGTATTACTTTTCAACTGGAAACTCTTTGAAGTTTAGTCCAGGGAATGATAGGCATAAGACGAGAGAGAAAGAGAGCTGAGATTGAAGGACATGCTAAAGTGAGAAAGAAAAGCACTTTGAGATTGTGTCATTCTAGAAAAAAGGAAAAAAAATTAAGTGCTTATGTTTTGATTTGAAAAGGAATTGAAAAAGGTCTGTTTAGAGAAGCAGGAGAATGGAATCTCTGAGAAATAATTTGAACCAGTGTGAGATAAACATATGCAACCTTGCATAATCATGGGAAACACTAAGACTTTAAGGCTGATGAGAGAGGGAGCAGGTGGAAGGAAATTGAATAGGCCAGGGAAGCCAATCATTTTAGTATCAGCATTTATTATGATTTTACACACTGTGATCACATTTATGAATTTAAAATTTCATAACTATTATGATTTTTTGAAATAGCATTATAAGGATACAATGATAAATAACAGGAATTACTCTACGAAATTAGAAAAAAATGGTTTAAATATTATTGACATTTGATTTCTTGGCTTTAAACACCTGAACACTGCAAAGTCTTGCAGAAAAGGAAATTTGGCATTACATATCATAAATTTGAAGAAGAGGAAGCATGTAAATTATTCATGCTAAAATACAATCAAATCAAACTATTTTCATATATGTGCAGAGATTTGGAATAAGAAAAGAAATCCACTAACTTTTAGATTTCATTGCAGAGAAAAGTTTCAAAAAGGTGCATAAATAATAAATTAAATTATTTTGTTGCCAAAGATCAGGAGATCAAGCATGATCATTTTTTATAAAGTATTTATATTTGTTCTATATTAACATGTTCCTTATGAGTGTTCAATGTATGATGCTTTCATAAAGTACACTAGGCAGTCTCTACTACAGGTAGAGGTGAAAGATGATCCATCTCAAGATAATTTTGCAAAACATTTTATTTGTAAGACTTAAATTTGCTACCTTTCCAGGAAATTGTATCTCTCTCATGGTTACAACATCCCTCCTAGACTGTCTTTCTCGTCATGCCTACCCAGCTGCACAGTGACTAAATTTGCTTAAGGAAGTGCCAATCTCCCCTGCTTCAGAGCCCTGCCCTTGGCAGTTGAAGCTGCCAGGACATGGCAAACATCTGGCCATCCTTCATGCTGATCCCATTCCAAGTGGGATGTGTATTAGACTGGTTAACAAACCAGATGTAATCTGTCCCTGGGATTTTTACATATATTATATTAGTTACATTGGAGCAGTGGTAACAGAAAAAATGTCCCTAATAAAACCCCAAGCTGGAAATAACACTGTTATGTGCGTTGAAAAGTTTTCATTGCAGATTTTTAAGAAAAATCGTGGGGATTTAGAGAGGCAGGGGAAAGTATTTGTGTTAGAGAAAAATATTTTTTCATTAGTGGGCTGAAAAATGAAATATTCTAGCTAAATACCAAATTCTGTACAAATTTTGTGAAAGCTCTAGGCTTTCTGTCCATTTTCTTTGTTCCCAGAACTTTAGCTGGACTGGTTTTCCCGTAATATGGAACTGCCGAGAAAGCTTAAAAATCCTCTCTTGACAAGTTTAGTTAGAACTATTACTGACAAAATATGTGTTTTAAAAAACTTGTGAAACTTCCTGAGAAGCTTTTTTTCTGACTCAGGGAAAGGTCAGGAATTGAGAACCTACATCTCCATCAGTGGTGAAATAACACTGTAAGTGGACAAAATTTGGAAAGGTGTTTGTTTTTCTTTGGCTAGATGTTTGTCAGGAGTTGAAGATGTTTATTGTTTAGTATCAATTTGAAATTTCATTAACAGCTTTTAATGCATTTTAGCCTTTTAAATAATTGCTTTCATAGTTTCTGATTTCTGTGGATGACTACGTCTGCAGAACTCACTGGCTTCTGATGCTGCTTGTTCTGTTAACCATAAATTATATCGTCAAACTATGCAATCCTAATAATTTTGTTCTGATACTGCTCCAGCTAATGAAATCTCTGAGCATGCTTGGGCATCTCCTGCTAACAGGGAAAGGTGAATTTCCCTCCAATACCACCTGCAGACCTATTCAGTCACAGTTAATGAATAGCTCCATTTGTCACTATGCAGCAGCAGCTTCTTATTTCTTCTTTGCCTCACAACTTCCATCCCGGAACATAGGTTATATTTCTTTCAGCTATTTGTTTTAATGGCTGTCATTAAGTGCTTTGGTAGCTTCCTTGGGCTCTGTCTGTAATCAGTGAAGAAAGGTGTCTCCAGAGAATTGAATGGGAGCATTTGTATCAGGGGCTGCTCAAAATGTCCTGGGTGAACCCTCTTCACTTTACTGTGGAAACTGAGTGGGATGAATATCCTGGAGAATAAAATGATGTTATCAGTCTATTATTAAGCAATTCGCTTCAAGTTTTTTGTTCCACCATCCCATCTTGAAAATCAGTTTGGAGGTTTGGTTTGTTTCTTGCTTTTGTTTTTGTCTCCTGGCTAGCTCTTCATCTTCTTTCAGTATTTCTGCTTCCTTCCAAGATGATTTTTCTGATCACATTTTTCCTTTAGCTCATATTCTATGCTAGTAAACCATTTTGAGACCACCTTTGTCACAACAAAGAACTGTTATGGGAAATGTCCATAACAGCTATGTCACAAAGCAAGCGGAGTCGTGCTGCTGATCCTAGTCACAGCCTCAGCCAAAATTGCTTTCTGGGAATACCTCAAGATCTTAGACAAAAAGCAGAGGAGCACTGGCAAGAAGACCTAACTACCTTTGGGTTGAGTTTGGGTTTTTTTGGAATGGGACATTGGAAAAGATAATTCCAATTTCATCTCATTCCTATAACACTGAAAATTATTGTTTAGGTCCTAAAGGATGGGATGCCATCCAGATGGAACTAGACAAGTTCAAGAAGTGTGCTTATGGGAATTGCATGCAATTTAACAGGACCAAGTTCAAGGTGCTGCCCCTGGGTTGGGATAAGCCCTGGTATCAACACAGGCTGGGGGATGAACAGATGGAGAGCAGCCCTGCCCAGAAGGACTTGGGGGTGCTGGTGGGTGAGATGCTGGACATGACCCAGCCATGTGCACTCACAGCCCAGAGAGCCAAACGTGTCCTGGGCTGCATCCAAAGCAGCGTGGGCAGCAGGGCCAGGGAGGGGATTCAGTCCCTCTGCTCCTGTGAGACCCCACCTGCAGTGCTGCATCCAGCTCTGGGGTATCCAGCACAGGAAGGACATTGATCTGTTGGTCCAGGGAAGTCCATGAAGATGATCAGAGGGATGGAGCACCTCTCCTATGAGGAAAGGCTGATACAACTGGGATTGTTCAGGCTGGAAAGGAGAAGGCTTCAGGGTGACCTAACTGGGGCCTCCCAGTACCTGAAGGCAATTTAGAGAAAAGAGGAGGTGAGACTATTTAAAAGGGCATGTAGTGACAGGACAAGGGGGAATGGTTTTGAATTGAAAAAGAGTAGGTTTAGAATAGATATTAGGAAAAAATCCTTTATTGTGAGGGTAATGAGGCACCGGACCAAGTTCAAGGCCAGGCTGGGGGAGGCTCTGGGCAACCTAGTCTAGTTGAGGGTGACCCTGCCCACAGTGAGGGGGTTGGAACTAGATGATCTTCAAGGTCCCTTTCAAACCCAAACCACTATATGATGATGATTCTATGAAATAATAACTCCTCACACTTACAGTTATCCATTCTGAGTGTAAATGGTTCTTGAAAGACATACTGGCTACAAAAAACAGAATTACCAAAATAGAATGAAATAGAATGAAACCACTGTTTGATTGAATGGTATATTCTGGACAACAGTATATGTGAAAAATGCAATCCTTAACTGAAAAGGTATTTAATCATGTAAATCTTCTTAGCCCTATGATAAATATCAGTAATGTCACTCAAAAGATCCAAATCTATATATGTCTAGATGTCATACTGTGCTTTGGAATTGCACAGAAAAAATATTTCTTTTTCATTCGGTGAAATATCAGCAATTCTATATCAGTGACTCTTTCTTTATTATTATTCAAAGTAATCTCTTATTTGAGTGCTATGGGATTCTGCTCATAATTTCCATTTTTTTCTGTATTACTACTTTTGCTATATTAAAGTTATTCCCTGTATATTTTCTAGGAAAAAAAAAAATTACTGTTTCTTACTATGTTTTGTATTTCCATATGTTCAGTCCAGATTATTGTATTTGTATCTAACAAAGATCAAATTTATTAGAAAGGGAGATTTTACCAGGTATTTCACATCAAAATGACACTATACCAAATTTGTCTACTATTCTCTCCTTGGTTTCCTGATTTTTTCTTTCCTTGTTCATTTTTCATCTCTTCTTGTTTCTTTGCATCTTAAAAGGTCTGATGTGTTTTTCAATATCCACTCCCATGGATTTGGTTAGTCATATATAAATCTTAAAATAAAAAGGAAAGAGAAATAATTTTGAGGTTTTTTATAAATCGCTGATAGTCACTTTTATGCCACTTCTATAGATTGTTCAAATGTAGCAAAATTAGTGGAAGGTTTTATAATACTTTTGTATGTTGCTTACAGAGGAAAATTTTGCCCACTATTATCTCGAAGGTTATAGTGCCCTCTAGTGCTACAGTTCTAATACTTTTTTCCCACTAGTTCTAAATGCATAGAAGATGAATAAAATTAGGTAATACTCAGGAATTTAAATAGTGTCCAGGAAGGACAGGGGGTGCAGTAATAATCATGTGGCATAGTTATTCGAAACCACATGAGTGCTTACGAATTTAAGAGGCATTTTCCCGCATACTACTTTTGGATGACAAAGGCCTTGGCACATTTACTCTTACACAACTGCATGCAATGTCTAGGAAGCAGTAATCTCTGTTGGGGAGGTTGAGAGGTATCTGACAAACCTGAGAAAAGGATTTGCCATATTCTTTTTGGCACCCCAGTCTGGGAGGGAAAATATTGCACCATTCTCAATACCACAAACATTGCTTTGAATTGTTGCAGCTTTCTTTCATGCTGTTCACATGATGTCTGAAGGATGAGTTCAACAAGCATTTTAGAACTTTTTGTGTTAGCATCAGAGACGGGGGGAAGCAAAGATGGACAATGACAGAGTAGAACAATACGGGAAGGAAAAAGACTCACTGTGAAAGCAGAAAAAGAAAGTATCTTTAAGAGGAAGAGAGAGAAAATTCTGTTATCTACTGCCTTAGAATTAACAGATTTTATGCAGTGAATGAAAAAGAAAGAAGGCCCATTTATTCACATTTTCTGTTTATGCACTGAGTTAGTGCTGCAAATCCTTCTTGTTGCATATAGCCTTTGTAAATTTTGTCAAACTCTGCTGCATTGAACATTACATGTATGCCTTCCTTTGGACTTTATATCGCCATCAGTTAGCACAATGGCTTTGCATTGTGGTACTTCTAACATTTCTCATTTTATAGTTAAACAACTTTGCTTGCAAAGAGTTTTGAAGGATGATGATGATGATGATTATTATTATTATTAATCTTTCTTAATTTTCATTTATATGAGGATATTATTGTAAGAATTTTCATCCTAGAACCTTCTTCCCTAACTGTTATTAATTTTCCTAAAATTATTCACAGTTGCTCAATTGATTCTCTGAGTTCTTTTTAGTTAGACTTTCTGACTGGAAACATTTTGATGATGGGTATACACTTTAGAAAATTAAATTATATTTCTCTCAGCCTGGAGATTTCAGCTTTCTTTTGTTCACCAGCAGAAGTAGAAAAGTCTTACATTCATCTTTTTAGCAATGATATTTTTGATGAATGACAGTTCAAAGGTTTGAAGCTTCTGAATGTAGATTCTCAGGTCTCATTGATTAGTGGAGTTGCTTGGTTTAGATAGGTAGCTTGAAATCAGAATTTACTTAGTTTAAGATTATTTCAAGCTGTGTTTTATCAAGAAACTGATGAGGAAATTTACCTAATATGTGATATGTTTTGTGTCCTGTGTATTTCTGTGATGCTGTACATGAGGTCTTCAGCATGACTAGGACCTGGCTGTCCAAATGTTATTAGCGAACAGGAGAAAAAGGAAAAGAAATTTTTCGAAAAAAGGAAAGAGGGAAAGGGAAAGGGAAAGGGAAAGGGAAAGGGAAAGGGAAAGGGAAAGGGAAAGGAAAGGGAAAGGGAAAGGGACCTCCTAACCCACCCCCCTCTATATTTACATTGGTCTACTTTATCCTGTGTGATCTGTAGGGAATGCAAGGGGCCAGGTACTGATCTGGGCCAAACTGCTTTAAAGTTCAGTAGCTCAGCAGCCATATAGAACCAACACAAAGTTCACTTTCTACAAAAGCTTCTTGTATAAAGCCTACAATTCCAAACCAGTGCATGTAGTTTTACGCTGTCCTGGAAGCAAGGACTATAAGTGCTCTGTGTAACAATAATTAGACTTGTGTAAACTAGTGTATGTGGCATCAGCACCTACTTTTAAGGTACGCAGTAGTTTTCTGTCTGGTTGGCAAAGTTGTATTAAAGACCTCCTTTGAACTCATCACTCAGTAGAGGATTGAGGAAAATGTCTCTTGTTTATGTGCACTTCTTTTTAAGATTTATTTTCAGTTCTTCATTGTTCCTACTTTGTGGTATCTAATTTAATGCACTAGAGCTTCCCTGAGTACCATCTGATGCATTTCATTGCTGCTTTTGCAAGACAGTGTGCCAGAAAAAAACATCTGGTTTTAAATTACAGTGAATTAAGCCAGCTCTCTGATCTGAGTCCTGGGAGGCTAGAATATACAGCAGAGAAGCTCTTTCCTTTTATGTATGTAGTGCAAAAGACATCTCTGCTTATTATTTGCTTTAGAAAAGTTATCAAAGTGTAAACAGAAAGTGTAATAAAATAATTTAAAATATATTAAAAAAACCCAATGAAATATCTAAATGTCACAAAAGCTCTTAATAACCCAGTGGTGGCAGGAACCATTTGTTGTATTACCAGGAAGTACTGTACCATGTACTTCAGCAACAGCTCCGTTTCCATGAGGCAGCAATGGTAATAGCACACTGTAATTTGTCTCACCCATGTTATACTTACGTGCTGCTAAAGTAGCAAAATTCTTGAGCCCCCAGGGTGTACAGAACCTGGAAGGTGCCTGTAAGGCTGGGTGAATTTTACCTTATAGCTTAAAATCAAGTCTTAGATAAGCTTATTCAATATATAAAAGGCTTTATGAGCATAGATTTACAGCTCTGCACTTTTTGCCTCCCCGTATGGCTGCTTGCAATGCTCCACAAGGGGGTTCAATGCTGGTTTAGCTCTAAATGCTTCAGACACTTCTCAGGAAATCTTGAAGGAATCGGCACAGTGGGATAATCTTATCTGAGGACCAAAGTCAAGCTCTTTTCTTTTTTTCTTTTTCCTCCCTTCCTCTCCTGGTGGAAAACTAGAAAGAGAATTAGTTGGATTTGTGATGGAAAATCAGTTTTGGAGGCTGCAAATATTACTTTGAGAAGTGTTGCATTAAAAAGATTATGACATGTGAGGCAAGGTTGAGATTGCAATTTTTGGAAAATATATTCTGGTGACTGTTGTAGAGAGATTTTCATGTGAAAATCTAGAATAACTGTTCTAAAATGGGCAGTAAAAATAAATAAATAGGGTTATAAATACAGCAGGCTTTGCTTGAATTTGCTACTACCACTGGAAAAGAGAGAAACAAACAGATTTTTTCAAAAGGTTAGCTTCCCTACCACTCTGATTTACATAAGCATTTGAGTCTATTATAATGTTTTGAAGAACTTTGTGGTCTTGTGCAGTTGAGTAGGTGCATTACTCTGAAAGAGATCATGAAGTTGTAAGAAGACTTTATGATATCCATTATCAAAAAGGAAATTTTTCATTGGTAAATGTGTGCTATAGGACACAAGAGGTTCCCCAACAGGCTGACAAATATAAAAAATATTCTACTCTTGCAAAACAAACCGACCAAAGCAAACAGCCAAACAAGAAAACAAACAAAAAACCAAAACCCCACTACTATGAGAACTCCTCAAATTTTTAACTATTTGAAAGGTATATATAGGTAACAGTGTTACAGGTATTATAATAAACACTTCAGTTCAGGTAAACATGTCCCAGGCATTCACTTTGTGGTGGGTTGACCCTGGCTGGATGCCAGGTACCCACCAAAGCCAGTCTATCACTCCCCTCTGCAATTGGACAGGGAAGAAACAAAAAGCTCATGAGCTGAGATAAGGACAGGGGGAGATCATTCATTGGTGACTGTCACGGGCAAAAAAGACTCGATTTGGGGAAATTAATTGAATTTATTACCAATGAAAATTAGAGAAGGGTAATGAGAGCTAAAAGAAATTTTAAAAACCCAGCTTCCTCCCACCCTTCCCTCCTTCTCAGGCTCTACCTCCTCCTGCAGCAGTGCAGGGAGACAGGGAATGGGGGATGCAGTCAGTTCCTTACATATTGTTTCTGCTTTTGCTCAGGGAGAGGGGTTTTCCCCTGCTCCAGCATGGGGACCCTCCCACAGCAGACAGTCCACCATGAACTTCTCCAACTTGATTCCTCCCCATGGGCTTCAGTTCCTCAAGAACTGCTCCAGGGTGGGTCCCTTTCTGTGGGGTGCAGTCCTCCAAGAACAAGCTGCTCCAACGCGGGTCCTCCCCAGTGTCCCGAGTCCTACCAGGAAACCTGCTGCAGCATGGGCTGCTCTCTCCCTGGGTCTGCAGGACCCTCCCTCAGCATGGGCTTCCTGTGATCACAGCATTCACCTGCTCTGTCATGGGTCTCTTCCATGGGCTGCAGGGGCACAGCTGCTTCACCATGGTCTGCACCACAGCTCTGGTGCCTGGAGCACCTCCTCCCCCTCCTTCTCCACCGACCCTGGTGTCTGCTGAGTTGTTTCTCTTGCACATTTTCACTCCTCTCTTCTTGGAGCACAGTTCAATCTGTAAAAATAATTTTTTTGTCCTTCTTAAATATCACAGAGGCCTTACTACCTTCTCTGATGGGCTTGGCTTTGGCTAGCAGTGGGTCAGTCCTGGAGCTGGCTGGCATTGGCTCTGCCAGACATGGGGTAAGCTTCTGTNACAGCATTCACCTGCTCTGTCATGGGTCTCTTCCATGGGCTGCAGGGGCACAGCTGCTTCACCATGGTCTGCACCACAGCTCTGGTGCCTGGAGCACCTCCTCCCCCTCCTTCTCCACCGACCCTGGTGTCTGCTGAGTTGTTTCTCTTGCACATTTTCACTCCTCTCTTCTTGGAGCACAGTTCAATCTGTAAAAATAATTTTTTTGTCCTTCTTAAATATCACAGAGGCCTTACTACCTTCTCTGATGGGCTTGGCTTTGGCTAGCAGTGGGTCAGTCCTGGAGCTGGCTGGCATTGGCTCTGCCAGACATGGGGTAAGCTTCTGTCAGTTTCTCACAGAAGCCACCCCTGTAGCCTCCCACACACCAAAACCTGGTCATGCAAACCCAGTACACACTTCAAATGTAAATTAAGCCTGAGTCTGTTAAGATTAGTCACAAATCTTGTGACTGGTTTTTCTGGTTTTTCTACTGTTTTTCTTTTCATTCTCCCCCTACCTTTATGTACATGGAGAGATTGTCCATAGGAAAGAAACAGCATTTTAAAGAAAATACTTTTAGTTTGAGAAAATGTATATAGCCCTGCTGAGCAGCACAGTTGGTTAGAATCTTCTTGCACATTTATGTCCTCTACAGACTGGAAGAGTAATGTACTTATATTATCCTTCTCGTTTTTAAATTTGTGAGTCAAAACTCTGTGGGAGACAATGACTAGCTCTGCATTGAATGCTGTGGATTTAGTGACATCCAACAGTGTACTTATGGAGTAACTCCACTAAAGTCATTATGTAAAGCCCACATGAGACAGATCTGCACATCTTTAAGTGTTATGTTTTATTATTCACTTTTCTGTTTTATTATTCTAGTTTTATGCAGATTATATTTTGACAAGAAAATCCATGCAGCCCTCTTTAAGTACTTTGCTCCATACTCTGCAACAGAGAAAATCAGAACAAGTGGAAGTAACAATCGGGCATTTATGCCAGTTCAGAGTGGCTAAGGTCAGTACCTTGCTGGCTAGGATACAGAGAAACCAATTTGTCAAAATTTCTTAGTATTCCAGCTTTATTTATACTGCTTTAATTGCACTGTGCAGATTCATTGATAGTTTGTGCTGTGGTACACTTCTCAACTCCGTGAAGAAACTTTTTCACCTAGCCAGACTAATGGACCAGTAAATATTGCTAATGACTGTTCTACATTCCCCATTGCAAAGCAACTGAAACATACTAGTTAATAAGAAAAATAAAGATTAAAACCACAAACAATAAATCATTTGCTTGAGCCTTTTGCCAATCTATAAATGCTTTCTTCATGCTGCTTTAAAAAGAAATCTGAGGCCAGAAGCTTTTCCAATCAGTGTTCAAGCTTTTCCCATATTTGTTCAGTTTTTGACTTTGGCTATTGGGCATTTTTCTAAGCTTATTTTTTGTAAAAATTTGGTGATTTATTGACAGAGGGAGTTCATGAAATATGTACTTTGGAATCAGAAGTGTGGATTTTCATAGGACTATATGCATATGAACACAAAGCCATATTAATACATAAGTGATCTGTCTCATGACTACTATCAGTACTTGAGTATCAGGTTCTCAAAATAACCATGCAAGATTTAGTTTGCTCCGTCCCTGTTCCCTAAGTTGTGAGAAAGGTTGAAGGCAGGATGGGACTCGCTGGGTGGATGAGAAGCCTTGCAATACACGCTTAGATTTGCAGGGCAATATGAGACAGACATTTCCCTTGGGTATAGTGGTTCTGCATTCCTTCAAACTATTCACATCATCCCAGAGGGTAGAGTAGCTCTCTGAGAGGAACAAAGGAACATTGTTTTCTGATGAAATTAAATATAAAAGTAATTTGAGATTCTGAAGACAAAAACTTCTTACACCATAATTTGAGTATAATTTGTGTCTATATGCTTTTGCCTCTATAGTCTTGAGGCAAGCAGATACATGTCATATTTAAATGTAAAAAAAAAGTCCCATTTCAATAAAAGGTAGTTGTTTCCTAAATTTTTCTGGGCATAGAAACTACCAAATCAAACAAACTTTTCTGTTCAGATATTTCTACCATCTGTCTCTGTTAAGCTTTTGAAAACATAATATTAATTTCATTGTCTCTATTATTCAGACTGTGTAAATAGAACAATATTTTGGCTATGCATTTTATTTTTGCAGTGCTACATAATAGTTCTTAGTGGGGATGTAAATCAATCACAATGCAACAAGACGTCAGAAATGGAAGCTTTGGAGAGGCAGGAAACTTGTTCTGTGCTGACTTGCTCTGTTCCCTGCTACCACTGAAGCAAATACAGAAAAGAGAAGAAGCAAAGTTGAAAATGATATTATGTAGAGGGTCTAAGTAATTCTCCTTTTGCTTTGGTAAGAGGTAAATTTCAGTTAAACTTTGTTTTAATTATTTTTTAATTATCCTAACAGAGAGAGGACACTAGATGTTGTTGCATGTTTATTGTCTAAAATCAAAGCAGGAAATCTCAGTAAGTGACTTTTGACATATTATAGAAGAAGGATAAGAACTAGTGGTGGGTTAAATTTGCCTTTCTACCAGGTGCCCACCAAGCCACTCTATCAGTCCCCTTCCTTAATGGGGGAGAAGATATAATAAAAATCTCATAAATTTAGATAAGGACATGGGGATAATTTTCCTATTAATGTCATGGGCAAAACAGACTTAGGGAAGATGAATTTAATTTATTGCCAAGTTAAGCGTAACAGAGTATGATAATGGGAAATAGGAACAACTCTGAAAACACATTCCTTGTACCCATCCCTTTTTCTCAGACTCAACTTTGCTATGAATATTTCCACCTCCTCCCCTCCATCAGTGTAGGGAGATGGGCAATGAAGGTTGCAGTCAGTTCATAATATCTTTGCCATATTTTCCTCTGCATGTTCCCCTGTTCCGTCATGGGTTGCCTCTCATTGAATACAGTTCTTCGGTAACTTCTCTTGTGTGGGTCCTTTCCACAGGATGCAGTCCTTCAGGAACACTGCTCCAACATGTGTTCCCAAAAGGGTCACAGTCCTGCCAGGACCCTCCCTGCCCCAGCATGGTCTCTCCACATGCTGCAACGTCTTTCAGCTTACATCCACCTACTCCATCTGGCATGTGGTCCTCCACAGGCTGTGGTTGGAGGTCTGCTCTACCATGGACATCTACGGGCTGCAGAAATTCTGCCTGCATCCCCATCATCTTCTCCACAGGTTTGCTCCAGCAGGTGAAGCACCTCCTTCCTTCTTCTTCACCGACCTTGCTGTCTGCAAAGTTGTTCCTCTTACATTTCCTTACTCCTCTTTCCCAGAAGCTGTTGTGCAGCACTTTTTACCCTTTCTTAAACATGTTACTATGGAATTGGTACCAATACATACAAATGCATAAAAACACATACACACCCACAAAAACCAGTCCTTGATAGGGCAAGTTGTATGTGATAGATTCCTCTTTTTTGTTCAGCACAGTGAAGTGGATCTTTTAAATTCAAAACTTTTTTGCACAAATGGATATTTTAAACTCAAAATTGTCTAAAATTCTCTAAATAAAATTTGCTTCTTCATTTGCACTCTGGAAAGATTAAATGTTATCAAACACATGACTCTTTCAACCCAGTCAGAAATTCCAGTATTATTTTTGTATTTTCACACTTAAAATCTTCATGCTAGTAACATCCTATTCCTTTTTATTACCACTAATATTAATCCTGAATTAAGTATTTACCCTAAATTAAACCAGGTCAAGGAAGCTCATAGAAATTCTGTTATCTTCTAATATGGAGGTGTTGAGTGACTGGAAAATATTACTTTAACTAAAAATAGACTTGTAGAATTCTTCTAAGCATCAGTTTTGAACAGTTTAGTCTTTTTTTTTTAAAGCCATTCATCTGTACTAAAGATCACCTTACTGATCTCTCATGATACTCTAAATCTACAGAACTGAAAATAAAAGAATGATGATACAAATATGAAGAGGAGGAAAAGAAAATCAATGATTATATAAATTTGTTTACATAACTATTATGCTTTCCTGAAACCCAGCCAGCTAGGAGAGGTCTTCAAAAGTCACCGTTACTTGCCATTTGTGGGTTTGTATCCCCACAACAGAGTATTCAGGGATTAGGTGATAAATCACCATGTTATCGGATTTGGTAGCGCAGGGCAAGAGCAAGGAAGAAGGTGTCTGAAACCCCAGGGTGAGTTTCTACTCAACAGATATTCTGTTCAGGAAGGAAGATGTATGTTCCGAATGCACACTCATTTCAGGGAAAAACAAGCCTAAGGATGAGGCTTGTCAAAAGAATATGTTCCATCCCCTGAGGAGGTGCGTGAAAAATCTTGAGAGTTAGCTTAATTTGACAACCTTCTAAACTGAAGAGAGCACAGGAAAAATATAAAGCCAAGTTACACATTAGTAGATATAAGAGCGTGTGGTAGCTATTGTCCTATACTTTGTTAAATACAGCAGCTGTTTTTCTATTTTTTTTTTTTTTAATTAGGATTTCTTTTGCAACATTTACATTGGCACTTATCTGATAATAAGTGATTTAGGGGGCCACTGGTAAAATTCAATCTTTCACATTCTTTAGCCATCAGGAATCCTCAAATAGAGAATGGGCACAAAATGAGCATTCTATAGAAGTTAACAGTATTTTTCTATAAATTCCTAGGCAAGTCTGTCTTGATATCTGGGTGCAGGGATAAAGAGACATGAAAGGGAAAACACTGTTCAATCTTTTTTGTTTATTTATTTATTTGAGGTTTTTTGTGGGTTTTTTTGGTGGGTTTTGGAGTGCAGGGGTTGGCTGGTTAGTTTGGTTTGATATGGTTTATTTGTTTTTTTAATAATTGAAGTACATTATAACTCTAATAACTGAACACAAGCAGAAGATCATGGAACCAATACATCCTCATTTTATCAAAACCAGTAAAATTCAAGTTATCTCAACACTACTTACAGAAAAGGTCTAATAGGAATGGAATTTAATCATTCAAGAACACAGGCAGACACCAGGAAACAGGAAATTTATAAAACACAAAAGATGTGGAAAAAAATAGCTTCCATCTATGCCCTGATTTCTATTCCTCTAAGAACGCAGAGAACTTCAGTTACTATAGCCTGAAAGGAAGCTCTGCTGTCTTTTTTTTCAGACTCTTAACTGGTGGCAAAAACACTCATATAGAAATCTGCTCCTTCCTTGAAGAAACTCACTGATGTCTAGACAGTAGATTCTGGGGGGAAAAGAATTATGATGTTTCTCCTCCTGTAATTTTACTGTCTTTAGAGATTTTGCTCTATCTCTGCTTCAAAAGGAAAGCTGGTGAACTATTTCTCTCTTGTATTGAGTTAGAAGAGATTGAGCTACAATTTTTTTCATTTCCAGTCATTTTTGCAGGTTATTTCAGAAATTGCTTACAGCAGAATTCAATATAGTTACACTTATTTAATTGAAATATTCATGTATTAATAAATTCAGTTTATTAAATTTATTTTTCAACAAAACTAAATAATTTCTTTTAAATTAGCAAAGAAAACTCTTTTTGTAAGATGCAAAATATTAACATGAAACATAATAAAAACCTAAACTGGATACATCTCAATAAAAATTTATTAAGCCAAGCATAAGCAAGGATTTCTAAAAAATCTGCTAACTATGTTAATATTTGTATTTTTCTTTTGATATTTGAGCTTTAGAGTTTTAAAAATGTGTCTGCCATATGTCTTTTTTCAAAAGAATTCAAAAAGAATCCAAAAGCAGAAATTCCCACGCTATAACCTCTCTCCTGTTGGTAATGTGCTAATAGAAAACACTAAAAGAATCCTGTTATGAACAATGACATAACATGCTGAATACTTTTTTAGCTGTTTTAAAACTATCCTTAATCAGTAACAATACTTGTTACAAAACTGTAAGGCCTTTTTTCACTGTAATATATAACACAGTGGAGATCGTGCTGGAAATTACAGTGTGGTGTCCTGCTGAGAAACTGAAGTAGTGAAACTGTCTTGAAAGACTCGTAACAGAGACTGATGATCCGAGATAGAGTGTTATGCTATGAAGGGAATATGAATAAATGCTGTTGCCCATTGTATCAAGGATGGAAAAGTCTAATCCAAGATATCTTTGCTAGTCCCATGTTAATAAAATCATTCTGAGTATCCTACATAAAAAATAATGTCTCGTTAAAAGGATGGCTCAAAGTTGCCTTTTAGGACATTTTCATCCTGTACTAAGATGTACATAAAGCTCTGAGATCTAATTATCTGGATATTACTATACAGTGGATCTTTGGAAGTTCATCCATCCCTTTTGCCAGATCCTATCAACTGTGACACTATTTTCTGCAGTCTGGGTAGGCCCATGAAAAAGACCACCCACTTATCCCATACAGGTCAAAGAACAAGTTTCTGACAAATCTTAAGTACTGCTAATGACTCATCAAGTTTAACTGATTTACCTAAACCCAAATTTTAATATTCCACCTGTATTACCCCGTTCTTTAACTCATGTAAATTAAGGAAATGTTTGATGACAAAATGTTCATAACTGTACTATTCATGTATTCACCTTTTGTAATTTTGTATTCATACATGTAAACACTTGAAGGATAGAACTATAAATAAAATGACATATGACTTCCAGAAAGATCACAAAATGAAATTTTTATGTCACTTTCCAGTTTGCCCTTTAGGTTGTACGGTTGCTGGTGGGAGGGGAGGGAGTTGGCATCCAAGGAAGTAACTTTGCTTATCCTGAATGACGGCTTTATCTCAGAGCATCCTTCTAATTCATAGGCACTTTTGCTGCACTATAGCAAGCATTGGGGAGGAAAAAAACTTATTTCGTAAAAGATTAGTCACAGCTATAATTCAGAAGTATATGTGTTATATGTTTTCAATTACTGGAGGGCTTAGTTATCAAATCATTCTTCTTGGCTTTGCTGAGAAATGTTTTATGATGCTTCTTTGTTTCCAGCTGATAAGCTAGCAGCTTCTTGTGGCTGCAGGAAAGATTCCAATGACTACTTCATCTATATTAAACCATTTGTCATGGAGAGTTAATGGATTAGACTTTTTTTCTGCCTGCGTGTAAATTTAATACATACTGTTTAAGAAATGCACTAAAACCAAAAGTATTTATGCAGAAAAATAGCAAATAATTTTAAAAATAGAAATGTGTTAGGAAAAAAATAGCTGCAGCGGTATGAATTGTATCTAGTAATTCACTAAAAATATTTTAAATATGAATATAGGAGTCATTTTCATTCATATGTTTCCCTTTGGAAAATATTATTTGTATGCCTGTTTCTTCATTTTTATTAGACATGCAGGATTCCAGAACAATTAATATGAAGAGGAATATTTCTTTGGTTTTTTATTTGGGTTTTTACCAAGATTAATATAGATTCTTTTAAGAAATATCAAGGCATGTATGCAAATATTTTATTTAAAAATGCTTCTCTGTAGAGAGTATTCTAAACCAATTTTTCAGAGCATGGTTCCAGTTAATCACAGGTGTATATTTGCAAGGGATATACCAAGGACCTATGATAAACTGAGCCTTGATTCTAATGAATCAAAAATACTTTTTCTTTATTTTAGATGCACCACTCCATCACACCAGAATAAAAATAAAAGTATCATAAGTATAATCTTTCTATTTATAAAAGTAGTAATTTTTAAAAACTCTCAGAATTAAGATTTAAGAGTTGCATTTCCTCATAGATGAAAATAATACATATTCCATGAAAAATGGAAAGCAGTCACTAAAACAAAAAAATTAAACTACAGTTAAATATTTATCTCATTGAAGAAAGTGGAGTGAAACAAATAATACCATGGAGCTGATAAAGTAAAAATATCTTCTCCATGGAACAGGTAGGAAAAAAGATTACTTCTTTTTGCATAGCAAGAATATTCATTGTTTCCCTTGAGTCCTACAGCAAACAAATGGACTGTAATGAATAGTCATTATACCTACCTATTCTATATGAAAAATATAAAATGTTAATTGATTTTATTTCCAAAAGGCTTCACAATAGCTGTGCAGTACAGAATGTATAATTAATGAAGAACATGCTGGTGTGACTTCAGCAAAATCTGCAGAAACATCTCTGCAATACCTTAAGAACTTGACAAATATCATCAAATAAAAACATTCCAATTAACCTGAAATTTGAGCATTATTACCTCATCCTTCTCCACATTACCAGGAGAAACACAACCATAGTTATTAAGAATAAAATATAAAAAATGCACCTTTCATTCAACAAGACTGCATTTTCAGTTCTACAGTTGCAATTAATAATGGGGCTAAAATACTCGTAGCCATGTTGGAACTTTTATCATGAAAAAAGATGTTTGTAACTTTCTTTTCTTTCCCTGTCCCAAAGCTACATTGGTAACACCCAAAAACCATCTCTAGCAGCTTTTAGGATTTCAGTAAAGCACTTAACAACGTTACTGAAAATTAACACTGAAATGACACCATTATACTTGCCTCCAACTATATGCATTATGTGCAGTATACATTGTGCTTAAACCGTGTGCAGTACATATAGTGACTGGAGGCAGAGGCAACACTTTTCCTTGAGATTGTTTCTCTACACAGAGTTCTAGGGCCTCTTTCGTCCCTATATCCAAGGCAAATAAATCTATATGAAGATTTATAGATGCACCAAGTTAAGTGCTTCTATGAATAGATTTAGTGTAACAAGGAATATAACCTGTCGGAATCTGTGTCCCCAACTCTGCAGCAAGTATATAATAAGCTACCCTAATGAGGCAAGTAAGTCTTGGTGGACACATCCTAGAAAAAAGCAGTGAGTTTTTAATTAGGTTTCTAGAGCTTTAGCAGAACTCCCTCATGGAGGCAGAATTACTTCATTATCATTCATAGGCATTCTGCTAGGAATATGTTAATCCTGGCTTCATGTTGGTATTTTTCTGTAGAATCAGCCACTAACCTCCTCGTTGGATCTTACTGTATGTCCAGTTTGTGCTGTGCCATATCACCCTGTGATAGAACAGAGACCCTCCCCACAACCACTGATGACCATTGCTGAAACCTATGAAAGTCACATAATGGGCCAGATGTTGAATCTTGCACGATTTATACAGCTGTAGCTTTTCATTTTTTTCCTCTCCTGTTAAGCAGCAACATGAAATATATCATTAAATATTTCCTTTCCTGCTTGTGGTTTGGCCATAAGAGCATGTGAACAGATGTGTCACCTCTGTCCTGGACTGTATGGTGAGCAATTAGTATGCTCTACAGGTAACTATTAGGGACCTGTTTAACAGGTGGTAGCATTTTGAACAAATATACACAATCATGGAAGGGTTGCTTAGAGTAGTTTCAATCACATTCATATGGGAAGATTTGAGGTTCAGATATAAAAAGTCAGCATATTAAGCCATGATTCTAAATTACAGTATTATATAAAATGTGTATAATACCCTGTAAACAGCAGAAAAAACTGCCATGTGGTATTTGGGCTGAGAGTGTAAATGAAAGATTTTGTGCCATGTAACCCCTGATGGAGGATCTCCCTTAAAACATTCATATATGAATCCAAAGAGCTCATTTGAAACATTTGTTTAAGCAGTACAAATGCATTAACAAACTAAGTCAGCCTAATACCATAATGTAATAAGCAGTTTGACCCCTTTCAAGATTGATTATTTTCAGAAAGTAGATTGCTATTTCCTATATGTTGGCAGAGTATCAGCATCTAAACAAAACCCAGCACAGAGTGATCTCTGTTTCATATTTTGAAGCATTTCATTACGGCAAACACAGAAGATCTCAACTGGATCAAATTATGATTAGTCTTGTTGAAAGCCAGTTAGACATCGACCAAATTCTTTCCCTAAACAAGGCAAGAAAATGAAGAAGTTCTAGAAACTGCAGTTATATTACAGAACTCTCTTCTGGCTACTGAATAGCTGTGAGAGCACTGGTTCAACATTTTGGATGCATACTTTATCTCACAGAGAAGGGATATAAGCCAAGTGCTGGAAATTCATCAAAGTCTATGCCAAGAGAAGAACATATTGCATGACATTGAAGAAAAGAAAAGATGAAGAAAAGAAAAGATGGCTAGGCTTTTGGATAATGGTCAATTAACTTTTTCCACAGCAGTTAGAACAGGAAGGGAAAATGTATTGAACCTGTCATAATTGGTAACTTCTGTATGACACATGCAACAGGTATTTCAGACATAATTCTGCTATTCTTCTAGGCAGCCAAATCATGAAGCTGTTTTAACACAAATAAATGGTTATTTTGCAATTTAGCAGAAGCAAAAATGTTTCAATAGGATGTGAGTGTTGTAGTGTTTCATACATTCTCTCTCACTGCTAAAAGGAAGTATTTGAAAACCAGAAAGTGTGACTGATGGTAAAAAATAGGCTGGTATTGACCACTGTATTAGGTTTTATAATCTGTCAGAAATTCAGAAAGTAAGTCATTTGTGAAGACTGTGAGGCAGAGATTATTGGTAACTTTGTTTATACATGAGTTGAATGCTAAAACTTGGTTTCCTGACAATATCTTAAGAATGATGGTTGCATTGCTGACCCTTGTTTTTTGCTTATGGCTCTAAGTTTCAATTTCTTAGCTTAGAACAACCATACTGCTTCTAATGTGTTACAAAATACTCATGAATATTTACACAGATTCTTATGAGCAACCAAACACTCTGTGAGCATGAGACTAAGAGCAGTTAAAGATAGAGGCTGGGATTCCTCCCACCCTTTTCACAGACACACTAAAACTTCCAACCCATAAAGAAGCAGATGAAAAAGCTTTTTGTGAGTGTATTATATAATAAAAATGGAGTTTTCTGTTTATAAACTCTTTTCAAGCCAATTCTGATTAAAAACTATCATTTTGTTCTGTACAGATGCCTGGAATAAATGGCCTAAAATTATTTGAATTGGGTATTGATTGTTTACTTCAGCCAATAAGTATTAAATATTTAATATCTCTTATAAATCATTGAAATATCAGGTATATATATATGTGTACAAAATAACTGGAAGCAATGAAACCATTGCTCATGGTAACTCATTGTCAGCATTTCACTAATCATTTCAAAGAAGCAAGTACACATTTTTTGATTGTATAAAAAAGAATGTGCTGGTTTGATAGTGTTTTTTTTTTCTTTTAACACTGTAATAGTCCAATCCTTTTTGTTAAAGAGAATAGAAAACTGTAAAGCAGATCTGGTCCTAATCTTATTTTATATGCTCAAAAATTCTGTCTGAAGACACAACCCAATTTGAAAATGATAAAAATCTGTCTGTTCCAGCTATGAGGACTACAGTCTGAGAGACCAAAGTAAATCTCATGCTTTTTTGTTAGCATGAAGCCAAAATCAACTTGTCCACTCAGGTCCCAGAACACTGCACATCCTCACTGCTCAGTGAGGTGTCAAGCTGAAATACTAAGTTAAGAGCCCAAAAGCAAGATAGTGCTATCAGCACAATGCTGGTACAGCTGCACAGGGCTGGCAACATTGTCTCCAGCCCTCCAATTATCTCATTCAAAGCTGTATCTGGCCATGGTGTGACAATATGTTAAACTGTCTGCATGGGTTCTGGTGACAGATCAAAAAAAGTGTGGCTAAACAATGTAGAGTGCCAGTCCAGACTGCTTCTATTATGCCGTTTTCAGATATGTTCAAGCACCCTGATGAACTAAGTTTTTATCAGCAGCTTCATGCCAAATGAAGTTTTTTCTGTTCTCCTGCACGGAACATAAAAACCCCATAAAAGTTGGCATAAATTTGAAATCAAGTATTTTGGCTAATTTGACAAAGTGAAAGTGTTTGCCCAAGCCCATTTAGAGCAAATTGGTTCTTCATTTCTTCCCATAACACAGGTCTGATGGGGGACCCATGGCCTGTTTAATGTGTAATATAGGCATAGAGAAAACAACAGCAAACCCAAACCACAGAGAACTGCATGCTTCCTTCCTTCCTTGGAATCCAGTGGATTGCTTACAACTGCCCTCTATTGCTGTTACACATATCAAGAAAGAGAAACTGCGATCACATTACACTGAGAAATGACTAACATGACTGATAAGAGAATAATAAACACCAGTAATAACAGCTTCTAAATTGCCAACATCTGGGTCTTTTCCCCACTACTTAGTATTTAATGTTTTATATTTCCTACCTTGAAAACAAGTAAAGATTTAACAATCTCATATTTCATTACTTTCTTTTGCATTTACTTTCAATCCATTGTGAGTAGTGAATAAATGACTAAATATGCATATTCTTTTCATGAATGATACATAAGAACTAAATTCGTCAGATAAACTATTCCTAAAAATATTTTGCTCATCTCTAAGCAAACAAACAACAGATATAATAAAAATCAGTTTTCGTTTTTTTGTTGTTTTATTGAAATATTATTAGATATATAGTGAGAGAGTTGTAGAGGTTTTTGGCAAGTATCTTTTAAAAAACATCTTGAGGATTTCATTTCTTGTGTATGGAGTTATTAGGCTAGTAAGGAGAGATAAGTAGATATAGTCAGACCAAGGCAGTTACAATCCTTAAAGTGGGGCTTTGCCCTGTTAACTAGCCCAAAAATAAAAATCCAAATAATTAAAAAAAGATTGGGAGTTTCTTGTTTATTGTCTCTCAATGATTTCCATACTACCTCTGCTTAGTTCTCAGTTTAAATGTAAAAAAGCTGTGGTATTTCCCTCTAACTGTTCCATTCTCAAACTCATCCTAGACTCTGAAAGTGAAGCTGGCTTTTCTCTGGCTCACACATGTCCTACAAAGACCCTGCAATCTGACTGTTAGGAATTTGGTTGATGAGGTGCCAGCTGGAACCAAGCCTGGTTCATTCCCTGAGAGATGCATTGGTTCTGCAGAGCAACAAAAGGCAAATGTAATAGCAATCTTCTCTAGCAAAGAGGCTGAACACATCAACAGATTAAGTATCATGTGTCTCAGAAGGCCTTTGTTACCTTCCTGACTCTGCTGCTCTGGGTTGCTTAGTCACCTTGGACAAATCGCTCCACTTGTCCTTCCTGTCTTTACTACACCCATAAAAAGAAATAGACTGTCAAGTAGATGATCTAAAATAGGGCAAAGACTGCATAATGATTACTTGATGTAAAAATAGTCAGGAAAGGGATAACTATATGCAACCTAACCTTCGTTTAAATTAAAAAAACGTGGACACAAATATTTAAGAATAGAATAAATCTGAATGTATTTCTTATAAATAACACACTAACTCCCACTGGGAAAAAAGGATCACTTAAATAGCTAATCATCTTGACATGAATCCAATTAACATAGAGACACTGAGAACAGGTAATGTATTAAGTCATTAACAGTTATCTACCATTTTCAAAGATGTTATTGTAGCAGCTACTAGAGCAAACCACTATCGCTGAAATTTTATATTCTATAGAAAGTTATTTGATGATATCATTATGATTGTAAAACTTCCTAGCTGGAACTGATTTAAAGTCAGACAAAAGATTAAATTGAGGAGAAAAAAAAGCCAACTTACCCAAATTTAAACAGTAAAAAAGGAAAAGAAAAAAAAAAAGAAGAAAAAAGAAAAAAAGATACGCAATTCAAAACCAAAGAAGACAAATGCTTGCTGTTATGTTTGCACACTGGACAGTAATATTTATACACTTGTTGCACACATAATGCTAATTCATAAAAAACTCCTTCTTGCCTTGCCAAGTAAGAATAGACAAAAAAATTCACAGTTTCTTTGTACTTAGATATCTTATACCTTTCTTCCTCATGTGATTAAAGGAAATTACATACAAATTCTCTGCTAAAATCTTTGAACCCATAAATTCCTAACTTTCTTCATAACTTGGGGTATTTTTGTGTTGTCCACTGTGGTTCCTCTAGGACACCAAGATAGGAAGAGAGGAAATAAAAGCAGACTTTTTTGTCCTTCACATTGCTGATATATTTGCCAAAGACATGCACCAACAAATGACAAACACTTGCCAGATAAGAGAAGACATAATGAGACCAAAAAGCATAATTCCAGCACCTGGAATTTTTCTAATGTTACTTTGATACAGAAAGAAAAATTTTGTTTGCAATGGACATTTTACAAAGTTCCAGGTTTCTTGAGCAGAGAAAGCTAAAGCCTCAGGTGGGAACATCTGTTCATGAATGTTGAAGGACAGAACACATATTTATTTAAATATGTGAACACATATTTATTTATTTATTTATTTTATTTAAAACTTTCCAAGTGAAAGACAATATATTTTTGAGGCTTCATCTATGTGCTCAGGAAGGAAGCTCTCAAAGATGGTCCTTTATTAAAAATCTGATTCTAGGATGCTCCAAAAGGAATGAAATAATTTGGAAAAAAGCTGCCCTTCACTACTCTAGCATATAATTTGGCTCATACAAAGGAAGATTCTTCCTTATTTTAGTTCTATGCCATTTCATCAAAGGTGACAAAATAGGGAGCAGGTACTATGTAGTCTGAAGGAGGAAATGTGTATTTAAGGATATAATAATCTGAGTGTTTTCCTTGCCTGGTCCAACTTAATGATTGACATTACTTCATTACTCACCAGTGAATTTAATTTTCAAAGGGCAGAAACTTTCTGCTGTCTGGAAAAGATTGAATAAGAATTTAAATGTTAATGAAAAACAAGAGGTTTGGTTTCTTCCAGGTTTTTGCTTGTTTATTTTTTATGTAGAAGATCCAAACAACTTTAATAATGTCCTTTTGTTTTACAGCACTTCATTCTCATTCTTAGCTCCTGGCTGATTGAAGTACTAGTTTTCTGTTTACTTTTGTTTTCATCATGCTGCTGAGCTTCTGTAAGTTTCTAGTACTTCTGTTAGGGATTACACTTAAACTCTACTTGCCAATTTGTTAAGCCATTGAAGGCCTTATTGTAAAAAAAAAAATTAAATTGAAAAAAAAAATTCCCAATTTACTTTTAAAAGAAACTATTGGAAATAGCTGGATAGAGCATAAAACAAAATCCTCTATTTCTCTCTGGGAAGAATCTGCTCTCATATTTGCAGAACTTTACGAACAACAACTTTTTGCTAGAAATTATTCAACTACTTCTTTCCTATCTTAATCTTACTCTTTCGTTTCTAATTTCTTACCAGCTCATCAGAAGTGATTTCTTCAGAGAGTCTCTAAAATTATAATCCATTATTATAATCTCTTGCAAAGAGATCATAAGGATAAATGTTTATTCATATTCCCCATTAATGTCTTGACAAAAAAAGAGAAAGAAAGTTATGAATTCTTTAGATGCTCCACTGTGACACAGGGGTTGCAAAGTCATTACATAAAAATAAATAGCCCATATCACTACAGCAGCAACAGACATATTTTTACAAAGGTAATTTTATATCATTCTTACTCTTCTGTACCTGTCAAGATCTCAGTACGTCTCTCGTTTGACACATGGAGAACACTTAAACTAGGGTGGTGAAGTATGAAAGAAAGTGTCTGTGCTGTTCAAAATTGAACCAAACATGTCTTTACTCCAAGGAGACAAGTGTGTAAGTGCCTGGGTGAATGCCAGTGCATTGAAAAGGTCAGCATTTCGACAGAAACAAATGTCTTTGACAGAAGTTTAGGCTTGGCTTGTGAGTGAAAAAAGCAGAAAATGCTCATGATTTCTTTGAAAGTATATCTACACTGAAAAAAAATATTTAAGATCAGCAGTCTGAGCTAGAAGAAGTATGTCTGACAAGCCTATATTTCATAGGACAGCTCCTTGTAGGTCTAAATTCAGATTTTAAAAAAATGCAGCTTCATTTGAAGAAAATGCACCTGAGCTAAAACAACTTGCCTTTGCAGGACAGACATACACTACTCATCCAGTTAACTCATTCAGCTACACCTGACCCATTCCAGACATGAGGGAGGTACATAAATACTCAGTTCTACATTCCCTTGGCTAGTCCAGGCAGAACAATCTTAGATCCCCATGTACCTACTGGTGTAGGTACAATCTTAGAAGAACGTTCTCAAATTCCTTGCTATCCATGAAGCTCTGTAAAGTAGTTAGAAAATTGCTCTGGAATGGTTACACCTCCATTAAGTCTTTTTTTCTATGGTATTGCTATGACATACCAAGGAAAAGGAACATCTTCCCCGTGAGAGTGAAGAAAGATGCAGCAGAATGTAAATAGCCTTCTCAGGCCAAGAACACAAGCAGAAACCAGGAACTGCTCTAGGCTTTTCATAGGCCTTTATTCAAAAAATGAAATTAGCATATGCATAAATAGTTGTAAAAATGAAACGTAAGGAAAATATATATTAGAAAGCATATCTGATGATTTACAGTGAGACCTGGGATGAGTTTTAAAAAGTGATTATACTGTACTTGTTGAGTAAGTCTGAATTTGCAAGGTGACTAATAGCAGATATTTGCTATTAGCATAGCAGTTTAAATAACAAAGTGTAGTACATTTCCTGTTGTCCTTTTAGCATAAGCAGTACAGTGTACAAAAAAATTATACCAAGAAATTAGTACTGTTATTGCAAAGCTAAACATCACAATAATACATATTTTAAACAAAGTAGATTCCTTATAATGACTTTCAGCCTTTTATCATTATTTCCAGTCAGTCAGAGGCTCAGAAACAAAGTACACTCTGGGGGCAATCAGGCACAAACATGGCATTTGTTCTTTAGCTAAATACAATCTCTGGCTGCCTCCTGGTTACCTTTGAGATATAAATCCTCATGAGGCCTCAGTCAGATGCAGCAATGTTCCAATAAGTCAATCCAGTGGGATGCCTGCTCTGATTATCCCAATTCATCTTCAGTGCAAGCTGCTGATATATGCATGTAATAACAAACCAGTAGGAAGTATTGAAGAAAATCTAGCTTTTATATAATTAGACATTTGCTATAAAGAGCTGCAGAGTTATATAATCATCCTAGTTGACACAAATGAAGCTTTACTTTGTCTGCTACTGAAGCATGGGTAATTTTTCATCCATTTAATTCACTTTTTTCAACAGATTTATTCCTTTGCACTGCTGAATATACATGAAGTTATCAATAATAAAAGCTTATAGAATTCAAACAACTATGATAAGATTTGAGCATATTCAGGTCTGTCTTTCTAGATAGGTGTAATTGGTGAGAGGATCAAATTTGCTGATTTTCTAACTGCTCAGATGAAGAAAGCTATAATAGCAGAAGCCATTTATGTGATATAAATATCCTAATGAATACGCAGTTGCTTCCAGGAAAACATTTTGTAAGGGTTGGGTCCCTAACCAGTATTGCCACCCTGACAAGCATTTCTAGTTCAAGTGTGGTCACAGTCTTAGCCACTACACTTTTTCCAGAAAAATACAATTTTCAGAGGAAAATGAATGCCCAGCATGTGAAATGCCAGTAGTAAGAGTATTAAAACACCTGAGTAATTAAGAGAAATGAGTAAAAAATGCCTCTAAGGTTAGAAGAGATCAGCTCCCCTGCCAAGTCTGAGAAACTGAAAGCTTTCAAGAAATAAAGAATAATAGATGCTTCTCTGAGATATTTTAGAGAGATGTTCATTACTATAGATTGTGGGGAATAGGTGCCAAACATCATTATTTTCTAACAAAAAATCTCCCTTTAGGACATGTATTTTTGCAGAGAGATGATTTCAAACAGCTTCCAGAGTTTTGAATCACAAAATAAATGTATCCCAAAAGGAGAAATTTTATATACCTTCCTCCCATTGATTCCAACATCAGGCAACACAAGTTAACAGGTCTTACATGGTCTGTTTTACAGACCATCACAACATTATTAAAATTATTTAGATTTAGATTTAGGCTAATCATTGTCTGATTCTCTTTTATGCTACCATCTACTGGAGTGCAAATATAGTCAGGATTTACTGGCATAATAAGCAACCTTAGTGAGGAAAGTAGTCTTCCCCACAATTAACCTGCAGTGTAAGACAGTGTATAGTGGGTTATGTGCATTTATTTAGAGGATAAATTTGCTATTTGCTATTAGTGCTGTATGCCCTAAAAATAATTTTTTTAAAATTTCCTTTTTATTTTTACTTTTTTTTTTTGAGTCTACATTGGCTTCTTCAGCAGCAGTCTGCCTTTATCTGTTCTTTGGTATCACATCTCAGGAGATTTTCCTACTAGTGTGCTATCATCCAGCTAGAGTGAGCAAAAGGACATTAATGAACATTTAAAGTAATACAAAAATCCATATTTAGTCACATTTGGCCACTGAGAATATAGTGAGCAATAAAAAGAGAATTATTTAAAAATATAAAAAATTTTTCCCTACTGTACCCAATGAATTTCCTATTCCATAGTTAAAACATTTATGTTGCTGTTCATCATCTGGATTCTTCTTTGGACTTAGGTACCTGATTGTCTTTTGGCTCTTAAGCACCTGCAATTGAACCTCATTGCATTCTTTTTCTCAATTTAATGCAAATAGAATTATCACCTACATATCTCAATGACAGAATGCTATAAAATGACCACAGGTTATGAGAGAGAGCATACTGGATTTCATGGGAATGACTGAACAACACTGCTCTTTAATTGTCTCTAGTAGCTGTTTTTCATCACTTGCAGAAGACCTAAAATCAATGGATATTTTTATGAAATGTAAAAATGTGTCAAGTGAATATATGAATGCAGTGTAACACTTATGGTAACACTAATATGTCTCTTGCAACAAGCTGTCCAGCAAACTCTCTAGAAATTGCCAGATGCATCACAATTCCTGATAGAAAATCCACAGGAGAATAGTCAATTTTAATAATTTGGTTTCTTTTTTTTCTTTTTCTTTGCTGATACCATGTCAGGCTCCAACTGTCAAAACTTTTAGTAGGAAAAAGGATGCAAAAATAATATGAGAAAAAAATCTACTTTGCAATATCCTTTACATTTTAAGTGAACAAAGACAGAAATTTATAAAACATAGAGATCAGATTTTGTTGGCTTCTGCCTGATAAGATGGAATAGTCCAGAACAGAATAGGGAAAAGATAAAAGCCATGGGAATTAAGAATTGGGGTTTTGCCGCTCTGTTGAAAATGTATCTGTGTGCTCATGTAAGGAAGTCAAATAGACATCTATACCTATTTATCTCTCTGTTGATGGAGTTTGTTCAATATGAAGCCATAAATACTTGTTTGTGCACAATCACTTTGTAAAAATAAGATGTAGGCTCTTAGAGTTTAAACTAACTCCATGTTTTCGTAATGTAACAGAGACAGCAAATTTACCAGCTCTATGTAGAACCAAAACCTATCTTCTCATATCAGAAGAGACTCAAAGAGCAAAATGGTTTTTTCATGGTTAAAACATACATGTTAAATTACAATTGTGGATGCATAAATATGTGAGCAATCAATAAAAAATATGGCAAACCTTCAGAAAATTCTGTTAATGTATTCAAGAAATTGTGGTTTATATTACTTCCTATCATGCCTTAGACTGCACATCCTTACTATAAAAACACTGTAGTATATTTTATAAAAGAATACAAAGACACTTTTATGCTGTAGGTCTGTCTTTTAATTTACTTTCTTTGAGATTTCTGGGGAAATTTTCACTTACAAAAGAGAAGGACACATTGCTTGCTAATACTGTTTTAGGGAAAATAATTATTCAAAGCAACTGCATTACACATTTCTAAGCTAAGATTGCGAAGTAGCACACACAAGATTTCATTTCAAGACATGATAGCCCCTCATTGCTCTTTATTTCATGACATAGTGTGTATAAATCAACATCCAGGCAAGGGGATGCTCATTTCGTCTCTTCTTACTTCTTCTTTGTTTTCCAGAAATCTGATCTAAGATTACATGACTGCACCACATCAGAGCAAACTTTGAACAGGGACAACTAAATCCCTCAGGGCTGTTAGGGGATTGCAAAGGCTGAGTACAGAGAAAAATATTTCAGGACAGAAAGATTTTGCTGCACTCAGGGCCCTGAGAAAGTGCATGGCCTAGAGAGAAAAAGCAAGAAATTTGTTTGAGATGTCACTGAGATATCCTAGCAACAGTCCAAACTGGTGACTGTAAGCAACTGGTTCAGATGAAGGATATTTATTAAAACCAGAGTGTGACTCTAAGTCCAGGAGATTTTGAATAATAGCATTTGACTTCTGGGGAAAAAAATACCCTGCAGATTTCTAGGTAAATATTCCCCATGGGCAGTTTCCACAATGTGCTACTGTTGTAATGTATAAGAAGTATACTTCCATCAGCTTCTACCACTTCTCTCAGTAGATTATGATTCTTGACAGGATTATACCTCCAACCACACAATTGCTGTGTTTGCTGAACTGCTGAAGACTGCCACAGATATCTCTAGATATGACACTTTAGCAGAAATGTTGTTTAAAATTAAAAGCCAACATACAGAGGAAGGTGCACGTGAACTATAGCTCTCCTGAGAAACAAGAAATCAATCCCAATCAAATTGTTGTCTGAGAAGTAGGCTTTTGTTGCTATAGTTTTGAATAAATAAGTTATTTTTATTAAACATAAGCTTTTTAAACAGGTCTTCATTTCCCTCATAAAACTTCTTTCTTCTTCCTATTACACAAGCTTAACAAACACATACCTCCCCTAGACAAAATACTGCTTTCCTTTAGAAAACATTTTAAGGGCTGATTTTGTCAGGTGATTCTTAAAATAAATAACAACTTATTTAATTGCCACCTGTTATTATAGCCAAAATTTTACCTCTGTTTAAAATGTAACAGAACATTGGTATATGTGGGGTGGGGCAGAACTGTGGCTATTCCTGTGCCAGGGAAGAAATCACAGTAGATTGGTGTAGTGTGAAGACAACCTGGTAAATATCTGCAGGACCTGTCAAGCTTTGCCCTTGCAACAGTACTGCATGTTTGTGAAAATTTTTTAGACTAGAATGAAGAATAGAATTGTAGAATTGAATCGTAGGATGGTTAGTGTTGGAAGGGTCCTTAAATATCACAGAATCATAGAATGATTTATGTTGGAAAAGACTTCGAAGATCACTGAGTCCAACCATCAAACTAATGCTGCCAAGTCCACCATTATACCATGCCCCATTTTGTTCCCTCCCTTCCTCTACTATGGGCAGGGACACCTTCCACTAGACTAGGCTGCCCAGGGTCCTGTCCAGCCCGTTCCTGAACACGTCCCAAAATGGGAAGAAACCCATTCCAGTGTCTCATCACCTTCACAGGAAAGAATTTCTTCCTTATAGCTTATCTAAAAGGAACCTCAACCATTTTGAAGCCATTCCCCCCTCTCCTATCACTGCATGCTCTTGTAAAGGGTCCCTCTTCAGCTCTCTTGTAGGCCCCCTTTAGGTACTAAAAGGTGCTCTAAGGTCTCCCCAGAGCCTTCTCCAGGTTAAATAAATCAAGCAGCAGTTTGTAAAGCAGAGAAGAGTGAGAAAAATATCAGCTGTGCTGCATCCTCTGCTGTGACTTATGTGGGTACATAAATGCAACTACACCCAAGTAACATGCTAGGTGAAATCAAGGCTCTGAATTGTTAACTACTTCCATCTCTTTACCTAATTATGTTCTAACTGTGTTTGTTCTAGATTTAACTATGATTGAGTGTCTCACACTGGGGTTAATTTCCTAGCGTTTAAAATTCTTTGTGACACTGTTTCCATCTTCTCTTTTCAGTTGTCAGAATTTTGTGTGGAGTATTTTCAGAGTTTGGACAATAAAGAAGAACAAAGCAAGCGGTCATCTTGCTCAATGAGACTGGCAGGACTCATCAAGATAATTATTGAGTGCTGTAGTCAATATATAGCTTAATTTTTGATTTCTGTGAGTCTATCTCACATTAATATTAATCATTTAAATGTTGTCAAAATTCAATGTATTACTATTAGGTAAGCTTCATTCAGTTTCAAGATAACTCTAAACTATCTTTTGGAAGAAGAGATAAACACTGAAAGAGTTAAAATATTAGAATTATATGACTTTCTTTTTTCCCATGGGGGAAGAGTCATGACTAATATCATCTAAACACTGGTTTAATTTGCTTTGCTGAGCTTGAACCACTCAAATTAGTAATTCCACATGTGCTTCAGGCTGAAATATCATTGAAAATGCCACTTAAAACAATTCAGATGTTTCTGAGAACAAGATCAGAGAAGAGAAATCTATTGTTTCGCCATTACTGAAAACATCAATGCAATTGTTTCTGAAGATATTGTAACATCTCTCTGTTTCAGAGCATGAACTAGAACTTCAGCCCTATCTTGATGAAAAAACCTAAAATTTGAATCAATCTGTCTCTGAAAATCTCTGTGGATCTGCTCAGAATTTCTCAGATGAATGGGTAGACTTTGATGGTTGAACAGCCAAACAAAGAATTTACACTTTTTTTAAGGTCCATTCCAGGTCATAAGATACCAAACAGTTGTATATATATAAAATTCTTTCTCTTACTTTGAAGTGGCTATTATGGCTCCAGAAACATAAAATGTGAGCTCTGGATGTAAGTAAAGAGTTGCAGTAAAACATAAAGAAATATTACTTAAATTAAGAGATTCAAGTTAAGGTTCCACAGGTTAAGAGCAGCTATGGAGTTAACTGTCTTAAAATCAATGAATATTAAATGATAATTTTTCTTGTTTAATGTCGTGGTTTACTTGATTTTGTTCATTGTAATACATTAAAATATCAGCAGCTTGCTATACATACACACACACACATATTGTTATTAGTATGTTGTTACTATTGGTTGCAAAATACAAAACAAGAATACCTTGCCTCTTTCTGGCAGAGAGAAAAGCAACAGCTGTCTTATCTATACAAACAAAAGAATGAGATGAAAAGCAGCTAATAGGAAGAAAGAAAGAAATATTAACTTAATTCTGTAATCTTTTCTCTTCAACATTTATCTTGGAAATGAAGAGCAGATTTCATTTTTTTGCACTAAAATATTGGTCATAAAATTTTGACCCCAAACAAAAATCTTTTCTTTTGTTCTACCAGCTAATAATACAGCAAGAAAGCACAGCAATTAACTGAATTTTAGTCTCTTAGTTAAAAAGAGACATTCTAATAGTCTGAAAATTAGGGGCACCAATTGAAAAAGCAGTTGATTTTCCTTAATTTTTACTGTTTCAACAAACTTTTATTCAGATTTAAAACTGCTTGCCTTTCCTACCCACTTACTATTTTAATCCTGTATTTTCCTCTCTTTTTACTCTAGCCAAGCTTTCAGGCAGAGGTAATTTTACAAAAAAAAAAATTGGTTTAATTTTTTTTTCTCTGTATGATCCAGTCAACATGGGTTTATGAAAGGCAGGTCCTGCTGACCAAACTGATCTCATTCTATGACAAGTTGAGATTTGGAATTGGTATTCTTAAAGGTCATTTCCAAACTAAATATTTCCATGATTCCATAATTCTGTGAAATCTTTAAAGACTTTGACATTTTGCTAACTTGCTAATGTTAAGTTTTTCCTATTCTTTTTCGCTTATTGTTCTATAATCAATTAATCATTTTGTTGTTTTACTCTCACTAGATATAATAATTCTTCTTTAAAATCTTTTCTTGCTGTTTAATTTTCTAACAGAGCCACAATAGAATCAATACCTGAGGGATATTTGAAATTATATTAAAAATTGCAATATTACACAGTCCATTTACCAGAAAAAGATAATGATTAATGCTGTTTAATTTCCTTTGTATTTTTTTATATTTTCTTTCTTTCATTTTCTTCTTGGAACATAAATCTTGGATAGCTGCACAGAATGCACAATTCATAGGACATGTGACTTTTGTCACAGCAGGAGCTAGGCCTATTTAGGATTATGAACATATGCCTTAATAGTGAGATATTCAGTGGAAAAACTTATTTTATGTGGTCTGATTTTCCATATGTCCTGCCCAAAGCGTTTCAGAGGTTTGACATTAAATTATGTTGCTACTGATAAAATGGTCTTCCCTTGAACTTTCATCAGAATGTTTTATAAAATTGAGAAACTAAAGGGGCAGTTATACAACACTTTTTAATGTATATTCATTTTCCTTGTCCAGTAAATGTGAAAGAATATGAGGACTATGAGCTGAATGACTTGGCAATCTGAACATAACATTTATTAGGAAGTAGAGAAATATCTGTTCTTTCACATTTATCTTTAGATACCCCTAATAAGAACAAAATGGTTCTTGTTATTCATGAGACCTAATCTGGCCCTCAAAAGACTATAATGGCTACCCCACTTTCTGTGTTGTATTTGCAGATATTTAAGGTATGTTAAAAATCATCATGGGCAAAATTATGTAGCCATATATTCTGCTGAAAAATGTTCTATCTGCCACCACTATGCCAACAACACTTGTGATACAGACTCAGATATATCAACAGAAAATAAGTTTTATTACATTAATTAATCTTGTTGCTGATGACAATGATAAGAAGATGAAAAACCCCAAACTTTTGTCTTCTAATCCTTTGCCTATGTTAGTGGTAGACTTCAATATAACAGCGGTCCTTGCAGCACAGATAGTCCCTAGAGGAGCTTTTCACGCCTTCATGCATAGACACACTATTTTTATTAATGAAACCATTGATTTCTAGCTTGTGAGTACCATGTGCCTAGATCCACAGTTCTGCGAGGATGCATTTGAAATATATGAGATTCAGACAGCTCTGATTGTGAGACAATCAGACAGCTCTTTCAAGTAAATATAAATTAGTGGTAACTTTACTTACCTGAAAAATGCATCAAGACAGATGTTAACAAAACAAATAGCATAGATACCCACCATTTGTGTTACATGTACTACCTGGGAGGAGCCACTGAAGCAAGGGCAATAGGGTGACAGTTGAGTGTTGATTTGGGAGTTCCCCAAAATGCCATTTTACCTACCTCTTTATCTGTCACTCACTCAATCCATCATTTATACAAATTCATTATTCAAATTCCATCATTAAATTTAATTTATTAAATATAAAATGAATCCCTATTTTAGGTACATCAGGCATAAGAACAGTTAGATCAAATGAAGGGATCCACCATGTAAAACTTTTAGGGCTCAATCCATTTGATGAGCTTTGGATGTCAATTTTCAGAGATAACCAGACGACTGTGCCTTTACCACCTCATTGACCATGGGACCTTGAAGTACATCATTTACACCACAGAAAAGCACTGGGATTTATCTAGTTTGTGTGGATTTCTCACATGAATTTCTCATGAAATATCCGAAATTATCCTCTTAAATCTTTTTTAGTCTATGGAGATGTTGTCATTGTACTCAAATGAATCTACTGTGCAAAGAATATCAATTTAAAGTAGGTGCCTACATTTAATCAAATTTAGCCTTAAAGAAAAATGTAGATATGTAAAAGAAGGTGAGATAAACCCCACCAGGGGCTTACACCATTTTCTAAGCACGTAGAACATTACATCAGGACATGGCGTAGTCAGTATCTTTATATCTGAAAGATGTGTAAGAAATATTTCTTCATTTCAATAACCAGCAGTTGTGCTCTGGGAGGGAACAGCTGTCCAGTTAACACAAAAATCCTGTCAGAACTTTTCAAATTACATGCCAATTTTATTTGGTCTTTGACAAATACACATTTAATTGTTTGAATTCACTAAAATCCTTTGCTAAAGATATGTTTTCACATCTTTCAAAGAGTAAAAATCTGATTAATATGTTATCTTTCTCCTGATTAAAACAAAAATATTTTCTTACGACTGTAATGAAAAGAAGGTGATATCATTTGATAAATACATTTCTACTAAATTACATTGATGAAAAGATTTGTATACCAATTTAGCAACTTTTACCAGTAGAAGCAGATGTCATTTTAAGGAAGTTAGCACACAGAATCAACTAAGACTTTTTAAATGCGCTTTATTCCAGTGACAGTCATTACCAAGTTGAAAGGAAGGGGAGATCATTTATGGACAGATTTTTTCTTCCTTACACTGAAGACTAGCTGACCCAAAAACCCCATGTTAACTATCTTAAAAACTGTTCAGTTTTGAAGTGGCTGATAATTTTAATCAGGGAATATTATTTATTCAAAGTCAGAATTTTTTTGTTGTTGTTTTGGTTTTCGTTGGAACATCTCTTTTATAGTAAATGTTCATGGAAAATAAGAGATTTGTTATTAACATAACCAGTGTAATTTTTTTCTAAATGACAAATTCACTTCTCTCTTATAACCAAAGGGATATACAATAGTTAACTCTGACTGGCCTGTCACATACATGAATGGTCAAATCAACAGCTTACACTGTTATTTTATATTTCCTATTGAAAATCCATTCTTCATTATTGATTAGATCAGTGAAAGTGATGTTATTTCCAGGTGGTTAAACATTCACAGTAGACATTTCCAGACCCACTGCAAATTTATTGTAGACAACTAGGATGAACCTGGTTGCAAGACTGAAACTTATAACTGAGTAATTAGAGTACTCATCTTCAAACTAAAAAAAAATTCTATATCACTTATGGTGTCAGTGACTGACTAATGTCTGTTCTTATGTAAAGCTCATTCCTTTTTTCAATGCCAAGGAGTTTTGTAAAGAGGGAAAACAACTTCCCAGCCCACTTGGGTCAAAATTTTAGTGTTTTGATTTGTAATCAGTTCTACATGAAACCACAAAGAGTTAATTGAGGCACTTAAGGATGCTCGAATATGTTCCTCCTAGTTAGTGAATGCCTTGAAAATGAAGTACTCTTAAAATTTTACTGCTTTTTATTTCAGTTTCTGACCATCTCAGTATCTTGCAGATAAAGTGAGGATATATTCATGAGAAAGATCAGAAATTTCTCATAGGACTCCAAAACCCTTGCAGAAAAGATGATTTTTGCATTGAAATTGACTCATGGAAAATTGCATGGTTTTGCAAGTTTTGAACAGAAACATCAATATCTTACAGGAAAAGAAAATTCCAATTACCCAAAGTAACTCTGGAGCATGTCCATTTGCACCTCACTTCATTTACATAGTTCAACAGAAAACTTAACACTTACTACACAGAGAGAACAGATCTGTTCTCACAGAAATACCATAAAAAACCCCACTAGCATTAACAACAACTATATTGACTGAAACTTTCATAATTTTCAGACTCGGATATGCAACATCACATTGTTTGTATGCAACAATGGCCCAGCCCCAGTCTTATGGATGGAAATGCAAAATCACACTTTTCTGAGACAAAATTTTCCTGGCAGATAGAAAGTGGGAAACTAATACACGCTACTGGCCTTTGATAACTAATCCGAAGGAATCAAGAGCCTAGTGCTAATGTCAGTGACCAAAGTTTACAGTTTGAGAAATACAACCTTCCTTCATATGTAGCAAGCAGATAGGCTTGTCCACTTTTTAAATTTGTCATATTACCATCACTGTGCCTTTCTATCTCTTGACATATTGTAATAAGACACATATTTTTCATATATCTCAGAGAACGCAAGATACTCCAGACTATTTTTGAGAAGAAAAGGTTCTCTTCTCCTTTTGTTTTTCAAGGAAAAAATCCCACAGAGGATATTTCTAGTTCATCTTAACCTTTAGAGATGCTTACAGTTCCTTAGCGACCCCACTTAACCAGCTTTCTAACTCGTGTGTCCTCCTGGTACCTCCTGCAAAAAGCAGTTGGCGGGTTCATTTGCAGAGTAATAAATGCTGTCTCCCAGCCGGCAAGAAACTGATTGAAAGAGATTACCTCCCAACAGTGCTTGTTAGCTGTGATTGACATATCAATATGAGATACAATTTTATTTTCAACCCTGTCCACCCTCAATTTCAGACAGAAAGGCATTTTAAAGGCACTGAAAATAACTAATATAAATTCTTGTTGTAAAGATTGCTATGAATTTTCATGTGTCTCAGCATTATAATTTTGCCCTCATTTATTTCACTTTTTTTTTTGCTAGAAGTCAGTATGAAATGGAGAAGCATGTCCTATTATTCCAAAGCTTGCTCCATCTTAAAGGATATTTTAACTGCCCTTTTAAAAAGAGCAAAGCTAGGGCTTGTTGTTGTCAGTTTTCTTTCAATACATCAAGTTCAGGATCCAAGTATTGATCAGTAAACAAATAAAATACATGAGACGGAATGATTACCCAATTCACTTTAGTATCGCTTGACAGATGACACCGATAAATAAGCCTAACAGAACAAAGGTACAGGCAACTACCCAGTCCAAAATATGTGTACTATGATGGCCATATTTTATTTGGGAAATTTACTTAACACCTTCACTGATATAGCCTTACAATGAGTGGCTATCTTTCAAATAGCCCAGCTTGTTTACTAGCTAGTAACTATGCAGCGTATTTTGGAAGTAGGATTAGTGGTCTTGGTGACAGCTCTGTATTATATAAACTACTATCCCCACAGCCAGAAAGAAGTCTGCACTTCCAGCTGAAATTTATTGACAATTTCAGCTGAAAGGCTAACCCAGAGAAGGTTCCACTTCTGTGACACATTTCTGCAAAGTGAGCTCTTTGCTCATTATCAATCTCTGATCCTGAAAACCCATTAACTACTAGCACTACAGGGAAAAAAAGAGCCTTGAGTGCCTTGTAAAATGTTACAGGTGTAGTCATGTGAATCAGAGTTAACATTTAAAACAGCCAGAATACATGTGCAGGAGAAGCTGGGGAATTCCCACTTCACTCATCTTACACTTATGTACAAAGGGTAAGATCCAAACTTCTCACTCATTTGCCACCTAATTCGAGACAAACTCCAGGTACTTCAGGTTTTTTCCCTTGTATTTTGAAAGCCAAGCAGCCCAGAATGGCTGTCACTCTTGAAAGACTTATTGATTTTCACAAGACCTCTGAAGGAGAAGCTACTGGTCCCACTGGTGCTTTGTTTTATCTGGTGGTACAGTGCATAGCAAAGGTTTACCCCAGACTACCGAAGTGCAATCTTCTGTTTCCCAAGAGATTTCCTTCAGGTCTCTGATAGAGGCTTTGCAGGGCAGAAAGTAGAGCAAAGTTTGAGTCCTGTGCTGTAATTATTCCTTTCTTAGAATAGCTGGAGATCTGGTAGATCTTTCCTTGGAACATTCACCTACTTCACTCTAAGACCTGGTTCCTGTTCAGGGAAATGTTTATGTGACTTTTTCCAGCCACTATTTAGTGGAAAATGCACAGTCCCTGAATCATGCCTGGAAAGCTCCCCAATAGCCTGAAGGCCAATCCCCGACCACTCATATGAACTCTTGCTGCTTTTTTGTCCCTTCTCTGTGGTCTAGTGCAGTATAGATTTTTGACACATAGTGAAAGAGGTTCAACAAAAAGTGAAGTGTTCTCCTTTTATCCGCAGTCTAGTGGCCACATGACTCTCCCAGGGGGTGGGAGTTTGAGTACCCTCTAGCAGAAAAGACATTGAGCTCAAGTGTGTCAGATAGTAAAGGAGTATTCAATCCAGTATCCCAAAAAACTACGTTAAAGAAAACAGCAGAACTTCCCTTCGTAGCTGTACTTGGGGAAGGGGATTAATTAAAAAAAAAAAATTGCTTTTGTTCAGGTGACCATTATGAGAACTTGAATTTTGATTATGGAATGGAAGATGGTGGATAGATTGTCACAATATAGCAGCTACACACAGACACCCCTACCCTATGTGGGATCTGCCAAAGGTGGAGTTAACCTTCCCCCCAGCACTGTGGTATTCCCTCACAGTGCTGTGCTGTGTTTGGACTCTACAAAGGTGTTGATAACACACCAGTGTTTGGCTACTGCTGAGCAGTGCTGGCACAGCACCAAGGCTGTATCTCCAACAGGCCTTCTCCAAAGGCCGGTAGGCTGGAATCGGGCAAGAAGCTTGGAGGGGACGGAGACAGAACAGAGACTGATATTCCATACCATACGGCATCTGCTCAGCAATAAAAGCTGGAAGAAAGGAGGAGGAGGGAGCATTCATTATTTATGACACTAATCTTCCAGACCAGCCGCTTCATGTACTGAAGCAGTACTTCCCAGGAAGAGGCAGGACATTTCCTGCAGATGGGAAGTAAATAATAAATATTTTGTTTTCCTTTGCTTCTGTGTGTAACCTTTGCTTTTGCTTTATTAAACTGCCTTTATCTTGACCTGTGGGGGGGTTTTCCATCTTATTTTTTCCCCTCCTTCCCAGCTGAGAAGCATTGTGGGCAACTGGCATCCAGCCAAGATCAACCCACCACACTCTTCCCCCACAAACAAATAAACAAACCACACAAAAAAAGAGAGAGGAAGTGTGTGAAAAATGGAAATTACCTGCTACTCCTTTTCTTTAGAGTAAAAAAATCACAGAAAAATAAAAAGAATCCCTACTCAGACTGCAGGAAAACAAAATTAAGGAAACATTTTATTCTGCAGGAGACTATTTCATCAGGAGGCCAGAGAAAATCAAGTAGATGTTGACCCAGCTGCTACTGAAGCCTGGAAGCTTTTTGGATATTTCCTACAATTACACAAATCTCATCTGAGGAACTAAAGATTTGAAAGCAAGAGCTAAATCCCCTGAAGAATATTTCCCCAGAGGCATTTATTTGTAGCAGAAATTATTCCTTCAGATGTTTGAGTTAGTTTACTCTAGAGAAGTTTGGGTTTTTGCACAAACAAAATGCTGCAGAATAAAAAAAGTTGCTAACCACAGGTAGTAGTTACTATTATTCAATAACCTTTCCACTTTTTCAGGACATTGATTTCCATGATGTTGAGGACTGATAAATTGTATTCTATTTCTTAAGAAGTAGCAAAACTTTCAAAAAAATACCCACACAGGCACTGAAGTTGTTCAGATACAGATGAAATAAAATCTCCTTACAAAAATAATTAAAATTAATCTGCACACAGCTGTGTGGGAGTGATTCTGTTTAGAAAGAACAGGTTTGTCTCTAGGGGAAAGTAGGTCTCACAGGTTTGCTGCTCCTCATTAGATACTCTGTTCCACATCTGTAGCTCTTCTCTATTCTGGTATATGATTTATACATATTCACAGATACTTTTCCTTAAGTAATTTAAAATGTAACCAGAGAGTCATACTTGCCAAAAAGACTGTTACGGTATAATAAGGAAGACTGGAACACATTTTCTGAAAAATCAGTTAATGAAGAGTGAATGGGGATGTCTGCATGTAGATGCATCAGAAGGAATGGGATAGGGTTTAGGGCTTGTTAACAGAAACAGGGCTCTCTGAATGGCCTCTGTTAATGGCTACCAGATCAACCATCCGCTATCCATCATCAGGATCCCAGCAGGACAAGGCATATCTGGAACTTACATGTAGTCCCCAACCTGGGAGAAACCTTGGAGACATGAGGAGGACTTGACAGCCTATGTCCCTTTTCCACCATGTCATCACAATGGATCCTGGAGTCCACACCTGGATTAACCTCGAGGTACCTGGCTGCAGGACAGGCTCCTTGGGCTCTGCACATCCTGGTGGTTCTGAGACTGGGGGAGAGTGAGGGTAATTGAGGGAAAGCTGGTTTGTTTCAGATTTTATTTTAAATAAATCATCTCACACTCCTAATAACATCTGGCAGGGGTATTTCCTACAGGGCCGGTACATGGTGACAATCATATTTCCTACAAACTCTGTGGCACATAATTGTGCTAAGGCGTTATAAATCACAAACACAAGGAGGCTTCAAAAACTTTTTGGCTAGACAGACCACTTGACATCAGTTTCTCAACTGTACGGGAGCAAATCCAGCACTGCAGAAAGGCGTGCAGACTTCTTCCAGTAAAGAGAGAAAAATGGTCCTTCCTGATAAACCAAAAACTAAAGGACTGTGAAATATGCAATTGGGAAAAATGCATTGGGAAAATAGAAATACTAAAGTAAAAGAATTATAATAACAGTTGAAGCATAGATAATTTTCTGTTCAACATTTATACACTTTCAACCAGTATTCTGAACAATTTTGTAATATAATATAAGAATTTAAAAAACCCCAAACCTACAGATAAGAATTACAAGAGGAAGAGGTTATGTGACAGAGAAAATGATACCTCTTAGGGAACCTGTGTCAGAGCAAACTAGACCTTATTCCTCTAGTTTCAAATCTTAACCCACAAAGATTTTGCCTATTGCTAAACAGAATAGATTCCTTAGAAGCATAAGGATTTCTCTTCCCAGGCTACTAACTTACTTTCCCTGAAACTCTTTATACCAAAGATGTGCCAAGTGTTATTTCTTTGGGGAAGTGATGGCTAAAGGGTTTGGAGTTTTCCAAACCTAGCTGGCCAAACAAATAATATCTTATTGAGAAATGCTGATCATCTTTAGTGCAACTGCTTCTTTACAGTCTTTGAAGCATTTTAATTAAATTGATTAAGATCTGCTATTGTCAGATTTGTCACACTGTAACAGGATTTTTTCTTCTGTACAAAGCAAAACCCTTTTATAGAAAAAATTTCAAGAACATATATTTATTCAATGTCTGAAACAAAATCAAGATGTTGTTCAGACTTTTTTATTTTTCAGCTTCCATAAATAAGAAATATTTTGAAAAAACTACTAGGCCGCTACTAGGGTTTGAATTTTTTTTTTGAGGCTCCAGCCACATTGGCAGTAGAGCATTAAATCTCAAACAATCTTTCTAATGCTAACATATAATATCTTGCTTTTAAAATAATTATTAAGGACGCGTAACATCGTAATTTTTAAAACCACTTAACATACATATTAAGCACTAAAAAAGAAAAATCAGAATATACTCGGGAGACAGGTTTCCTCCAGGCCATCTGGAAAGCCTAATCCATATAAATGCTTCTCTCTCACAAGGTAGCAAACAGGGAAAGGAAGAACAACTCCGATACAACAGAATAGATTTGAAGTTCTTTCCACCATTTTATTTCCCAGTGAAAGTTTTCTTCAGTGTAATGTAGGCTATAAGGTATTATAAAGGTATCTGACAAAGATTTGAAAAGAATCTTAGTTCCTAAAAAATATTAGTCCAGCATGGCCCAAAGAAATGGGAGTGAGTCCTTGTGAATAGAGAAGGAAGATGATTTAGTCATCTAGGAGCAACTGAAGAGCTGGTGTTCTTCAGATTAACAAGTCTGGGGACAGAACCACCCCTATCTAATGAATACATACATGTCTTAACACTGTAAAAGTTAACAAATTTTAGGAAGATTCAAGAATCCTTAAACAACCTACTCATTGACGGTAGGTGAGACAGTAAGATCAAAATCAAATTCTTGTCATAGCCAGACAGACAAATATTGCTGGACTGTTTTGGTTCATAGGTTGGTTGGTTTTTTACTGTTGTTGTTTCTTTTTTTTTTCCTTTTTCCTCTTTATTCAGATTCTAAATTTCTCCCAGGAATAATTATTATCACTTTATGGTAATCGAATTAACTTTCTGAGCTTAATAAAATTTAATTTTTTTAGGTGTAAGTTAAAGCAAGTTCATAAACGTATAAAACCCCTGAGAATTTTTCAGACTATTTTAACTAGTCTTGTCACTTGTGTTTCTGTCATGAGAATAATCTTGAGCTCTCATTTGGACATCTGAAAAAAGAGAGTATTTGAAAAGGTTTTTCTAGGAATGCTACTTGTAAGCTCATAAACAGGGCAGCAAAATGAATAATAGAAACAAAAATTTGCACAGTCATTGAAAAGGCCTAAGGATGGTTATTCTTCCGATCACCTGACACCAAAAAGAAATGTTTATAGCAGAGTAAAGAATTGAAAATAAATAGATTTCATTACGTTTTCCTTAGGTGAAAGATAGGCATATTCAACCAAGGGCATGAAATTTTAAATTTCAAAGAAAATCTGCTAATATATATTTCATTCTGATTACTGAAATTTCAGAATGTTTTTTAGTAATGATGGAGCCCCAGGTCTGCAATAACACTGAAAGAATGTCTGCTATAATTAAATCTCATGTGCTGTGGGATTTCTTAAACCAGGACCATGAGATAGACATAGATACACATATATGTAAAATGCAGAAGGGACAAAAGAGATTGTAGTGAGATTGGTGTCACAGATTTATATTCTTACATCATGGAATGGCAAAGAGATGTCAATTTTGTGTGATCTGGATGTTTCTAAAAATTTTAGTTTAATTTATTTACGGTAAAATGAAGTCTTCTGTATCAGCCAATACATTATTTTCCCCCTCATTTTCCAGCACATTTCCTTCTTAATCAACGACAAATTACAGTCCTCCAATGAAGGAACTGAATGATTGTGGAAACCTATTCTTTCAATAATAGTTTGATATCTGAGAAAAGGGAATAAATACTTGCCTTTAGTTGATTAACCAGCTATCTGTATAAGTCACTGGTTTGGCAAACATTTACTGAGGTGTCACAAAATTACACAGAACATGTATCTTCAGGAATCTCCTTCCTGGTTCTTAGGTGAGGTAACATAGAATCATAGAATCATTAATGTTGGAAAAGACCTCCAAGGTCATCAAGTCCAACATGAAATCCTCTTCACAAACATTACTACTCTATAATAATATATTTATTATGTGTTTATGATATTAATATATATATATATATTTATTACTTTAATATATATATATATATATTTGCATTGCTTTACCTGGTCAAAGTTTGGGACATGAGGAGGGTTTTTTCATTATCTTGTTTTTAAGATTTAAAATGCTTGGTGTGAAGCATATAACTCTCTCTTCCTCCCTCCCTTCCTCCCTCCATTCCTTCTTTCTCTCTTTCTTNATCATAGAATCATTAATGTTGGAAAAGACCTCCAAGGTCATCAAGTCCAACATGAAATCCTCTTCACAAACATTACTACTCTATAATAATATATTTATTATGTGTTTATGATATNCTTCTTTCCTTCTTTCTTTTTCTTTCCTTTTTTTTCCTTTCAGTCATGTATTGAAAAGAGAGCAGAAGAATCTTTTCAATGGTCTCAACTTTAGGTAAATTTATCTGGAAACCTTATAACATTAGAAAAAGACTGAGTTGAGTGACATTTGAAATGAGGATAGTTAAATCCAACCCAATAAGTAGTGGAAAAAATTTTAATTTTTTTTTCTTCAACCCCCTTGTGCAAATATCTGACATGCTTCACTTAAGCAAAATCACATGAACTTGGATGTCTGCCTTTCCCAGTATGTCTAATGCAAATGAGGTGAGAAGAGGAGCTGAGGGATTTCCCTGGTGTGATATATATTTTATGAAGGTATTGAATTTTTTTCTTTCCATTTAAAAACTTTTGCTTAGCTTGAATAGCTACTTCTTGGGTGAGGGAAGAGAGAAGGGGAATGGGATACACTGTACACTGATACACTGATCTTTTTAGACTAAGAAAGTTCTGTACCATATAGACTATTTTATTATTTGCACTGTAGTAGAGCACAGAGGTCCAGTCAAGGATTAGAGGCCCACTTTTGTAGTGAATAAAAAGACAACCAAGATTGTTTCCAAAAGCAAGTAAAGGCTTTTCCAGTTGTTATTGGCAAAAGTCAACTTCTGTATTTCCAAAATAATAAAATTCAATGTTACTTCGTTGCATATTACCTAGATCCAAGAGGTCAATAAGATTCAGGTTACTGGAAAAAACCCTCTTTTGGCTTACAACTAAATAGCTTCATACTATCTAAATTCCCATTGATGCTGCCTTTAACTTACTATCTTTTTCTGATTTTTACTTTTTGTATTTGTGACAGTAGATAGGAAGGTATAAAGTGTAATTTAAACCAGCATTTGGGGATGGTGTCTTCTCTTACTTGAATTCTTGCAGAAGCTCAATATTATTAGACAGTGCATCAGTGAAAATATTCTGAAATTAAATTATCATATTGCAGTTTATATCCATTTTTCATTAGAATTTCTCTGTATGCAGTGCCTTAATCCATTTAAAAATTATAGCAGAGTCTTGTCTAACTGAAACAGAGCTAGTTCTCAAAGCTGATTATAAATGACTTCGTAATGCATTGTAAGAGACTGGATAAATTCATCCATGACTGATTATTCTTTGTGTTCTTTTGTGTTACAACATTAAAAGGAAAAACATTTTGGATGCAAATAGACGAAAACCTAACATAACTGAGAAAAACCATCATGGCGTGCATCTAGTCATGGTCTGGCTCCACTAACTCACTTTGCTTCAGTTAAAATCTTCCTGGACTGACTTCTCTGTCTTGAAATTGACACTAACAACCCCTAATTTGAGTTAGAGGTGGTTTTTCATAAGAAAATTCAACTCCCAGTATTCTTAATTTGCAGGAATTTTCTGCTGCACGCAGTTGTTTTTCTGAATTTATGGCTCCCCAGGGGAATGAAATAAAGAAATTTACATTCATCATTTATATATGCCCCTAAGTTCACCTAATATTTATCTAAGGCATTTCTCCATAAAATACACTAAGACAACAACATTCTCCTTCTGAAGTGCTGTCTTTTGAACTTGACCTTGTTGCTGATCTATGCATTGTACTTGTACACTGTGGGAGAGAAAGTGCTTCAAATGTTAAAGAACAGATGAACTTTTAAACATATGCCAAGCACTCTCTTATTTCTTTTCGTGGCTTCGGCCTGGTCAGCCTCGGCACACGAGTGAAACAGGTTCAGCGCTTTCGCCCAGAAACTCAGTCAGAGGCCGCAAGCTGCTATGCAGAAGTTGTTTATTCTAATGTTATCTACAGCTGCGGTGTCCTGCACAGCCGCAGGTCCACCTGGCAGCCGAAGTACCCTGGTTCTGCCCACCAGCTGGGCGTAGCGAGATTTATATACCCCGTTACAAGTCCAACCAGAGGACGGTATGTTTCTTTATTTATAATTTTATACCAATTAATTCTAACCTGTTCTAGACATGTAATTTCCTGTCTTATCTCTATTCTACCAATGAATCTGTGCCCCCGTCACCAAGAATATGGTGGATAGTGAAGAAGAAGGAGAAGGTGACCACACCCTTTAGACTCCATCTTAACCCCCCTGTACATGTTCTACCCCCATGTACATGTTATCTGATCTTTTATATACTACATTTCACCCGGTGAAAAGTGACTATTAATGCTTATATTAGACTCTTGTGGCTTGCAATTCATCAAAGTTCTCCAAGGACAAAGATCAAAGGCAGTGCCCTCCGGGGCACCTCGATTTCGGGGTGTTAGGTCCCCTAAATTAGACAGAGGCATGTCGTGGGTTCCAACAATTTTTTTGGAAGCTTACACCTCTTCTCTATACTGTGCATATGGCTTAATTGCTTGGTAGTCTATGGCATGCTAATAGAGTATCAATCTGATTACAGAACCCTTTGAATTATCATTGGTGAACATATTGGAATGTGTCCACATTTTTTCTTAGAGAGTAAATTAAATTGCAATTAGAAACACAATGTAACATTTTGCAAATCTTTTATTTATAATGCAGTCATCTGTGCTTCTTGTTGGTTTATTGGCATTTCCTAGGGATCACAGAAGACATGTAACTTGAAATACTAGTTTTAGAAGTCACTGCATCAGCACTTGATTTCCATAGGAGTAATAGAGCTGCTGAAAACCTCTTGTGCTCACAGATTCTTAAGTCAATATAATACAGAATTGATAAACACATGAAAAATCAAGTCAAGGAAACAAAGACTGCATCAGAATAAACATTCTGATGCAGCTCTGTACGGTGTTTTCCACTATTTATGAGAGTTCAGGCAGTAGTCAGGTATTTTTGAAAATGTTTATGAACTTTCAGATGCGTGCAAAGATTTAGGCTGCCATAAATATATACTAACATCTTTCCATTTGTGCATTATTTCAAGTTATTGGTGATGTAATTCAGGCAGGTGCAACTACCAGGTGACTTAGAAAACCTGCCCTACCACAGAGCCCAAGAACAGCAAGTGGAGAAGAATTAATGCAAGCATTTATTAAACAGCTTGCATCCATTTTGCATCCTGAAAACTGAGTTCTTACATTTCAGTGAACAGCAAGTACAAGGAATCGAAATTGTGTTTTGAGTATCTTGCAAATATATGTAACAAAAAATGCTGCATATAATACTTTCAGTAACTGATTTGGAGAGATTTTTCCTAATGAATTTCTATATATTTTCAACATAGTAGTCACACAGGACTCTATTGGATATGGAATCTCTCTGGAACAAATTAATCTTGGCATGCTTATACTTGATATGAAACTGATGCAAAGAAATTAATCCATTTCATTTTCACTAGAAAATCACACTAAATTTATGAAGCTCACGTATAAGTCTTTGAAATAAACACAACAAAATTAAATGTCTGTTTTGATAGTAATTTGTGCCTGACAGTTTTCCTGCTTGTTGTGATTAAAGTCTTTTTCCAGGGGACCTTTCTCACTGGTTCCCTGAGCAGCCTGAAGTCTGCTCTCCCCCTGTTGAAGATTCACTGGCACTTTTCCTCCTGCCAACAGAGATTTTACTCTCGATCACTTTGCGGTCCCTGTGCCCAAGATGCCGCCAATCTCCATTTTGCTCACAAGATCCACTCTGTTGACAAGAAGCAGATCAAGGAGGGCATCTTTCTGAGTCAGCTCCCTTAGGAACTGTCCTATGAAATTTTCATCCAGGTGTTCTAGGAATCTTCTGGATCGTGACCAGCTGTGTGGTGCTCCCAGTTAACACCTGGCAAGTTGAAGCCCCCAGTAAGGACAAGGGTGGTTGATTTCAGAGCATCCATTAGTTCCTCAAAGAATAATTCACTGGCATCATCATCATCCTACCTAGGTAGTCTACTAGAGATTCCCACAATGGCGTTTGCATTATTTGTTTGTCCCTTAATCCTTACTCAGAGGAATGTCATGCCATTTCCAACTCTAAGCTCCTTATATTCCAGACCTTCCATTACATATGATGCCAGACAAGGTTGTGATGCAAGGTGTGGGCTCTATTACTCTAGATGGCCCCTCTATCCCAGAGGGACCTGCGTCCACTTCACCAGTTAATTTTCCTTCTAGATCCAGGGCCTCATGCCTGTTGTAAAAGGTGCCAGTCCTATTTGTTACATTCAGAGGGGGAGACTTCCTCCTAGTACGGGCAGTGACCTGTCGCTGTTATCACCGTGGAACAGAGAAACGACACAGACTCCAAATTCAGGGTAAAGAGAAGGCCGAAGTGCTTTATTAGCTTCGTGAAGGGTTTTTATATGTTAGTTCGCAAAAAGTGTACTATATGGCATAAGGTAATTGGTTCTTTCGGCCATCCACCCCTTAGGGTGATTGGCCAAGTTCTAAGACACCCATCTCTAAATATTTTTCTAGTTGGGAACATAACAATGGTGGACAACAACCTTGCAGGTGCAGAGCTTTACAAAGCTGTAACATTGTTTTGAATTACTTGCATGGGAAAGACAGAGTTCTCACAAACTACTGCTGAAAGCTGAAGAAATTCTTTGCTGGAGCTTTTTCAGCATCCATAGTGACCAGCCTCCAGACCTCATGTTCAACAGACCTTTCACTAACCTCTTGACAGGGTTCTGAGGCCCCCTGCATACCCACTTCAATGGAGGTTTGAGACTCCTGAGACTTTAACATCATCAATCTCTTACTCTGTGCAGCCTGTTCACATCCTCACATGGTTCCTTCACCTGGTAACACAGCTCATTGACAGCAGAGCACCTTCTGCAAAAGGAATGATTTTCAGCCCGTTCCTGTAAATGATCCTGTAGTTTTGTGAAGCATGAAGATTCTACATGTTACCCATGAAGATGAAAGAATGCTGCTGTTTGTGTTGGTCCTGACACAGACCATGTTTATCTTAGACTTATTTTTTATAAGAAATAGACGTGAAAAGGGGATTGCAGAGGGACTCCAGGTCTAAATCTGCTACTAAAGCTTCTCTGCCACAAGAATGCACCTGGATACAAAAGTTAGTGGATGTTCTAGTCCAATACTCTTTTGTATTGTCAAAGTTCTCTGCTCTTGAATCCCCTGTTTAATTTTAGATGATAAGTTCTCATTGATTGCGAGATTTTCCAAGAGCAAATAACCATTACAAATTTCAGCGAACTCGAAGATTCTAAAGCATCTAAAATAGGAGCTATGAATTTGCCTGCAGTATGCACTGTTTGCTAAATCTTATTGAATTAGAATAAAAAAAAAGGGGGGAAAAAAAAGAAAAAGCTGTGGGGAGGAATTGATTTTAAACTGTACTGTCAGCATGGCTTGTTTATAGGCCATTAGCAAGAAATTGCAACATGAAGAACATAGCTGATTTGGTTAACAATTACCCACACAAAGTTATCAACTTTCTGTCCTCATAACATGAAACTGAGCTCATTAAATGGACTCTCAATTAACAATTATTCATACTGTCAGTTGATGGTGTTAAACTGTGGCAAGAGAGATTGAATAATTAGCTCGTTTTAAAGGAAAAATGGGGAATGAATTCTTTGTCTGTCTAATTTATAGCAAAGCAAGGGAAAGAAAAGAAGCTAAACCAAGTGAATTCCTGAGATAAGGCAGCTCCTCATACAGGACCACAGCATCAAAAGGCACAGGAAAATTTCCAGACAGAGGAAGAAAGAAGTTCATTTACATGTGCAGACCTTGAAGTTTTACAGGTAGATTCGGTTCTTAAATCTGATAGCAACTTAATTCATTAGATCCAGTGGGATTTTGCAACTGAACTTAGAGCCTCTTGGAGCAGATCCTAGTTGTGGGGTTTTTCTGTCTTTTCCATACTCTCAAGGGGGCTTCCCCTTGATGTTTTTGGCATCTATGTTACTACTTGCTTATCTCAATCACCCTTTTTATCTGTCAGGTTTGAAATGCTTGGTCATAAATGCTGTTTACTTTCTCCACCAAATCTTGACTTTATGAAAACTTCATTCCTCCTTTCCTTTGGCATCAGTAATGAGTTGTCTGTTGAAGTTTCACCTTAGCCACCTATTATTCACTCGAACCTTACCTCATTTTCTAAGTAAGGAGAGAAGATATAAAATCATTAATCATTCAGTAAATATCAGGCCTCCATAGTGTGTATAGTGCTTCAGGTGTATATTACTTGAACCCTGCCTTTTGATTTTCTGACTGACAAAATCACTTTCAGGGTGAATGAATTTATTTCCTGCAGTTCCCAAAATTGATTGTTACTCAGAAAAACAAGATCATTGATCATTTCCATTGCTTTCCTTGACGAAACTTAAAACAAAAACGTGAAGGCCAACTCTCTGAATTTCTGAGGGAAAAGTCCAATTATTTTATGTTGTCAGTTCAAAATAAATTTTGAAATACTCTCTAAATGATGTGGCTGAGATGTTTAAGAAACTTCCAGGCTTCAATATCAGAAAAAGGGAGAATTTCAACAACTTACTTTTTCCTCTTTAAAAATTGAGGGGGGTGGGAAGAGTGAAAAATAAAAGGTCTCCAAAATATTTTGTGGAAAAGATATTTTATAACATTTATCCTGAACTAGTGAAATCACATTTTACAAAATGCAAATTAATCAGATGAATTTTGTACTGCTGAAAAAAAATTAACAATGAATAACATTGCTATACAGAAAAGTATTCTGGGGGTAGCTTTAAGCAGCATGAAAGTTGTGACCAAAGAACTGTCACATCATCTTGCAAGATTTTAACTTACAAACAATGAAACTATCCTCCATTAAGTTTTCCTGAAAGAGAAAAATATTCTGGTTAACAAACAAGTGCTCCATTTTTTCCATAAATAAAAGCTAAATACAGAAGTAAATTTTATAGTAGAACAATATAAGGGCATGTATGATACTTATTAAAGAGTTCCATGGTTGCTTTTACACAAAGCTGACTTTTTAAGGAGATAAAGATAAAAGTCTTAATTAAACCATTTCTAAGGTTGTCCAGAGTCAGGCCTTTCATATTGTTCTCATTTTTCTTAATATCCTTGAGCTCCACACTAGGAAGTGGCTTCTTGTCCCTAATGTTGTATTTTTCAGTTCCTTCCTCGTTACTCTTATATGTATTTCTTCATTTGGATTCTGCAGGCTGTCACAAATAGCAGCAAAGTATTGATATTTCCTCATATGGCAGAGAAAATTGGCTAAAAGATGTCAGCAGCCTTTTTTTTTAAGTTCTTCTTGAGTGCACTCATCTGAGACAGGGATCTGAAGATGTCCCTGCTGACCTGGAGGATGACATCTGGCTACATGACTTTAAAGGTGCCTTCCAACCCCAACTATTCTATGAATCTGAGATCTTACATGCACAGTCCTCAAAGACAAATTCTGAGTTTGCCTGTAGTTGCATGATAATCAAATTAATTAATTATCTTGTTTCTGAGATAATATAACATTTAAAAATTCTTTTCTTCTAGGGACTTGCAACAACACTTGCTATAGGGGATTGTTATGCTTTTCAAACATAAGAAATGAACTTAAGCATGTTGGTAATTTCTGTTTAAAGGATTCAGTGAGAGAGGGCAGATAGTTCTTTCCTACAGTCGTGTTCAATTAGAAAACCTGAGCAGAGAAAACTGCTTTCGTAAACAGAGTGAAAATTAAATAAGGAATGTCACAACCTTAGCTTTAGAGTTCTGAGCCTCTCGTTAAGTACTACTTGATCCCAATCTCTGTTTTATGACTTCTAACTTAGGAGCAGGCTAAAGATTTCTTCTCTGGTTATTCCTGAAATTCTGATTTTTTTCATCTGTGTTTTTTTTTCACATAGGTCTGTAGGAAGATTTCTAAGCAATCTCTGTCCCTACATTTTGCTTGCTCTGGGAACTTTTAAAATGTCCTTGTATGATTATAATTCTACAGATTTTACTATTTTGGGTGGCAGCTCTTGATATTTAAGCTATTTGTTCTTTAAATATTTCAGTAATTTTTATACTTATCCTGAGAGAAAAGAAACTGTCATACCCACCAGCTTCATTGTAGCTAAGCCAAATCATGATGACTGTAAAACCAATTCCAGAATAAAAAATTATTTTGTTTTATTCATTTAAATTATTCATACAACACTCAGAGAGAAGAGTCAGAGTGTTGTAGGAGTTTGTGCCCTCTACTTACTTTTCTGACTTTGACCTACTGACTTGAGTTCATGACTTGACCTAGGACCTCTCTTGCCACTGCAGACCTGTCTGGCCAGCTGTGGTGTCTGACCATGGTCATCCTCACCAGACCTGGTCACGTTTTTGCATATGGGTGCCGTGAGACTGTGTCCTGTGTCAGTGTGGATATTGTCCTGTCTGCCTTGCTGTCACCTTTGGCTCCTGGCATGCTTGTCTTTGCAGAGCAGATACCCTTTGCCTTGACAACAAGGGTTAAAGAACAAATGCACACATACATGTATATTTTACATTTGTATAGACTTCTAAATTCTTTGATTCTACTTCACTGAAACATTTCTTAGTTGGACTTAATGAGCCCCCAGAAGTCCTTAAAAGAAATGTAGAGAGAGCTGTCCTGGGGTGATATAGCACCTCAGACGTGTTATGGTCTTGCACTTTAATGTAAATTACTATAATGAGTAACTTGGCACTCAGGCAGCAATTCAGATAGTTAAGCATTGTTTAGCAGTTGATAACAGAGGTCAGATCAAAGATGACAGTTTTAGGCTTAGTCTTGCCTTTCGGCCTGTGTATTTCTTTTATGGGTTCAGACTAAGAAAGTCATCTATGAGCAATTCTGTGTCATCCTGTACCTACTTTCAGGAGTCAGCATTACCTCTATCATACATAAGTATTAATGTGCAGATAAAATGTTTTAAATTGTAGACTTAATTTCAAAGGTCTTCACAAAGTAATATGGGAAGTCTCATAAAACAAAACAAAACAAAAAAAGCAGCATAAAAAGGAAAGCTCTTGCACAAACTGCAGGTTATGATAAATAAGGAGAAAAGTAGCTTACATGTCACAAATCTGCTGAGGAAAAATTCTAAGTAAATCCTAGTGTTATATATATGTGTTTTAATTCGTGCCTATAAGGTTTATATCTGTCTAATATTAAATGCTTGTATGGGATATGCTTGCTTAAAAATCCAAACTGTGGGGAAACTGCATTTTATTAAGGGACATTTCCAGTAAGGGTAAAGAATGTACCCCAAGCTAAAGATTTCCGAGAAACCCATTATCATATCTGCAGAACCAGCTTAGCAGAAGATGGGCCATCACGGGGAAATCATCCGGCCATTAACACCACGATAAGATATCGGCAACATATCAGGACCATCAATCTGTTCCTGGGAGGATACAAGATTTCATCAAAACTCCATCTCCTCATCGGAAGGACATTGTTCCTTGCTGGAATCACTAAAGAAACCAAATTAAATATCTTTGGACTCTGGACTCTGAATACAAAGTCGCCTTCGGCAAAATAAACTGTATAAAAACCCACTGCTCCGGGACCATGGTGTGAACAGAGCTTCACTGACACCCTGTCAGGTTGCTTGTCACCCAGTATCCGATCCCGGGCTCGGTACTGTTTTTTTCTGCATTGTGGCTTTTAATGCTTTTTATCCTAAAACTCTGCCAAATTTTCTATCAATAAATTTGTTCCAATTTTTATTATAGGAATCTGCTCATTTCATTTATAACACTAGGATAAATGAAGATATATTGGGAGTTTTTGTGATGTACATATTCATTTAAGTCTCCACTTGCCAAGTTTCTGAATAGTTGAGTGTAATTTAAACATATTGTTAAAATAAATACCTTTACCAGACAAAATTTACCATTCTGGCAAATACAGACATTTTTTAGGATACCTCAGTATGATACTTCTGTGATAGATTCAGGTCTACACTGAAGTTCCAAACTTGCCTGCCTCACAAATTTGCAAAACTGTCCTTACTCATATGAGGATTTTGCCAGGTTTTGGGAGATACCAGTTAGCGTAATTATGCCTCTGCTATTCCTTAATGCAGTCATATATATTCAAAGAAAAAGCTATTTACAGTGTGTACAGGGGAAATAGTGCCACTTGGATCACTTTCTCCTGCCATGGTGTCACAGAACCAACAGCTGGCAACTGAGGCTCAGAGATGGCACTTGGATATTGCTTTATATGGACATAAAAATTTGATTTGACCTTATAATTGAGTCTCCAGGAATCTCACATCTACATATGGATATTGCCTGGCTTTAGTACTAGACAATGCAGAGGTCACATGGCTGCTTTCATACCACTTATGATAAAGCTGGCCATTCTCTGGTCAGACTGTTTTTCCTTATAAGTGAAGACATTTAACATGTCTTTCAAAAGACAAAATGCATCTGTAATGCATTGAGAGGTCACGGACCTGCCTCATCTCTGGGTTTGATAACATCCAAAAAAACTCTAATAGTAGCTTTTGTCTTGGTGTGGCTAACCCTTGACCAATAAGTTTGTCTCCGTGTTTCACACTAACATAAGTCATCTCACTCATGTCAGCATTCAAACCTTCCAGATGACTGAAAACCGATTCCTATGGTGCTTAACAGATGTTATATGAAGAAAAAAAATTTGGCAAGGTTACTAGGAAATATATCTGCAAAAAGGTGAAAAAGACTAATGTTGTAAATGTCTACTGAAGTAGACCATTGTTTTGGGATGTCTGAGAGGTCATATCTGAACCAGGAAAACGTGAATGAGCTCTTAGTATTTCACTGTCACTGTGGAGTCTAAAAAAACTGTTCACTGAACTCTGCACAACTGGTAAGGAAAGCTTTTCAAAATGTCATCCTATATATGACAGTGATAGAAAATTGGATTCCCAATTCATTAAACGTGTTTTCCAATAAATAAGGTGTCTGAGTATTCCCAGTGGAGAAGCACAATTCCAATCCCCCCTATGGATTATCTCTTCATGAAGTAAAATTTCTCCTAATGAAAGGAAGTATTGTTCATAATTTACTATGTCTGACATCAGAACTGAAATAATTTAAATTGAGGAATTGGCAGAGACGTTTTAAAACCCAGAAACAACATGAAATGCAGTAAACAATGAATAATAAAAAATTAATCTCAGTGGCCTTTGAAAGCAGGTTGTTATTTTCAGAAAACTGCATCAGAAAACTGCATGAGAAATTGTGACCACAGCAAGCATTGAAAACATTTGCACACATGCCTTAAATAAAAATCATGCAAATATTTAATAACTCAAATTAAATATTAATGGAAAAATGGAAGTATCACAAGAAAGAAACTCACAAAGTTTAACTCTCCAAAACCAGTGCATGACTATTTTATTTTCCTTCATGGTAAAGCAGTTTATTATGTTGCCTTAGTTAAAATCCCAATCTTTATTATGCAAAGCCTAACAATAAGTATTCTACTAACAGCTTTTGATAGTTTGTATAGTGCAAATTATAGAGCTGCAAAGAATCAAAATGTATCCTATAAATGGTAAAATTATCCAGACTAGACTTTATGAGCTAACACTTCAAAGATACTTCACTGATGATTGTCTCAATAGCTTAGAAAGAGCAGCTGGAAGCCTAAGATTTTCCTAGTGTATGTTACTTATTAGTATGAAAAGTGACTTTAAGACTCAAAGTAATTGTGTTTAAAAATAAATTTTCATAAGTGATGCATGTAGTTTTCCTTTACTTGGTCCTCTTCACACCACAGCTTGAAAATATCTTTATCTGGTTGCTATGTATAATTTCCTAACTGTTCAGCTCAAGTATTTATTTAGTTCTAATTTGATAAATAGTTCTTGTGTACAGCAATTCCTTTTTCTACTCCAGACCTATACAGTAGATAGAATATTGGTCTATATTCTCATCTTTCAAGCTCCTAAAAGGGTATGTGTTAAAAGCAGTCTGAAGATAGTTATAGTTTATCATTACCAAATCTATCAAAAGTTCCAGTGACAATAATTTTAATCTTTAGTGAAATTTTATGGCAATGTTTTGCTAAGAGTTTTCTTTCAATATATTCCTTGCTACAAACACCTGATGAATGAATTGGAGCTTAGAAGACCTACTTGTTACCCTACGCTGTACTGCTGTACTGCCCTATGTAGACAGCTCCAATAGATCTTTCATGAGAAATGTTGAGGCATGGTATCCTAGACTATTGCACCTCATCAACATCAAAGCTGGGGTTCCAAGGCCCTGTGTTGTCTCCAAACACCCTGACAGCTGCTGCACTGTGCCAGGAGCATGGATAGACAAAATCTCTCTTGATAATTGTGGTGATGACATCCTATTCCTTCTGCTACTTTCTGTTTCCCTGAGCTATATGTGATGTGCACTGTTCCAGGGTTTCAGCTCACACATCCTTTTCAGCCTGCATATCGATGTGAGCTTGCTGCGACCGGCAGAGCTTGTGACAGAGGGAGAAATGAGGAGAGGAATAAAAGATGGCAGAATACTTTACCCAAGCAAATTGTCACATCACAATGGATCAGTGTCAGTGAAGTGACCAGTTCATCATCTTTGGAGATGTTTGCCAGCCATATATGTACCTAGCAGCAGTGAATGTAATTTACAGCATACAAACAGTATTATAGCACTCTGGAGCATAAATGAGCCAGAGATGCAGATGCATATAGTACCAGTGAAAATCCCCCAGACTTTCCATGTTATTGCAGATAGTGAGGCTAGCAATCACCAGGGCAAATCTAGTAAACAAACATCAGTTCTGCTCTCCATGTGTATGATGACCACCTCCTTTGCAACTTTGTCAACCCGTTGGTTATATGAACATATTTTTCCCACTTCCGCATTAATTGCTCAAAATTTATTTCTGTCATAACTGTTCCTACTTTCAGCCAACTGTTCCATTCAGGTCCTGCTGTTACACTCTGTATAGATTTACTTAGAAAACTCAAGGGAAATTCAACCTCACCAAAACTAAGGGAATCTGCATGTCTACCGTTAAAGGAGATTTTTTCAGGAAAATTTTAAGGGCCTGTGGGACGTGTTGTGCCTTACAGACCCAACCACCATTCAGTATGGATACAGATAAGTCAGAATACAATGACTTGTGGTGTACTTGGACTAGGATGGCTCTTGGAAACAACCTACACAAACACTGACCTGGCCTGTCACAGCCACAGAAAAAAGAGAGGCCACCTCCTTAGTTGCAATAAACACACTGACTTTAATCAGCCTAAAAGCATAAGGTAAAATCCTTTCTAGAAAAGAAGAGGGTACGGGGAACACCTGTTAATTAACTGCCCCACAAATTAAATTAACAAGATTAGTGAACTCAGTGTACTTTCCAGGTGTGCAGTCAGATGCTTATTCTACAGAAGGCAGAATTTTAGAAAGAATGATATAGCTGCAAGCAGAGAAAGAGAGAGGAGGAGAGGGGCAAAGAGAAGCATGTTGCAAGGGCAACACTACTTTCTATCAATTTTACTGGCACCTAGTGAATTTTATTAATTTGTTAAGATTTTTGTTTTGCTTTGTTTATTGTCTTTTCTTAATTAATTATGTTAGCTTGATGAGTGCAAGAGGCAAATTCCACACTTTTTTTTTACAAATAGTCACTTTCTTCACAACTTAAAAAATAACTTAAATCCAGAATTAAATTATGAAAACCATATTTGGAGAAGGTCACAGATTCTGCAATAGTCTGCAATAATCAGAAATGTCTTCCCATTTGGACTAGTGAACTTAGGTGAAGGAAACAGGAACAAATTTACTCATGACACAGGGCACTCAAAACTACACACAGAAAACAAGCGAAGAGAATACCACTTACTTCAACAAAATGATAAACACAGAAAAATGACACTAACCTTACACTTACATTTGAACTGTTTTTCTAGCACTCATGGAGAAGCAGACAAAGATGTATTTTATTCACTGTAGAATCATATGTAAAATATCCAATTTTTTAAAAAAAGAAAAATAATACTGATAGGTAAGATTTCTACATTATGGGAATCACAGGAAAGGAAACTAGAGAATATTTCCAATCAGTATTGCAGTTTTCCCAGAGCAGTCAACACTGTGATATTTGTCCAAGACATCTGTAATAAAGTAGATTGCCAGAAACTGCTTATAATCTGCAGGTAGCATTCACACAGTTTCGAGCTAATCATACCTTTCCCTCCCCCACTCTGTCCTGTAAGTTCAAAGCAATTAATGTAGTAGGGTGGAAAGGAGAGATTTGTAAAGGATTTGTTTCACTCTCTATATAGAGATAGAGCTGAAAAAACAATTGATCTCCAGAAAAAAGATTGACAACAATTATGTCAAAATCTCAGGTGGCAAAAAAATTATAGGACTGATTTAGACAAAGGATGCTCTATCAGAGGTGACAATATATTGGCAAGCAACATATACCATTGGTATAATGGGCTAGGAAAGAGGAGAAAATGTACAATATATGAACAAAGAGACATTCAGGCTCAAAATATTTAATAAGTAGTTAGTAAAAAGCTCTGAGGACCACTTTGAAGCTTTAATTAAGATTCTCATTAATCTTTACACATGAGTCATTCAAAAACAATAAAAATAATGGGAAAAAAATAACCACTGATCCAGGTCAAAAGCTTCTTCTGTCAGAAATAGATAGCCAAGGTCAAGAAGTTTCCTTTATGCAAGGAGAGATCCCACATTCAAAACACTAGTAGTAAAACCACCACATACAAAACCCAATTGTCAGAAATAGAGCAGTGACAGGTACAATATACTCAATCAATGAATTGTAAAACCTCTAATTCTTCAAATCATTTGCTAAGTCCCCAGAGACAATCTCGTAATCAGAACAGAAGAGAAAGTTGGATTCAGTGCCATAAGCCACAAAGGTCTCCCTTCATGAGCAGTGGGACACTGTCCCCTTGCAGCCAAGAAACAATTCCCTGTCACATACATACTACCAGTAAATAAAGAATTAAAGAAATCCCATGATTTTTTACGCATTAAGAGAGGGATAATCAATTTAAAGTTTGTCTTTAGTGGGCACAGATGCAGTGTTCTGTTTTTATTCTGTGACAACAATACAGTCTAGTCTACTGCATTTTTATGTAACATGTCTAAAACTTAGATGATGACCTCTTCCCCACTGTATCTCGTCTAAAGCCCATCTACCTGCAGAGGCCATATGCAGATGACAGATGGCAAGGCGAGGTGACATATCTGTGTTCTAGGTAACCATAGCGTAAAAGGCATTCACACCAGCTGTTCTCTACAGTTGGCTGGCTCCACAGTTACCTAAATTCGATCTGCAAAACCTAGTTGATGGACATTTTCTGTTCAGTTCTTCTAGCCAGAAATTTTTTTCACTCCACCTATACTTATGTCTAAACTCCTTTAAAGTTCTCTATAAGCACAGGGATGCCTAGAGTCCATCTATTCTTTTTCTATGATGCATCATCTGATAAGAGGGCTAGCATACATATCATGTATGTATGCATGTATACTATATAAAATGCATATATACATAGACACACGTGAACTTTAAGTATATTGAAAAATATAATTAAAGAATATGATATAATTTTATTTCATTTGCAAGAAAAAATGAAAAAAACAGTGTATTATTCATTGCTGCTGTAGAGTTTATATATATTTGAAATCACAGTGGTCTCAAAACAAAATCTAAAGATTCTGTTACTGTGAAGAAGGGTTTAGTAAGGGGGAAAATTGTGTGTGGACCCTTTTGTGAAAGTGAACTTAAATATGACTGAAATTCTGTATTTGAAGGAAGGCCAGAACACAGCAGTTCAGCATACTCATAACAATGATGCAAACTTTTCAAAACTTAGTAATACATCAGATAGTCACAACTAAAGGGAAATTAAAGTGCTCAGCAAAAATGCTGACTCCTTTTGTGTCTTTGCATCACTGAAATAAAGAAATGTTAGTTGTCCAGACCATCTTTTTGTCCTGGATCTGTAACATACAAAGATGTTGGGGGTCTCAAAGCATGCCATCATTTGTGTGTAAGGTATGAACCTGGACTTCCTTTGCTTCAGAAAGATGGTGTGGGAAGTGATGGTGCCCCTTACCTCTGCTCTGTCTGGTCTGGAACAGGGAAAGTGGCACTGCAACTCTCATTCCTTCCAGATAGAAAGTATTCTGCAAGTGGCAATAAATATGTTGTATTGTTTACCATCAGAGGACAGCTGAGATTTTCTTCAATCTTACTTGTGTTCTAGAAAAATTCTAGAGTATTCCCTCTTACTAAAACCATGACTTGCCAGTTTTCTTCATATTCACTTCCCACAATTGGTAAAGGAATTTTACAGAACATGGATTGAAAACAGAAACTGGAAATTCCATAGAAGACCTCCATGACTCTGACTACTTTTCAGTTATTTTTTATCTACTTTTAATCTACAAGATTCTTGGCTACAATCAGGTTTCCAAGACATTGAGGTAAACACATTAAAAGTTAGTGAAAAGGAATAATACAAATATAAAATACCTGAAGCTAAAGAAGCCCATGAAAAGCTGCATCTTAGAAATTGAATGCAGACTATTGGACAGAGCATAATACACAATCAGCATTCTGAACCTGCTTATATTTTCACTCACAGCAACAGCAAATTCAAATACATTGCTGCTTTCTTGTTGAAAAAATATTAATGTGGAAAGAAATAAAAAAAGAAAGAACTTCAAGTTCTTTCAACACAAAGAAATTATACAACTTCTTCCTCAGTTTTCACAGGCGGAATTAATTATTTGGGTTTGTGTTTTGGATATACAAGTCTTTCTTATGTTTCATCAAAAATGAAATTTAAGTTTAAACCCTGGGGTTTATTTTTACAATATTTGCACAATTTAAGCTTTTGTTAAATGCTCTATTTTTACTCCAAAGCCTTGAAACACAATCTTTCTTGAATGAAATTATCTGACCAGCTGATAATTTTTATGACTGGTACTCATATTGATAAAATGAATGAGAAAATTAATTTCCAATTAATATAAATGTAAAAATCAGCTCATAAATATAACAATATTCATACTATATTTTTGAGAACCTTTTAACACATAACAAGAAAAGAAAAGTAAATAATTCCAAGGTATTCTCAGGATTACAGTGGTTGAGGTGGCAATCTTGACAGATTTTTGCAGAACACATAAAAATGTAAATAAATCTAGCTTTACTTTCTCAGTTGCTTTAACAAATATGAGGCTTTTCTTTTCTTGAAACAAACATTAGTATGTTTCTTTAGTATTTGGAGCAGGACTGCAAGTCTGACATGGTTTATGTGGCAGAAACAGGGGAGAGGTACAAGTATATGATAGCTAAAATATCATATGCAAGTACTCTGTTTTTTTTTTCTCTATTTTCTCCGAAACGATAAAATAAATAAATACATCATTTAAAAATTTTATATCAATCATGATATAAAATAGTGCAGTGATAGTTCTTGTCATTGATCATGACTTACTGCACTTTCCATAGAGATCTCCAGAATTTACTTGATTTGACTTGGTAACAAAAAAATGCATAGTAATAAACTGATAGTCCTGTAGGTCCCATGTATTAGATGCCATGGGAAATATTCTTCAGGAATATTTTTTTCAAAAGGTCAAGTTGGTTTAAATAGGTTCATATGCAACCATATAAACTGATAAGGAAGAGGTCTGTTGGACTTCCACCTTATATAGCATTCTACTCAAAATGAACATCTGTAATTTTTTTGCAAATTAGGAGTGGAAAACAAAATTAAAATGAGCTATGGATTAGATCAATTATTTTTGCTTCACCTTGGTCTGCAGCTAGACAGTTCTTAAGTTCCCTGATACTGTGGTTCTGCTCCAGTTAGATGTTCTCTCTTGACTCAGGAAGACACAAGCTTGGTTGAAAATTACTCTTACATTGCAGAGTTTCCATTCAGACTATATATTTTATAACAATGTATTTATATATATATATACTGCAGCACTATCAACTAGCAGCCTAATACTATGTTTTTCAAGTGATATTGCAACACACACAGCTGCCATAAAATTGTCTCCTTCCATGAGAAAACTATCACTCTGTGATTCATTGCAAAATCAGAAGGGAAGGATTAACATGTGGGAATACAGGAAGGGTGCAACCCACAGCCTTTCCAGATCCCATAATAAAATTCACTTCTGAGGGATGTTATACGTCAGAGAGTTTTATATATTCTATATTATATACACATAAAAATATATATATATAAAAGTGACGCTTGAAAGCAGAAATCAGATGTTAAACCATAAAATAGGTCTGAAAATATTTGTGCTTGTGGATCACCATTTTATAAAGGAAAGGGACATACAGAGAACTTGATACGTCATGTTATCTTCCTCGCTCAGAACCAGAATCTTAAAGAAGCAGTAAACTGCATTCATTTTCCCCATTTCAGACATCTGAAAATCACATAGCTGAGATGAAAACCTCTTTTAACCTTCAGTGGAGAGAGAAGCTTTTCAGACTAATCACTTCCTTTTCTTTAAGAGTCTGTCTCTCGTTACTAATAACAGAGGAATCACGAAAGGGATTATTTTAGGTTTATACTTTCAGACAATTAAGTTACTGCCAATGTATCCCACAGCGTGACAATTTAGTGCTCTGCTTTGCCAAGTTGACAATGAGCTGATCAACGGCGCTTATCAGCATTAGGCTTAAAATGTCTTTCTTCTTAAGTACCAGTTTTACTGGTACTTAAGCAGAGGAAAAGATAACCATATTTTCATTCCCATCTGAATTGTCCTTAAATGAATAGCATTATCCCAAAAGGAATGCAAACCTTAAAAGACATGTTATTACTGCAAAATATCAAACTCATCATATGCAGCTGGATTTTGAAAAGTACAGCAAGCACCTTGTAATTCCTAATCTATTTCTTGACAAGACTAGCAAAAGACTAAAGTAATACAAGCACATTGAACAGGAAATAGGTGATTGAAATAAAGTCTCAGCAAATCAAATAAGTAAATGAATGCTGGAACATAGCTCTGTTTCTGGTAGTTGAGCTTTGAGCAAGTTTACTTTTGGATTCAGTGAGAGTACACTCAAAGGCCCAGATGAAATTTTTCCCACTAACAAAATCTTATGTTTTTTAAATATAGCTGTTCAAGATTACAAGATCAGCTTCAACAGTACTCTGGAAATAAGGACTTGTGGGAAAGCTGAAGTGTTCCTGTTACTTAAAATTGATACTTCTGTTTGCCTTAATTGATATCTTGCAATAAGATTTGAAAACCATTGCAATAGTATGCTATTGAATAAAGGGTGAATAAATAACACTTCTTGTTAAATAAAGGGTAAACATAGATCACGCCTACAGTTATAGTTGGCAAGATTACTGGTGTTTTCTGAGTAATTATTACAAAATACCTAAAATTTTTATTCTGGAGGGGAAAAAATTATGACTGCATTCACTAAAGCTAATCAGTTCATTAGGATCATTGAAAACCTGAGGAAAGAAAGAGATTCATTATTTTCTTGGATTCCATGTCACGCTAGAATCCTTGAAATAATTTGGAACTATTAACACTTTAATGTCTATTTAAACAAATTGTCTGAATGAAACTTCAACACAATCAGCAGGATGAAGCAATGAAGCACTAATAAACTTGGGAAAAACATTAGAATAACATGGCTTATTATATTCTGAGGCATTACATCTGTCAGCTGGACTGAATTTTATCCCAGAAACATCCTTCCAGGTCTGTGAAACTCCAATTTGAACCATGATCTTGGGGTTTTTTTTCAAGTTTGCTTAGCACATTTGCTTGACCACAACTTCTCACCTTCTTTTCCTGACTATAAAATGGTGAGACCATTTTCATTTCATTCTTCAATAGCTATACCCATTAAAAAAGACCATTAATTTTGAAAAGTTACGTCCTGATTAAGATATAAATTAAAGACTGCAAAGACTGTAAAGTCCATTTTCGTGTCATTCTACTGCAGATTAAATCAGCAATTCCCAAGACTGCAGAAGATATTGATTTTGCAATTTTTCCAACCCAAAAATTTTTCAATGAAAATTAGTACCTTTAGGGATGACATACTAGCTTCTCCAAATTTAATAATATTGTCATGAGTAGGAATGAAATCATATATTTGTAGTTTGTGAAAAGTTTTGAGATCAAGCTTGCAAAATATAAGAAACTCTTTCCAATGACACGCATGTTTAACTTTTGTTATGGACACAGTTGTTTGCAGTAACTGTCCATTTTCTAAGAAATCTGACTGTTACCCTATTATTGAAAAAGCTGGTGCTTTTAAACTCTCAGTAAGGCACGAATAATATATTTTTGCCATGACTACGTGAGAGAATAGTCTTATTTTCTGCCTATATGCAGACCTGAATTTTGAAAGTCACTTGTTTTTCTCAAAAATTATTAATCAAACTAATTTGCAAATATACCTGAGAAGTTTTATTCTTAATTATACATATTATGCATATACCTGGTTTTATAGCAATATAGGATGGGAAATCTTATGTCAGAGTCTTTCCTATATCTTAACTACTTTGACTGTTGCCTTATATCAGATATTTCTCACTGAAATGCTTTAATCATACTAAGTAACCCCAGGCACCAGTACACTCTGGGGGCCCACCTGCTGGAAAACTGCTCTGCACAGAAGGACCTGTGCAGTCCTGGTGGACAAGCCTCCATGAGTCAGCAGTGCCCTTGTGGTTGAGAGAGCCAATTGTATCCTGAGATGCATCAGGAAGAGCTTTGCCAGCAGGTGAAGGGACATGATCCTGCCCCTCTACTCAGCCTTAGTGAGGCCACATATGGAGTGTTGTGTCCAGTTCTGGGTTCCTCAGGACGAGACAGACATGGAGCAGGTCCAGCAGGGCACAACCAAGATGATTGAGGGGCTGGAATATTCTCTCTTATGAGGAAAGACTGAGGGAGCTGGGCTTGTTCAGACGCAGGAAGAGGCAACTGAGAGTCAGTGTCTATGAGTATCTGAAGGGATAGTGGCCAGAGGATGGATCCAGGCTCTTCTCAGCGGTGCCAAACAATTGGACAAGAGGAAATGGGCAGAGACTGATGCACAGGAAGTTCCACCTGAATATGAGGAAGAACTTCTTTACTGTGCAGGTGACCATGCACTGGAAGAGATTATCCAGAGAGGTTGTGGAGTCTCCCTCACTGGAGATATTTAGGAATAATCTGGACACAATCCTGTGCCATGTGCTCTAGGGTGACCCTGCTTGAGCAGGGAGGTTGGACCAGATGGCCCACTGTTATCCCTTCCAACCTGACCAATTCCATGGTTCTGTGACTTTTCATAATAATTGAGTAATTCTGCAATACTTTTTGCTTTCCCCAATTGAAGCACTGATACCTAAAAGTCTGTAAGTTTCTGTTCAAACATTATAAAGAAATAAATGTAGGAATAAAACTAAAACTAATTTCAAATTCACTCATTATGAAGTTAATTTGAAGTACATTTGCTTGTATGCCTTTCAGTATAGTTTTAATAAGCTTATTCTATTAGTTCTTTATCCTCTTTTCCTAGGTTTAGTCTATTAGTTCTTTACTACCCTTCTATAGAAAAATTATGATAGCCCTTGTTATTACGGCAGTATCAGACTCATATATCCAATGTCTATGCCATGCTTGATATTTCATTTTCATCTGTCCAAGCGAGGGATTTTATTTTTATTTTAGCGCAACTTATTAATAAAGAAATTGTAATAATCTCATGAAACCTCTTTGTCTTCATGCTCAGTTTTTTTAATGAAAGATTTGCTGCAGTACACCTGTTATAACTTGCACCAGCTCTCCATCCATTTCACCTTTTAAAACTGAAGCCTTAACAAGGTGTTTGCCGTATTGAAACTTTAGTAAAAGCTAACATAATTGGCTTGTATGGCATTCTATGCCTTCATAAAGGATTCTGCTAAGGCAAATCACAGACAACGAGTGTTTCTAAAGGACTTTTAAATGAAGAATTGCTAGTGAGATGGATGGCTTAGCTATCAAGGCTTGATTGCTCATTAGCTCCAAATAGGCACCTAAATAATTAAAATGTAATTTTCCTTCCTGAGAAATTAAGGGATTTTTTCATAGCTCTGATATACTTTCAGTCAAAATGTTTATTTTGTGGAGATCACCTTGGTGTTCTGTGGGTCTTCTCTTAGGACTGGCTCTGGCCGGGACTTCAGGACACCCCTGCTGTGCCCCTGGCCCCACCTGCAGCCTGCCTGTAGGTTGAGCTGCATGACAGCCATGAAAGGAGGGAGCTGCACCGTAGAAACCAGGATCTTACAAAGCTGAGACAAAACAATCATAGGTATTTCCAAGGTGATTTAAGAAAGAGCTTAAGTATTCTTGGCATGTGATTCTAACAATGGGCTCTACATCCGCAGAAAGGAAAAATAACCCAAAAGTACTGAGCACACGACAAAAGATATTAGAAAATTACAACTACAATCTTTCTTAAGGTGACAAGGCATATTCAGGGTATTTATTTTCTTTTTAAAAATATTGATAATGAGGAATTTCTGATTCTTCCAGAATACATTTAGAAAGAGGAGTTAAATTAGCTACAAAAAATATCTGTACAGATACAGTTCTGAATATAGAAACAAACCTTTACCTAAACAAGTTTTGACATTAACCAACTCTACTATAATAAATTTGCTAAGGGAAAGCATATACTTTCTTAAGAAAACATAAGCCCATTGTTTTTTCCTAATCATACCTGACATCCTCCCCTCCAAGACATATTTTTCTACTACAGTGAAAATATCCCATCCAATAGAGATCAAATTTTGCCAAGTTAATACTTGCATGATGAGTAGAAAAATACAAACATACATTTTTCAATACTAAGCCAGGCATATGCAAGAAGAATGCAATTATTTTCTTTTCTTTAAAATTAACTTTGGCTAACTTGAGTATTTTCTCCCTGAATGTACGTCATCATTCCCATTTTTTCCAAACATGGACTCTTTTTCTGTCTTGTTAATTCAATATATTTAATTGTAAGTAGTTTGCTTGTGGTGAACTAAAATAGTATTGCTCAAGCTTTTAAATATTGCTTTGAGTTGCATTTGGATGGGTAGAAACTTGGACAAAAACTCAGATTCTATTTTGTGCTAAAACATACCACAACTTCATGGATCAGACTGAGTCATTCAAAGATCATATTTTATTCACACAAAACCATGGAAGTGCTAACCATATATGTTTACTAGACAAAACACATTGTACAGCAAATATTTCACAAAAAATAAAAACTGTAAATTATTTTAACTATCTTAACTACCAAAACTCAAACATTTCCAGAAATTCATAATTAACAGCTCCAGATATACATATTTTTAAAATGAATATAAAATCCATTAAGAATACAGCTTTATATCTACTTTTTACTAGTCGTCCTCCTTTTTTTATACTGCTGTTCATAAGAATGTGACATTCATTTAGTCCCACATACAAAATCCCAAAATAGTCACAATATTTTGAAAAAGACTCAGATGCAAAACACACCTTGAAAAGGGAATATTGACAACCTTGGTCATGCAAGCCTCAGATGTAAGCTTTGCTGCAGCTCTTAACTATCATTCTCTCCCTTTGTTGAAAATGGAACTGTGCAGAATGGGAATTTCTTCACCAAGTTCTGACCAAGAATTGTATGATCTTCTGATCTTCTGGTACATAAAGTGCCTGTACCATGACATTGATCCAAGTTCTAGTGCATGCTCTGGAGACATGCCCATTTTCTCCAACTGCAACTGGTGGTCAGTATTCTTCTACAGCTTTGGGCAAGTTTTACTTCTCTGCAGACAACCACACCACCATCTGCGGTTCTGAAATACTGCCTTCAGAACTGTAAGAAACAGTAAGTAGAGAGAAATACCCCCAAATTTGCAAAAATTCTTAAAGGACTTCTGTTCTCTTTAGTGGAATGAAACAACACCTTACCACAGGCTTCTTAAAATATATTTTAATATTATTTTCTGATTCTGCACACTCTGTTCATGCTAAAAGACTTCCATAACATTCAAAACAGTTTTAGTGTTGCTACAAGTTTTCATAAAGTCATTGTACATAGATTACAGACTTGACATACTTGGTTTGGTTTAGTTTTTATATACCAGACACAACTTACGAATATTAGCGATTACAGTTTTAGAAACAAATCACTTTGTGTGTTCTATTTACTCTATACCAGTGTGATTTCCTGGTCTATATTCTCTAAGTAACCTCTAGAAGTGCAGCTTTCATACTTAACTTCTAAAATGTAGTACTTCAGTATTCTGTCTTGAATTTCAAATGCAATAAAGACATTCCCACCTACTTAATTCCCAAATCAAAGATGGTGCTTTCAGATTCTGTATTGTTAACATGCTTGGCTGGAATTAATCAGAAGAACAAATTAGTTAGTGGCTCAATAAGATTTTAAAAAACTCATCTAAGTAATAAAGCTAGTCTATCTATGTCTTCACATCCCATTCTAATCATCTGGAAGCAATCCTGTGCAATGTGCTCTAGGATGACCAGTTGTGCTCTAGGATGGCAGGGCAGTTGGAAGAGAAGGTCCCTTAAAACCTTTCTTATTCTGTGATTCTGTGATTATGAAGACTGCCTGAATAAACAAAGACACAAACAAAAAAGTAATTCTTAGATGATAGGAATAAAGACTCTTTCATAGCTAGAACAAATCCTTTTTAAAGAAGTGGCGCAGAATGACCATTTTTTGGGGTACAAGACCCAGCATTAGATTTCATATCCACATCAGGTCTCTAAGCATTTCACAAAGCAATTCTGTGCTATGAACTTCATAAAGATGACTCAAAGCTTTTCCTGAATCAAATCTTGGCATCAGGGAACCAAATGTAACAAACACTCTGGAAAGGAGATATGATCAAATAGTTAAAAATACAATTGAAAAAAAAAAGAAAATTTGGAAATGGAGTGACTACAATGAAATGTACTGAAATGAAATGAGGTGCAGTGAAAAGGAGTGAAAGTTGCCAAAATTATTCACATCTAAATCCTGAAATCAGGGAAGAAAGGTAAACAAAGAGACAGGAGAAGAAATTGAAGAAATGAAATGTTAAAAAAACAAAAAAAGAAAATTCTGAAACAAAATGAAAACAATAAAAGCAAATAGGATGACATGAAGTGCAGTGAAATGGACCAAAGCTTGCACAATTGATCCTCATTGAAACCACAAGATTTCTTTTATTTTCCTGAAAGAAAGAATATACATGTATTTTTATACATGTATATGTATATAAGTATATGAGAAGACTTCATTATTCCAGATTAACCTTTTAATTTTTGAAGAGGAAATTTCTGATTATCTTTCTGGAACTTTTCCAGTAATCTTTCTTACTTATGTGTGTGTAAATCAACAGAAACTTATGCAATACTGCATCACACCCATGGAATGCCAAAGAAAATGATAGAATACAGCAGGTCTACAATTTAAAATAACAGCATGTAGTCTGCAATCTCTAGAGGGTAAAAAAAAGTCTCTAAATATTCATTGGCCAAGGAAAAAAGGAGGCAGACTGGCTGATAAACTATGTTGCAATAATAATATGCCTGTGGAAAATTGAAGATCTTTTATGTCATCTAGCCAAAAACAGTAGAAATAATGGAGAATGAGTAAGGAGAGGCATTGGCAGTAAGGTTTCTATAATGATAGTTATCTATGAATTTCTGCAATAGATGTTAAAAACACAAAGGAAGTGTGGAAAATCTTCTCCAAAAGCACTGGGTGTGTGTATGCTTATTTGAAAGTAAATTCAAAATAGGCCACAAATGCCATTGTGTCTGGACAAAAAGACGGAATTCCCAAAAACTAATTATATGAGTTTTCTTGAGAATCTCCTTCCAAGTATCATTCTTAAATAATGATGGCTTTCAAGCTTTAATTCGTCACAGTTCTTCCCTTATTCTAAATACTTGGCAGTCAGAACAGGCTCTCTATGCAGAGCTGGAAAGAGAAGCAACATCTTAAAATTCTTGTCTTTTCTCATAGATCTGTTTACTCAGGAACTTTCCTAGCCTTGATTCAGCCCATTTTGAGAAGTTTGCCCCTCAGACTCTCATGAGAATTAATAATGCCAAAGGGCAGACTGTCAACTTACCTCTGATCATGATGACAATCTCATTTCATTAGTATCTGGTTGGTGCTGAACTGCAGTAAATCTAAGTGTGCAGTCTTTAAGATGATTGCCCTTAGGAGAAGCATGAGGGCAAGGGACAGGACAACAGACCTTCACTAGAATGCTGAAAGACTGCTGCTGCTTTCTTCTGAAGAAATTTAGTGTAGACATTCACAACTGTAACAAGAAACACATGTTTTTAATGTGTAGGAATCTTGGAATACTTTTTTAAACCCACTGAAGAACTACTAAAAAGAAGTTCATTTAAAATCATGTTAATGTTCCAGTTTATTTCAAACATGAGATATTCTCAAACCTATATAGCTGCTGTCCTTTCTGGAACTCAGTCAGTGCAGTACTAAAATATTGATCAAATTTAATTTGAATTAAAATGTTTTAATTTAATTAATCAAATTAATTTTATTAATTGAATTAATTTAATTTACTTAATTTTTAATTAAATTGAATTCATTATATAATTGCAGGATGAATATATGGAACATTTTCCTTGACTAACAAAATTTTTGAGCATTAAAGCTTCTCTTTTGTGACAGTGGCTAAGCATGCTATCAGTGGTGCCAGCCCTTTTCACTGAGGGTAAAAACTACCAGAAAGTGTTGCAGAGCCCAAGCATAAAATGTCATTGCGTGCATGCAGATGCCTGATTATATTATGAACAATAAAGACGGGATAGGAGTGAGAGCTGCAAATTTTTCCTTATGCATATTAACCCTTTCAAACATCCAGTAGATTAAGAAATTTGGATCTGGGGTTGAATTCTTTACGTCATAAGGCTGCTGAGAGCTTCTGAACTGTAAAAATGTACAAATGCAATTTGCATGGGAATCACAGTATAGTGGAACATATACAGCAAGCACAGCATGTCTGGGAAATCTCATCTACAAAGGTGGAATTTCAGAGACAAAAATATGTGAGAAATTCATCTCATCTAGACCTGACAGGAATATTATAATTCTCCTAAGGTAACAAACACACTGACAACAATGGTAGAGCTGGCCATGGCCAGTATGTCTTCAATAAGGTAATCTTATAACAGAAAAAATATGAAAGAATTCTTATCCCTGTTGCTAATGATGAAGGAGAGAAACAGAAAAAAATACAGTTGAAAACTGGGATATTTCCTATCAAAGTCATTTTGTTTGGTGCTCAAAGGGCAGAGATGATCTTCTTGCGTTTAAGTGGAGGTGGCTTCTCTCTGTAAAACTGTTCTGAATAACAAGATATTTTAGGACAGAGGAAAACTTGAATAATATCTGTTACTCTGCTGAATGCAGAATTCTATGCCCATTCAAAGCAGCAATCATTAGTTTTCCAGGTGGCAGACAACAGTGGCAGAAATGTTGCTTTGGTTTGGGGATCAGGGATTGACAAAGGAAAGACCAAGACATTGTCCTATCTTGTCCTTAATCTTGATCTACTAACTGAGTAGTAAACAGACATATCCAAATATCAGTGTGTCTCAATACTGCTGCAGCTGGACAGTTTCCATTGCCATACTCACACAACCTAATGCAGACCTACTCTGGCCATTTTCTGTTCTTTATTGCTAGACTCATACCATTCTTCCTTTTTCAAGTTGTGCTGGTTTTCTGTGGGGTAAAGTTAGGTTTTTTCACAGTGGCTATTATGGGACTGTGGTTTGGATTTGTGCTGAACACAAAGTTGATAACATAGAGATTTTGTTTTGTATTGCTGAGCAGGTTCACACAGAGCCAAGGCCTTTTCTGCTTTTCATACTGCCGTGGTGGTAAAGAAGTTGGAGGTCTATGGGAAATTGGGAGAAGACACAGTCTTGATAGGTAACTGCAGCTGACCAAAGGGATATTCCTCACCATATGGCATCATGCTCAGTATATAAAGCTATGGGAAAAAAGAAGAAGGGGGGAACATTTGGAGTGATGGCCTTTGTCTTCCCAAATCACANTCTGAATAACAAGATATTTTAGGACAGAGGAAAACTTGAATAATATCTGTTACTCTGCTGAATGCAGAATTCTATGCCCATTCAAAGAAGCAATCATCAGTTTTCCAGGTGGCAGACAACAGTGGCAGAAATGTTGCTTTGGTTTGGGGATCAGGGATTGACAAAGGAAAGACCAAGACATTGTCCTATCTTGCTGGCTGGGGTTAAAGCATGACACCTCTATCTAATTTGCATCACATTTTTCTTGTTGCTCTTTTATACTCAGTATTGTATTCTAGCCCAGTTGTTGATTAGTCAATAAATGCATCTTTGCATAAAGCTGCAATTATATATAACTGTTTCTAAGGGATTTATTTTATGCCATGATAAATTGAATTATTATAATTTTGTCCTGGTTTTGGCTGGGATAGAGTTAATGTCTTTTCCTAGTAGCTGATACAGTGCTGTATTTCAGATTTCATATTGGAATAATGTTGATAACACACTGATCATAGAATCATTTATGTTGGAAAAGACCTTTAAGATCATCAAGTCCAACCATTGTTTCATGTTTTAATTGTTGCTCAGTAGTGCTTACCCTAAGTCAATGACTTTTCAGTTTTTCATGCTCTGCTGGTGATGAGGTGCACAAGAAGCCAGGAGGGAACATGGACAGGACAGCTGGCCTGCATTAGGATATTCCACATCATTTAACATTGTGTTCAGTATATGAGCTGTGGGGAGTTGGCCAGGAGGGGCTGACCACTGCTTGAGGATGCACTGGTCAGCAGGTGATGAGCAGTTATATTGTATATCACTATTTATTTTCTTTCCTTCTGATTTATTTCTCTATCTCTTTTTTAAAATCTCCATTTCCATTACAATAGCAATTATTATTTCAATTAGTAAACTGTTCTTATTGAAACCCTTGGTTTTTTCTTTTTTCAAGCTCTCTTCCTGATCCCACCAGGGTGGGATATGTAAGCAAGCGGCTGTATGATGCTTAGTTGCCCGCTAAGGTTAAACCATGGCAAATTTGTTGTCCTTTGTCAGACTTGTGAAGCAGAAGGTCTGAGGCAAGAGACAACAGTCAAAGAACAAATTGATCAATTTAATTCAGAGCAGAAATTAATAAGATACAAGTAATAGGATAACAGTTAATAAAAATAGTTAACACAAAACCAGTAAATCAGAGATGTCTTTTTATCTGTTCCTTCGGTAAAATGTGAAAGTGAAAACTTGAAATAAAGAATTTTTTATTTCATATTAGGAAAGGTGGAGATAGCTGGGCCTATTTAGTCTGGTGAAGAAATTGTTGAGGGGAGATCTTATTAATGCATGGATATGTCTTATAGGTAGGTGACAAGAGGATGGGATCAGACTCTTTTCAGTGTTGCCCAGCAACAGGACAATGGGCAGTGAACACAGACTGAAACACAGGATGTTCCTTCTGAATACAAGGAAAACACTCTGAGAGTAAGAGATCACTGGAGCAGGTTGCTCACAAAAGTTGTGGAGAGCCTCCTTCCCCGGAGACATTAAAAACATTCCTGGATACAATCCTGTGCAACCTGTTCCAGGTGAATCTGCTTTAGTGAGGATGACGGGGACGTGGGAGGTTGTACTAGTTCCAGAGAACCTTTCCGACCCCAACTGTTTTGTGACTTGGTGATTCTGTGATTTTATACAGTTAATCTAAAGCACTGAAGTGGCCACAAAAGAGCCACAAGTATCTCAGAAATTAAAATAATGGAATATTATCATACTGACATGTTAAGATTATAGAGTGAAACAAATCCTTCTCATGTTCTTCAACACAGAATTTAGCTCCTGATGTTTTCTTCCTTAACCCGTTTTTTGTGTTTCATTTTACCTAAAAATATCCACAGAAGAATGAGATCAGTTACTCTTCCTCCATTTTCCAACATTCAAGAAAACATCTCTAAAACTTCACTGAGAAATCCAAAAGAAAGGTTCGCTGTTAGAAACATGTACCATAGTGAATGATAGTGACTACTGTAAATACTAACTCACATTTATTTAAGTGATTTTTTCATAGAATTAGTTTTTTACCAGGTGTGTAAATTGGACAAACAGAAAAATAAGGCTTACAAAATTAGTAATGTAATGTGGAAATTTGGGGTTTATTGAAAATGATAATAAATATGTTTATGTTTAAAATTCAAAGTCTTGCTTGTGTTGAAATGTGATAATTCAACTGCGGAAAATTCAACCTGACTTTTGACCTCCTGTATTTTAACTTTAAACTCAATTCTCAATTTATTTCCTTCTAAAAGAAAATTCGTTAAAAAAAAAGTTAATCTGACTAGCTCTTTTTATAAAACACATAACTGTTTTTTGTTTAATTCTTAATATAACAAATAAGTATTTATTAATTCAAATTTAATCTAAATTTGGTTTAGATTAACTCCATGCAGATCACCTCTTTTTTTCTCTCTCTCTTTGTATTAATTTAATTTTCCACCTTTAACTTAATGGAAAAGGAAACTTTTTCACATAATGGTGCAGTCAACCTCTGCTGGAAGGTTACCATGTACTTCACTATTCCTCAAATACTCATCTATGATGTCAAGTTTTCTGCCAGCTAAAGTAAATATACTCTAATTAATTTATACTTGACAGTATGCTTCACACTGATAGGCAGCTAGTTGAGAAGCATACAAGTGTTATGAAGAAAAAGTTGAGAACATTTTTTCCATTGCTTAGGGAGTTAAAAATGATACATCCATACGTAAATAACAATTTTCCCTTTTAGTTCAGAAAGCTGACATGGTTTATAACTCATTTGACTTGCAGTATAAATTTCCAGATTATAACAGCAACTCAAAAAAAATCTAAAAAAAGATTACTGTGATTACAGAAAGCCTTCAGGAAGACAGATGAAGTATAAGTTTTCCCTCTCCTTATGGAACATGGAGGAATGGAAAAGCCTGAAACAAAACAACCAAATGTCAAGCTTTCAGGTTCTGACTTCTTATGTTACATTCCAGAGTTAAAGAAAACCACAAACCAACAAACAAAAAACAAGCCCTGTTAAAGAAAATCTTAAATCTTGTCTTAATTTTTTTTCCCTTTATACACATAAAGAGCTTTGTCTGGAAGCTGTTAAAGAACTTCCATAACCATTCACATATTTTGTCCAATATATTCACTTGGATCCAAGATGAAGTGGATTCAATTTTAAAAAGTTGACTATAGGGCTTTATTGTAAATCAGATTATTTATTTGGTACATGGAAATAACTTTCATGTTGGTATGATTATCTGTATGTGTTGTGGTTGCATATTTATCACTGCTACCTTATAAAACACTTATTTAATTTAAGCTTCAAACATATAATATATCATAAATATCCTTTCTAATCCAAAAACCAGTGTAATTTTATCTTGACGAAGAAATCTTTGTCATTAGAGACATGACATTTTTTATAGTACCAAAATTATTTTGAATTCATCACTGTTTGTTGTATTGTACAATCTATAATTATCTCCCTAATTAATTTCAAAAACAATGAGATTTTTTCCCTCTGTGTAATAAGTAATTCAAACTTGCCTTTTTCTTTTCTATTTATTCAGGGGGAGAAAACAGCTGGGAAGTATGTAAAGCAACTTGAAATCATTTTACTTATTAGCTCTCCTGGTGGAGTCTGCCATTTCAGAATATTTTATCAGGTATTAATATTGGTTTAGGTGCTGATCCTGTAAACACTGATCTGGATGAAGAATTCCATATTATGGCTGATAAAGGTGAAAGTTGGGATAGGGAAAACAAGAAAAATAACAATTATAGATACTTATAACCAGAAAGTTATACTTAGTAGTGTGATTCAGCTTATAACTTTTATAAATTATCTGAAAGATAAGAAAACATAGAAAAGTATGTGGGTTTAGTTAAAGAGAGCCCAAGTGCTGTTTCTTAGTATAGCAGTGTGGATAACATAGAAATAAATTTAGAACAGACTGAAAATGTACAGCTGAGGAAGGTCAGTAGATGCAAAAAAAAAAGGTGTGGGCCATTTCCCCACTCAGATTTTGAAGGTAGCATTGTAGAATATTATAAATTGGGAACAAAAAGGTAAAAAGTTGGCTGTGATAGAAAGGCAGTGATGTCACATCTCCCATATCGTTTCTGCAAAGCAATCAGTCCACTTGAGAGAGCCAATCCATAGAAGTTCATGCTGTATATATAAATTTCCTCTATCGCGTGCAAGAAGCAAAAGGTATCTCAGCACGTATATCAAATATCCACAAAACTCAAAACAGGGGTCTCCTATAAGGAGCACACACTTAAATTATATGGAGAAGATGGAGAGAATGGTGAACCATAAATCCAGGTTTTTGGGACAGCACCTTTGGATAGATCCTAGAACTTCTGGAAGTTCTCCATTAGCAATGGTGAATTTGAGTACCTTTCTAAGTAACAGTTTGGTCCTTACAGACTCATCTGAAAAATGAGGATTGAGGTCTGTCTCCTTACAGTGTGTTGCAGTGCATCTAACTCAGTACTTTAAGTAACAGAAGAGTTGGCCCAGGGGCTTGCCAGCTCCACCCATCTCTAACCCAGCTGAACCACAGAGGCACATATCCAAACAAGAACTTCCCCCTACGTCTCAAATATGAGTCAATATGAAAACAGGAGACAGTGAAACTTTGCTGCCCAGGCCTTGTCTCCTTTTCTGCAGCAGTGTCTTCTTCCCTCTTGTCCTTCTTCAAGTTGGGACACAAAGAGACCTTGAACAAATTTGGAAGTGGGGCCAGATCAGAAAAAGGGTAAACAGCTCTTTCTTCTGCTCCTGCTTGGTTAGCCAGTGTTTGTCTTGATGTCATGTCTGGCAGAGGCAAGAAAAGCCAGCAGCTTGGCAATGGAGATACTAAGCACCAATTCAAGATGTTTTCTGATAGTACCCTGGACTTTATTAAGCTAGATATCCATTACTGGTGAGAGCTTGAAGCATATTTCAGGAAATGCTTGGAGCACTAGGAGTGTTCCAGGAAAATGTTAACTGAGATGCCATTACCTAACCTGGACACAGACTGACTATGACTGCCAACAAGCTGAGCTATGATGTGAAGCTCCTAAGCCTCACACTACAGATCTTTGGCAGTTAAACCTTGCTTTCAGCAAAATTGGGCTGTTTTGTTAAACTAAATTGGTAAGAAGTGCTGCTTTTTTCCTGTTCCCTTGGGAGTAGGTTAGCAATTTACTCTGGAACCCACCACAGGAGGTATCATTTACCCAACTACTAAAGAGCCCTGTAGAGTGCATGGGGTTACGGTGTTTGCTTCTCCTTCTCTAAGCCATTCAGAACCTAAAAACTTATGGAAGACTTTAGACCACACTGATGTAAAGTGCAAAACAGATAGCTTGACAGGTTTGGGGGGGAGGAAAAAGTATCTTTTTTTTTCATGCAAGAAGTGTGGGCCAGAAGTCTTGGCTTTTGTGGCTGAGAAACCTATTTGCATTACCAAAAATCTGTATTCATTCATATAAATGTCTATTAATTTAAAATTCTATCCCTTGGTTGTATTGCTTTTCAGTGAAACTCTGACTTCTTTGGGCTATCAGATGTGCCTCACTAGGGGAAGCAGAAGTTTTCAAAACATTATTCCAGTCTCCAGAGATGCACAGACCTTCTAAACATTCTTCAACCTAGCTGCAGACAGGCAATCCAAAAGTGGAACATGGGCTTCCAGAGAAAGTCAGTGTAACAGGGTAGGGTCATGGCATGCCAGATGCCCTAATAATTATTAAGAGAGTTTTAACTTTTGTTTAGTCAATATCACACCAGGAAGAGTTTAAGGGAATGCTTTGAAAGAGTCATGAACATTGGTAGAATTTTTTTTGTTTCCTTTTTATATAAGAAACTGTCATGGGAAATCTGCAAACGATCTTCTACCCTGCTTAGGAAGCAAAAAAATGAAGCAGGTAATTGACTAGTTCAACCATCCCCTAGTAGCTTAACTATTCTTTAATTACACCAGTTAATTTATCTCAAAAAACTCTCAACCTGGCGTCAAGTCCAAACTAAATCTTCATGTACGAAAATCAAAGGCTCAAAAGTATGACTAGAACAGATGGGACTGAAGGCATTACAGCTTGAAAACAGCCAAAGAGTTACTGGTTTAATAAAAATGAACACTGAATAACACCCAGAACATTTTAGAAGAATTTGAATTAACAGAATTAAGGACATCATTGTGAGTCTGCTAAAAGTAAAAAAGTACTTGTGATATAAAACAAGTGTAGGTAGACATTTTCAGAGACAAGACAAGGGCTTAATTGTGGTGCTTTTTTGTTTTTCATTTTGTGGGGTACCTTATAAAAATTCTAAATGAAACTCATAGTGCAGTTTGCATGATGTTTCATTTTGCCAACAATGTTGTGATTCCATATGTCTTGGCAACTGTATAATTCTTTGCCTCGTCCCCTGCCCAACTGTCTCCCTCCTCCTTCCTCTACCCTGAAAACAACAAATAATTCAATATTGAACATTTTCTTCTGTATAGGGTAATGTAATACAATATGCTCATTGTATTTCAGTAAAATATAACAACCACATTTTCTTCATCCCTGAGGAATCTTCCCATCACATGCCATAATCTCAGTCCTGTAATCTCTTCCCTTAAGATCCCCTGGGACTTCTGCATGCGGAAACTTGCACCAGCATGCATGAAAGACTTTAGGCTGAAACAACCTCCAGGGAGAGTATGGTGTCAACATTCATAGTACTGTTCCAGGCATAACTGCATCACTGCACTCTGCTGTTAAGGTTCAACAGAGGGTTTCCTGTGGGCTGAAATTTGGTGTGCAGTACCTCCATTTATGAGCACATTTTAGAAGTGAGAGTATTCACAGAATCATTTGGGTAGCTGAGAGTAAACCAGATTAACATTATCAGTTTTACAGATGATACTTAAACAAAACTCAGTGGATGAAACAAAATGTTAGCAAAGTAGAGGTTCAGTATTTCCAAAAATATAAAGTAAAAAATAATGAAGCACATAAACAAATCTTCAATGTGCTTTTGTTTTTTTAAAATCCCACCTTGGATTTGAAGATACAAGTTCTAGTTTGTTTCTGTTGCCAGGGAAAATCCACGAAGGAGTAAAGTATATGTCAAAACTTGTTACTTGTTTTGTCCTAAAAAAAGGTAGTTCTTTACTTACAGAATTTCTGCATTCCCCTCTGCCAAACCTTCTTGATTAGGCATGTCTTTCACTTAGACTACTGTTCAAGGGCATAAAGATTTCTAATCCTTGTCTCTGTCAAAGTGTTTCTGAAGTCATTATACAAGATTAGGATGAAGTGGATTAGATGCTTTGGAACAGGGCATATGGGGTAGATGGAGCAATATATTCGCAACCTCTTGAGCTAAGCAGTTCTCCTGTGTTCAGCAAATGTCATTTTAGTCTCAAAGCGAAAACTGAAAATTATTCGGTAATAATACTCACATAGCAAGATACCCTTACTACAGACTATGCCTAACAGGCATAATACAGAAATTATTATGTGAACAAGCCAGAGTGTTCCCTTTCTCTTCAAACTTGGATATAGTATGATAATCAGTTTGGCAAATTATACTAATCACATTTAAAACAAAGCAATCACTGAGTATGTGCTGCCTGACAGATTTGGTCAATCATGCTTGCCCGTCCTGTACCCCAGATGATTCAGATCAGAGAACTTGTTGAAGCAGGGCACATCTGATTTCTAGTGCGCACAGCTTGATTTTACTCCCATGGAAACTCAGATATGATAAAGAAGGGAAGGGCCACGCACCTCAGTGTTAACTTCTGATGCAATCGGGTCACAGATAAGCCATATGCCCCCTTCAGGAACTCAGAGGCACACCTGAGGTCCCACAGTACATAGGACTAATAAGTTGGTTGAAAGATTGATCAGATTTATTTCTTCACTGACATTCTTATTTCTTTATTTCAGCTTTTGTCATAAGCATACACTCCAAGGGTGCAGGAATTTTGATGTCACAGTTTGCAACACAGATCAAAGCAAATAAAAAAAATTTAAGTGGCAGAAACGGAAATGTTATTGCTTATCCTGCCATTTAATTTCTAAATTTATGTATCCAACCACAAACTTATTTTTTGCTATTAATCTTGGCCATTTGTTCATTTGAAAAATGGAACATATGGTTTGACACATATGGTTATTCCTATATTAATGAAATCAGATACCCTTGCAAGTCAGATGTGGTAGGGAAAGGAAATCAATGTAATGGTGAGGGTGTTAAAGGGAAGTCTTCTGTTTGCCCTAGTAACTACTACACTGTTATATGTCAGTCACTTCTACTTACATCCGCTTCAGGAAAGGTGCAGCAATTTGTTATTAAAGCTATGTTCCAACACTACTACATGCAAAATGTTTTCTTGTGTGACTCAATCCAGGTGGGAAAAATACATCTTTGTATACTGAACTACAAAATAATCAGCTAAAGATTTTTTCAGTTCTGCTGACACAAGTGGCTGTTTATAATATATCAGGATAGAAATGAGCAGAAATATTTCAAATTTTTATTGCACAAATAATGTAGATATCATCATTTTTTAAATAGGATATGTTTAATATTTTTTTCCAGCTACACTTATTTTAAAAACTGAAGGCTTTAGGTGAAGGTCTAAAATTTAGTTTAAAATCATAAAAATTTAATTAAAAGCTTCTACATGATCAAAATGTGTTGATTTTATAGACCTTTTTGGGTTTCAACTTGCTTTGGAGGACTTTTAAAAATGTTTTTTGTTTAATTTCAAACAAGAAAAGACAGAAAAACCACGGAAAATTTTGTGAAATGGAAAATCTGGTTCTTGCTCAGTCTAGTCTAATTCCTATTCATCTAAATCCTGTTGGTTTTCAAAATGCAAGTTAATTAAGTTTCTTTGTCCCATAAGTGTCTTCAGTGACTTCATATTTTTCTTCAGGATATTCTTGATCTCTGCCACAGCCATCCAGTGCTAGCTTTGGGTTTTATTGAGGCTTTCAGCCTCTTCAGAAGTCATACAAGTGGAGCTGTCTCTGTTTGCCAGATGGGGCTATAGCACTAGACAAAAGAAAAAGCAGAATAAGAGGCAGTCTGACTCCCACCCACTTTTTGTACAATCTCAACTACTGAAACAACTTCATCTCTCAGTGGCGAGGCAAAGGAGAAAATAACTACCTCGCTTTTTTTCCCTATTTATCACAGACATGCAATGATGTTTTACAAGAGGGGAAAGAAAACGTATTTCGTGGGAAATACGTAGGCAACAATTAAAAGGAAATAAGGAAAGGAAAGAAAATAGAGGAAGAATACACTGTAAGAGAGAAAAGGCTATGTTGATGTAGCTACCATGAAAAAATTAATGGTTTAAGGTCAAAATAATATGTATACGTGCTGTGGTTTAGGAATGGTATTCCCTAATTTAGTGTTCCCCTTAAAATGAAAATCGCAAGCTCCTCTCTTCCCCCAGCCCCTCCAGTGAGAGACAAAAAAGGCAGAGATCCCAAGTTGAGATACTAACAATTTACTGAAAACAGCAATGACATAAGAAAATAAACAGTAATAGCAACAGTATTAATAATAGAAGTGCAAAAAGAGGGTGATTTACTTGCAAAAAATGCTCACCAATGGACTGACCCAGTGCTGCCCAACCCCTGAGACAAAGAACAAAATGGCAGTGGACTCCCCATGCCACCTTTTTCTTCCCAACAGTAATCCACTCCTGCCACCCTTCTCGGAAGTGAGAATCCCTTACTTCCGTCACCCGTAGTGATGTAAGGTGGTATAGAATAACAAACTAGACATGCTTACACGGCTTCAGGCTCCACACCCTCTGCTACTGCAAAAACCAGTACAAGTCTGACTATTTTCATGTGAACAAAAAGAAACATCAATCTTTAAACTCTGCCTTGAAACTTTACTCACAAGTTGTTATTCTTCACTCAGTAGAAGTGCTGTGTCATGTTGAATCCTAAGCTTGCTGTTTGCAAGTAAACTGAACACCCTTGACCACAGAGATTTACTAAAGAGTAGAAATATCAACAGATCATTCATTAGATGAAGTGTGAAAAATGCAACAGATGCTATGAGATTTTATGTTTCTGAAAAGGTACCTTATGTAAAACAGAACCTATGTTAATATAATTTTGAAATCTATGCTGTTGAAAACCTTCTTTTGTGTTATAATACTTTTTTATTGTACAGCCTGTCCAGTTTTGAAACAAATCCCCAAGTAATATTTACTATTATTTGGGGTTTTTATAACAGATTGAAATGCACAGACCTTAGTAAATTTACTTAGCCATGTGTAGGAAATGGAGTGTGGGATTATTGTTGGTTACTTTGGGTGCTTTTCTTTACATGGGTAGAACACTTCTGTAGAATGACAGAAAGCCCCGAAGCTAGCGCTGCAGCATATTGTTAAAAATGTGGGTTTGCTTGCCTTGTTTACATTAGGTAGGTTTTTCTGGCTGCTAAATGAGAAACAGATGAAATAATTTTCAGTGTTTACTATGGCAAGAAAGAGCAGAAATTAGACCTGTTGGATTTTCTACTGTGTGCCCATCAATCCTGCGGAGCCATTCCTAAGCAGCTGTTATTAGCCAAGGAAAGGTTTCGTAATGTTCATGTCTACAGTTTGTATCCTGAGGTTTACCACATACTGTAGTATCATCCTTTACAGACTGAACTGTGCTGAAGTTACAGGAAGGTTTTCATGACTGTGCATATTCAGAGGTGGTATGTGACTTAGAGAATGTAACTTATTTCACTGGGTTTTTTTTCTGTTTTTCAGCTGTCTGAATGAATTTTCAAAATGAAATAAAAATTAAAGCAAAAGATCAGCATTTCTGTTTATTTATTCTGTATATTATTTGATCTATTGTTTTAATGTTTCCTTTCCAATTTGTTCACATCAGTCTTTACTCACCTTCATGTTAGGCCCGATTACTCATCTTCATGTCCACTTTTGTTTAATTTCTAGTTCTTTCTCTGGTTGGTGCTTCCTCAGCTCGGTTAATTAATAGCCTTCCCATGACTGCCTCACATACTGCTGCTCTCTTAAAACACAGGCAATTAACTTTCACAAAATTTGCAAACTTTCCTCTTGCTCTCTGATTTGTACTTCTGCTTTACTGCTCTTGTGTCATCTCCATTGACACTATGGGATGTTTGGGTAGTACTATAATCCACTGTTACTTCATGTAATTTACAGAGTGTGAACAAAGGCACATTTTTGGCTGAATTATATAAAATCCCTGATATAAAATTATAGAACAAAAGGATCAAAAGAGAAAAAAATAGAAAACTTTCCTCAGATGCTCTCATATTGGGTAAAACATCACATAACTAAGCTATCAATAAGCAGGGTTTTTTGCAAGTTTCAAAATATTGTAAGGCAATTTATCAAATCCAATTGCAAATAGTGGACTCATTACTATTTCAAATGATACACAAAAAAAAACCTACTTTAATAAGTTTATTTTGATTGTCTATGAAAATATTATACTTTTTGTTTGGCTACTCATAAAAATATACAAGACTGTCTGCAATAGTTCACCATAGTTCAAATGTAAGAAATTACAGCGGCTATCTTCTGTCATAAAACTGTGTTCAGTAACAAAAGAGGCTAGAGAAATCTCAACTTTCCTTAATGTTCCATAGAGAATACTACAAAATATATGAACAAGCACCTTCTAAAGAAAAATGTGTTATCGTGCATTATAGTTTGGGATGTGTTGCACTTCACAATGAATAAAAACCAAGGTTTTGGTAAATCATTAATGTGTTAAGAAGTAAATGTCGTCTAAAGATATATAGTTAACTTTTTTAGTAAGAATTTGCACTTTTTTTTGTAAGAATCCAGTGTTCACTAGTAATGAAAAAAATTTCTTTTGATAAAATATTTAGCAAAAATAGCCAATGACTAGAAAAAGCAATATCTTCTTTTAATATTTAATGTTAAGAGGCTCTTGACAGATACAGAGGTAGAACTTCTAATAACATTTAACATTTTCAAACCTTTCAGCATCTAAAAAAGAAATTTAGACATAAAGTGATGCCCTTTCCAGGTCTTAAAGTCAAGAATCAAACACGATTAGAAGGGATAAAGGGATTTTACCTCTGTATTTATTTAAGTATCCTTAGGTGCACTACATCCAGGTCAAATGCACCTCAATGTACACTGCAATGTACCTCCACCAAAGATCTGGTATAACATTGTAGGTCTTACTAATTAGCATATCTATCAAAAATTCCCCAGTGAGAGGCTCAAGTGAGCCCCCCTCCCCAAGGAACCTTTACCTGGATGGTTCTCTCTTAGTTTACAAAATGTGCTCTGGAGAAGACCTTGGGGTCTGGAGCATATTGATTCCTAACTATGAAACCTCTAAAAAATATAGTGTCCTAGCTTAGCAAGCAAGTCCAAGAATGTAGGCTAAAAAACACTAAGAATACAAAAGCTGTAAAAAAAGTATATACAGAGGTATAAAGGAAAAGGCAAAAAATCATCATGGCATCACAGCAGGACTGGCAGGCATATACAGGCATTTCACACTAAAACTGTTCAGTGACCGAAAAATAACTTAGAAAATACTTTTAAAGCCTAAATAGTATGAACAGTATGTAAGAAACTATGCATTCCCTATCTCTTCACACCTCCATCTCTGCCTGAGTGAACACTTTCCTGAGGGCAATCACCTCTAGTGCTCCTCTGTTCCTTCACTTACCCCAGAGTCATTGCTCCGTGGCCCCTTCTCACTGCTCACTCTTCATCCTCCCCTGACCTATCACCACTCAGTATTTCAAGGAGACAGCAGTTTTCAGAGATTATTCTTGAGAAAAGTGCTCCTTTAATGAGATTTTCTTTTAACTCAGGAAAGTCATTAATGGAGAAGGTCACAGGTGCTGTATATGAATGCTTGAATGTCAGATCTTTGTGGCCCACAGTCAATCACACTCAGCAGTGAGATGGGAGTGTAACTTTTTAAGTGCTTTTTCATGTAACATTCTGGGCATTCATCCTTTAAAGTTTCATAAATTGATATCCCACCCCACTTTTTCCAAACTTTAATCATCCCTTAACATTTGAATTTTAAGCTTTCATACAAAACAGAAAGTGTCACCTTTTACTTTTCCAAGGCATTAATACAGTCTGAACTCATCACAACTATCCAAACACTTTTCATATAACCTCTTCTGATTAATTATTTTTCCCTGAATCATGGTCTGCTGACAAAGGCTTCTGCAACTCAGTGGGCTCTTTTTCAAGATCTAATGCGAAGATCTTCTCCAAAACAATAAGAAAAACACATATAATTCCATTTCTGGCTGGTCCAAATCTTGAGCAACCTGAAAAAAATTACCCCTGTCTTGAGCAAGAGGTAGGACCAGACAACTTTCAGAGATCCCTGTCAACCTGTATAAATTTATGTCTATACATAATGTTAGACACATATATGTTATGTCTATAGGTAATACAGCATGCTTCAAGCACAGAAGTTGAATAGTTAAGCCATTGATGGGCAAAATTGCTACATAAAAATACAATTCCTTCTTAGAGTAAATTTTTCTGAGAAGCCCACAGCAAGGGGTGCATCAGCAGCCAGAAATGAAAGACATAAAAAAAAGAAAATTTATTCCAGCCACCCAGCAGCTGTTTTAAACTGCTGCTAATTTCATGGTTAACAAAAAAGAGATGTACTTTAAAAATAGTTTTATGACAAACAGTTTTTAACCACAGGGTTTGGAGGAATGAACAAAAATGCATTAGTGAGTATTGGAATATATTTTGCTAGCCCAGCTGAGGATAAATCCTACCCCTTCACATAGTCAAAATTTGTCAGGTTGTGCTGAAGGCTAGCAACATAGAAGAAAGACATAATACAGCAGTAGGTATCTAGGAAAGATGCACTGCTAGACTGCATTTAGCTCAAGGTAAATATTCTGTGAAATATGTCACCAAGAAGGTGTTGTAAAAGTCAGGGTTTAAAGATTGCCTCTTATACAGAGGCATCCGGGATTTTATATTTTGGAGAGGTGGGGTTTTATCTCCAAAGAGAGGCAGAGACATGTAGCAAAACTAGCAGTAAGCTTTTACTGTTGCACATTTGGCTGTGCACATTTTTTGTTAGAACATTTATGTTTTCAATTGTTGTCATACCTACCCACTCAAACTGGAGCCCAGATCCAGCTGGTTTTTTTTAATATTATGTTTATATTTTCTTCTGTATTTTCAGGGATATAATGTTTTAACCGCAAACTGCTCTGACAACACTAGTTCTGTAAGTTACCCCTGGTGTGTACCTGATACAGGGTTAAAACAGTGAAGAAACATCTGAATTTTTGAAAACTTTAACTGCCTGCTGATCTTGGCTAAAATTGCTGGAAAATTCCAAAGGCTCACCACCAGCAGAGAATACATCTTGCCAGGACAAGATTTCAAATCCTGTGATAATTGGATTTAATGATTCCATATGCAATGAGATAGATTACAATCAGGTGCAGGATTTCCTTTTTTCGCAGGAACCCAAAATGCAGGGCTTTAAAGATGCACCTACCTCACAGCATTGTTTGTTTGCTTGTTTAAAGTTGGATTATAAAGCACCTTTATTTTCAACATTTTCCAATGCCAGGCATTTGGTTTACTTTTTGTGGGCTTAGATAGCTACTTTCCTTTGAAAGATGTTTCGCAGGTACTAATTAGAAGATCTGTGAGCAGATAGCTTTTGCTGCTTATTTATAAGGACCATTTTTCTTCTGTAAAGCTGTATTGCTTTTGTTTTCAGTCTCATGAGTGCACTTTTCTTGTGCATAGCCACATGATTCTCCCATTAATTTTGCTGCTCATAATATTTTTGGACCATCATCCCCATCTCCTTGTTCAGTGTCATACTAGAGTGGGGAAAGGAGTATGCTCCTCTTAATGGTATCTCTCCAGCTCTGTGCTTCTATGTACCTTGGTCTTCTGGCAATGAACACACAAAGCATATGAATATAAACATCAGTGTCGCAATTTGGCACCTACTGATCTCCGTGGCACAAATTGCTTCATCTAGCTGAGAATTTGAGCATTCTTTTATCCATCTATTATTTTTCTGATAGTTTTTATGAGGTAATTTAAATTTTTACTAAAACATGTATAAAACACTTTTATTGGAGAGTCCTCTATTTTTACCTATCACCCACTTCATTTTGGCACTTGTTTTTTGAGTGAGTGACTTCTTTGCTTTATATACAGTCTTGCATCCAGTGGTTTTCTGTTGAAATATTCTGGGAGAAAAGGCATGTCAGAATCTGTCCAAAAATGTGATTTCACAATCTGGGTCCCTGACTTTTAGGCAGAGACTTTCACACTAACATCTCTCTGAGTGTCAGAAAAGAGCCCTCTCTAAAAGTCACAAGGGGATACTTCAAGAATTTAATTTTATCTTTAGTTTTGCTCAAACTGAACCCAAAGGCATTTCCAGTCACAGATTCATCAAGATGAAAGCATCACAAAAAGGAAACAGACTGCAGAGACAGTCAATATTTCACCACCTGTTTTCTTTTCACCCAACTTCTAAACACCAAGAAAAGGGAATACATAATCAATACATATCAGAGCCAGGATTCGTTTCCCATAAGCATGTTTTTAATTTTCTGCTGGTCTGCATCATTATCAGCAGTCAATCTGTCCAACAAATCCAGAGTATAGCTGGACAATGCCCATTTTGTTCTGGTTGGGTCACCCAGCACTTAATGGTTAATTTCTTCCATTTTCTACATAATTTTTACCGCTGTTTAATCTACTGAATAAATTTTGTTCTATCTGTTCCTTGGTACAGCGGGATTTAATGGTAATGTGCTGCAAGGTAAACATGTAATTACCATGAACATTTCCCAACAGAAATGTGTCATCAGTCTGATGCAGGCTTTTAAGTCCCATTGCACAAAACAACTTCGTCCTTTGTAAGGAAGGAAATTATGATGAATTTGAAATGTCATTTTATGTCTATTTTTCTGCTGATTTAACAGTTTCATAGGAAACAGGTTTTCAGATGTGATTTCCCAGGAGCCAAAAGGTATTTTTAAAAATGTAACTGTGGTGAAGAATCATGAAATTCATATTGTTTTATTCTCCTAACCTCATTGTTAGAGTTACTAAGGCCAGAGGAATGATATCATCTGCATATCACATAAAACATATTTTAACCTAATTCTGAGTTCAGGCTTTCTCTCTGAAAACAGATGGAATGGCTGCACTCACAAATACAGTCAAGAATGAAGTATGAGAATGAATGCAGGAATTATATAAGAACCCAGGATATCTTGCCATCACAACTATAAACTGCAACTCAAAGACAGAAATTAAGATGTCCTGTCCTTGAAAGTTATGCTTTCTATTCTAAAATCCTAAAATTATCCTTCTTGGGTATTCTGAGAGTACGGTTTCCCCTAACCATCAAACTTAGCAGAGAAAGCATAGGCATAAAAAAGTTTCACAAAACTGATGAAGTAGATTAACTCTGTCCTCTAGGGGTGCTGTGATTTGAATCTTAAGACAAATCTTACACTTTACACAATTTTTCTTAAAGACCATAAGTGGTGTATAATTAGCTGGAACCTTATTCAAAATTATGAGGGAGGAAAAAACCTAAACAAAGAGATTGCTGTGTGAAAACCGGACAGAAGTAAAAAACTGAAGAATTTCTGCCTCAGTTCCAGACAAAAGCACATATTTTTTTTCAGACAGCAAAACGCTTCAGCATTCTTTGTACTTTTAGAGAGCTGTTCAGATTGCAATTGAGACAGAATATGTTGGGAATCACTGTCAAGTATTACTTATCTTCTTTGATGGAAAATAGGAGTTAGCCTCAATTTTCACCTCTTCGTTCCATCTACTTTATCTCAGAAGGAAGGTTATGATGAATGAAATGATGTGCACCAGCTATTCTTTGGTTACATTCTGCAAGTCTTCTGCACAAAACCACAGAAAGCAGCATATATTTTTTCTATGGCATTGAATTCTTATGAGACAAAATTTGATGCAACCACAAGCTTTTGTTCTCCAATAAATATCCTCATGGTATAGCAAATTAGAAGTTCCCTGACTATATGGAGAGAGGGATAATTCACTTATCATCAGATATCTTGTCTCTATCAAGTGGCTTCAAGCTAATCCTATCAGTCCTGTGAATTCTGAATGCTTTGTTTTTTGGAATATATAGATATTTTTAACTCTGTAGCAGTGTTAAAAAATATCACTTTAGTTTTCAGTTATTTATCAAATAACTTTGTAGATGCTCCTAACAAAACACCTTACTCTCTTTTGGAAACAAAACCTATGCTCATTGCAATGCAGAGAACATAATTAGACAACTGTCCACAAGTTCAAAATGCAATTCTCCTTATAGTCCACTTGAAACACTATTACTTCAGTGCTAATTACAGGGTTCAGTACATGAATACAGGAATTTAAAATCTGACCACAAGTGCTCTGAGCTGATGCATTCTTTTAAGCAGAGTTTGTGAAACTAAGCCATGTTGTAGGACATTAATTATACATATCTCTTTTAAAATCTTCTTTCTGCCATAAATAGGAGAACCTAGATAGTGCATTGCCATTTCTTTGTTATTAGAACATTTTGGTTTTGCCATTTAGCTGCTGGGACAATCCAAGAAGCTGACGGAAGTTGCAGTTAGTGTGTATTACACATTGTTTATTTTGATAGAACTAGTAAAAAGAATTCATTATTATTTATGTTATTGAATAGCTAGAAAGCTCAGATCTTGGGTGAGAATGCTAAAATGTTAGATATTACTCTTNTGTATAAATAATTATATCTTAAACTGTAATGTTAAAGCAAAAGATATTACATGTTTCAGTAAGAATCTCAGAATTCTTACTTTATTTCATATAATATAACATAAAATTCTTATTTTATGACTTTAAAAACTTTCCATAACCCTTTGTTATAAAATATAAACATGCAAAAGCAGCTCTAGAAACAAAGGATTATGCAACTTAACTCCATCTAGGATTAAAATAAATTAGTTAAAATATGCCAAAGTAACATCCTGTGCAATAACAAGAAAGTTTCCATATTTTTCTGTTTTACATTACTAAAAACCAGCATTTTTACAATTTATACTCTATGTTCTGTACTGGTTGGATGTTTCTTCCTTTTCTAATCTCACTCTGTGATCCTTTTGAAATATTTAATATTTTTCACTTCATGCTACAACCCTATAACTTCAGTAGTGAAACTACCTGGGGTCTCTTAACTCTCCCTGACTCATTCATGAGCCTGAGGAAACTAGAGCACAGATAAAAGGCATCTAGTTTTGGTGGCCTGGCAGCATTTTTCAGGCTGTTTTTCATCACTTCTGGATTGTGCCATGATTTAAGACAATATGGTGACTAACTGTACAAGCAGTTCCCAGGCTAGTCGTCTCTCATCCCTGATTAGCCAGCTGCTGTCCTTTCTTAGTTACTGATCATGCTCCCAGCAAACTATCCTAAATTTTCACACAGTGTTTATACTCCCTGGAAGTATATAATCATCTTCTTATCTTCCCCCTAACATCTTCCTAATGCCAAGCTGCTGTTTTCTAGCTTATCGACTTCCAGTCAAACTTTACTTGCACACCATCCCATCTGCTGCCTTTCTGTTACAAAATTCGGTATTTGAGAAGGTTTGGAGAAGCCTACAGCTCCTCCATTATTGAGCGAATCTCCCTCCAACTTCAGAAACACTGGCTTAGGTTTCTTGCCTAGGTTCAGATCCCCTCAGAGATTTTAAGCAGTGTTCATAAATGTGAGGGAGGTGGTTTGAAATGGGACTTGTGAAAAGAAAAATAAAGAGATGAAGAAGTAAGACCTGGTTCCAGTCTATTTTTAAAAGTCAGTGTTTAAATGTATCAGATATTTACTGGAACAGAGATGGGGCTTTTGGAGCAGGTTTTACACATAATTCCAGATATGAAATTGTGCTATATTCTGGTACTTGTGTGTATTCCAACAGTGACACTTATACTTCATTGAAAATTGAGCTTTGTGGGATACAGAAGGTGAGGAGAAGGCAGAGCCAATGTATTACATGCACAAATCTCAAGTGAGCCTCCTTGCTCTTGCACTAAAATACATCATTATGAAAAGAACTGCATGCATATAAGAACACGCTTCAGCGTTTTATTAGAATTATTTTAGAATCTGCTGTCTTCCTAATATTTGGGAAGATTGCTTTGGTAAAAGGTCTGCATACTCATAAAATTCTTCTGATGGTGAATGGTGTTGCGCTACTGGTATCCCCCAAGGATGAGTCTTGGGCCCAATCCTGATTAACATCTTAATTAATGATCTGGACGAAGGGATTGAGTCTGCTATTAGGAAATTTGCAGATGTCATCACGTTGTGTGTGAGTGTCAATCTGCTGGAGGGTAGGAGGGCTCTGCAGAAGGATTTGGACAGGCTGGATCCATGGGCTGAATCCAATGATATGAGGTTCAACAAGACCAGGTGCTGGGTCCTGCACTTGGGCCACAACAACCCCACACGGCACTACAGGCTGGGGACAGAGTGGCTGGACACCAGCCAGGCAGAAAGGGACCTGGGACCAGACTGACAGCAGCTGACAGCCAGCTGTGCCCACGTGGCCCAGAAGGCCAATGGCATCCTGGCCTGTATCCGAAATTCTGTGGCCAGCAGGGCCAGGGCAGTGATTCTTCCCCTGTACTCAGCACTGGTGAGGCCACACCTTGAGTGCTGTGTCCAGTGCTGGGCCCCTCAATTTAGGAAGAATGTCCAGGGCAGGACAACAAGGCTGGTAAAGGGTCTGGAATGCAATTGCTGCGAGGAGTGGCTGAGGGAGATGAGGTTGTTTAGACTGGAGAAGAGCAGGTTCAGGGGAGACCCCATTACTGTCTACAACTCCCTGAAAGGAGGTTGTGACCAGGTAGGGGTCGGTCTCTTCTCCCAGGCAACCAGCAATAGGACAAGAAGACACAGTCTAAAGCTGCACCAGGGGAAGTTTAGGTTGTATGTTAGGAAGAGTTTCTTTTCACAGAAAGGATGATTGGTCATTGGAATGGGCTGCCCAGGCAGGTGGTGGAGTCACTGTCCCTGGAGGTGTTTAAGAAAAGACTGGATGTGGCACTCAGTGTCACGGTCTAATTGACAAGGTGATGCTGGGCTTGATGATCTCAAAGATTGTTTCCAAACTAATTGATTCTGTGATTCTTTTGAATCCAATCCCTGTCTTCACCCTCTTTATGGCCTCTAGCATATTCTGATGGCCTCCGTAATTAAAAGGAGATTGAGATTTTTATCCTTGCCACTTTCTTTTCTCAGTTTTAGTATGTCAGTATCTTCTTTCAGCTGGTCATTAAACTTTGCTTCCATTACCACTGATGGATTTTTTAAACATATATTTGCTACTTGTTACTCTTGGGAGTAATTTCTTGTAAACATTCATAAAAGTATCCCAATTTCTTCTTAAAAATTTGCCTTTAAAACCCTTCCATTTTAGGAAAAGAGGATATCTGAAAATGATTAGCTCAGTCTAAGTTCATGCTCCCCATACTTGGACATTGGCCAGGCCAGCCAACACTTCCTTACTGTTTCCCTGCTTGTCTTTTTACATCTGATTAATCTCTCTTGTCCCCTTCCAAGGCCTTTCACACACACACACACACACACACACACACACACATGCACTCCAATTACAATCACTATAGCACTAGAGAACCTATTTACTCTGTTTTTAGAACACTTAGCCTAGTCTCTAGCCATGGGCCATCATACATCTCCAGGAATTGTAGCAATCAGGTCAAAAGAAGTCCTAGTACTTGTGCTTTTCTATTAGACCGTATTGTAAGAGATATGAGAGGCAAAACTAGACCATCCATTAAAAGTCCCATTAAAAATATGATTCTTTATTAAGTAATAGCACTAATTACATGATCTCATTCTAAAGAATGGCATTGTTATAATGCACTTCCAGTAATCACTGCCTTGGAAGGCTTTTTATTCCTTAAGCCTAAAAGCTAGTTTTGATTGCTAGATATACAGAATTTTTGTAAACAAATAATTTTCTGAAAATCTTGTGGAGCTTCTTGGCTCAAAGCATACACTGACTGGAGGTAGAGACATAGCACCTTATGACATAGTTCTTACGGTGAAGCATGTTCTTCTGAGAGGAGTCAGGCTTGGTTTTGTCTTTGTAAAGGAATTGGATATGTTATATGCAGGTTTACCCCAGGATCTTATTTGACTTGCATGGCTCTAGACATACCACTTAGCAGAAAGACAAAGTGAGATTTAGAGATTCTGTATGTGCTGTAAGTCCGTATTTACAGCTACATACAAAACAATATATCTAAGGATTTTTCTTCCTGGAATACTGAAAAATCTACAGGGGATAAAACGCTGCAAATCTGAAGCACAGCATAACCTGTACACATATCTTGTGGTAACAGGATAAGGAAGCAAGGAGTGCATAATATTTAACTAATTACAAGATGGTAAATTGTGCGTGCTCATTTGAGGAAGGATGTTTCAATTTAGACATAAAAGTGACTATGTTCATCTCCTTTGTGACAGTAGGACTTTCTAGACCAATGCTTAATTTTTGCAACATAATTATCCTGTTGCTTTATCCTGGAAGACCTTTTGCCCCATAGTATGAATTTGAAGATTTAGTGCCAATGTTATTGGAATAAAATTATCTAGAGAAAACAGATATGCCTACAAGGCTACAAGGGAAGAGGGGATGTTTGTTTTAAAGACAGGTGGGGATGTTAAAGTTTATCTCAGGTGAACACCATTCTTGATTTTTCTTTCCCAACAAAACTGAATTTCCTCATGAATGTAAGAGATTTTTGCTTTTACACTAAACTGTAAAACACAGCATCAGTTGAAAGTCTTCTTTCATCCAAATGCCACACAGTAAAACTTGAAAGGTTTTACTGTGACAAAATTAGGACACACAGAGGGAATCACTTCATAGTCATAAATCTGTTTATAAGTTGGAGTATTAAAAATATATAATTGTGTCAAGTCAGTCATATAAAACATAAAAATCCCACAGATATGACCTATATTGATGGTAGGAAGGGTAATAGTGAAAATAATTTTTTTTCTTTTTAATTAGTGCCTCAAGGAAATACTTTTGATAGTTTATATTAAATACTCCTTAGTTTTAATTATCTTCCCTTGATTCCAAGGTTGATAGTTTTGCCAACTTTTCAATAAAATGTTATGAAAATGTAAAGAGATCAACATGATCAGTAGTACCTTCTCCTTAATCCTTTTTGTCACCGAATATTCAGAAACTGATACAGACTTAGCCAACTGGCAGTAGAATAAGTCAAATACATTTACTTCAAATATTAGAGTGGCATTCTATAATCCATCTTTTACTTAAATTAAATCTAGGTGTCCAAACTTCTGCCTGTCAAATGCATATCAATATCTCTATTTTCTAAAATGGAAACAATAATACTGGCAAGCATTTTTATTGGTTTAAATGTCTCCCTTTATTGTGACTCAGAACACATATTTCAGTTACAATTGGACTTCCAAGCTCATCAAATTCAATAGGAGTCTATGTTGACTTTCTAGTTTTTGTTCAGGACGTGGGCATATGACATCAGAGGCTGGATTTGCAAGCTAGTGAATATTTTTGGCTCAATTGTCTTCTACCAGCGGGTGTCTTACAGCTCAAAAAGCTGTACCAGAACTTCCATGCTTTGATCATAAATACCTCAGCACAGAAATGGAACAAAAGCAGAATGTGCTTTGATTAGAATATGTTCCAAAATGATAAATATTTTAAAAGCTCTAATTCTGCTACTGTAATTTTGTCATAAGCTCTCATATGGAAAACTAATCAAAAGGATCTTGAAACATTGTTTTCATGCTGGTCCCAAGGAAAAGGGATCAAATTAATTACAAAGATTTACTAGGCAATGGAATGCCTGCACAGCATAGTGAAACGCTACACACAGATAGCAAACAGCCCTTAAGTGAGCCAGCTCAGGTATTGGGTATGTACTCTTCACCAAGGCAAAAGTACCGGACTCTGTGGAGCAGTGGTGCTCCAGACATGAGCTGATTCCAGAAGTCAAGACTTTTCGGGTGCAAGAGAAGAGGTTGCTGTGCTTAGAACTGGTTGGAAACCCACTGAACCATTCTTCTGATTGAAATGTGTTTAATTTTAATTGAACATTTTTAATTTGTGAACATTTCGGTTTTGTAAAAGAGAAAATTATGTCAGAAAAGCTAAAATTATTTATTTTGCTTATGTTCATTTAGTAATTTCCTGTCTATATTGGTCTGACCTTCTGCTCAATAAACAAAAAATATTTAATCATAGAACTTAATATTTTCTTTTTACTTTATAGTTTCTGGATTTTGACCTTTTAATTCTCTGATGGTTAGCTCTCTGAATGAGATCAGTTCACACGGTGTAGTATGAAAGATATAGTGTGGGATAATACCCTAGTTCACAGAAAACAAGGAATAAAATTTAAATTTATGAGTCCATAAGATTTAACATTCATTAACATGCCAATTTTTTAAAATAATTTTAAGCCTTTTAAGACTTTTGAAAATTTGACCTTTCAAAATTTTTATTTTTTCTTGTGTACAAAATGTCACTTATCCCAATATAGGATAAGAACACATCCTGAAATGTTTTAAATGCCCAGTGGATTAAAATTTTGAAATCATTCTCTCTCATTTGGCATATAGTATTACAAATAATTTAAGTATTTCCCACTGTACTTTTAAACCATATTTTCTTAAAAGTTTTAAAATGTCACAAGAAATGTCACATTTGTATTATCTTTACTGAAAGTTGAACATAAGTACACCAAGGTATAACAATTTAGCTTTCATTAAGTGTTCCAATTGTGCTAGTCATGGAGGTGCATTTGTCACAGATGATATATAAAGCTCCCAGGACAATTAAACAAAGGAATTTAAAAGTATCTGGTCAATACAGTAAATCCCCTGCTAAAGCTTGATGGATGTGTTTATCCACAATTTACAAAGATGTATGAAATTTCTGTCTTAAAAATGATCAACCTGGAGTGGCTTAAACTAAAAGTATCTTTCCTTAGTATTTAAAAAATGGCAATAATCAGTTTCACAAAGCTCTTGAAATTTAATTGTTGATGACATATCTTATTTTTGTGGAAAATTACCCTCCTTAAGGAAAATTTATTTCCAGATGTAAAGTGCACTACTGCAAATGCATGAGTTCTACTACTTCTTGAGGTGCTTGCATTTACTGATCACTCTGTATTGTTTCTCAAACATCTCCATCTACTGCTGCCTACAGTAAAACTGGCTCATATATGTGTATCCTTGAAGTAAATTGATTTATCTAACTGTATGCAGAGAAATGCTCTTTACTAAGGATGAGGGAAAGGATGTCTATCTAGACTTCAGTAAAGTCTTTGCCACTGTCTCCCACAGCATTTTCCTAAAGAAACTGGATGTTCATGGCTTGGATGGAAGTAGTCTTCACTGGATGAAAAACTGGTTGAATAGCCAGGTCCAGAGAGTGGCAGTGAATGAAACCAAATTCAGTTGGTGGCTGGTCACTAGTGGTGTTCCGCAGGGCTCAGAATTGGGCTGGTCCTATTTAACACCTGTAATGATGATTTGAAGGACAGCTTTGAGCTCATCCTCAGTAAGTTTACAGATGACACCACGTCTGGAGAGAGTGTTGATCTGCTGGAGGGTAGGAAGGCTCTACAGAGAGCCCTGGATAGATTGGATCAATGGGCTGTATGAGGGCAACTGTATGAGGTTCACCAAAGCTGAGTGCCAAGTCCTGCACTTGGGTCATAACAACCCCAGGCAGTGCTGCAGGCTTGGGTAGGAGTGACTTGAGAGCTGCTCAGAAGAAAGGGATTTGGGGGTGATGGTTGCCAGCCAGCTGAACATGAGCCAGCAGTGTGTCCAGGTAGCCAAGAAGGCCAATGGCAATCTGGCCTGTATCAGGAATAGTGTGGCCAGCAGGACCAGGGAAGTGATTGTCACCCTGTACCTGGCACTGGTGAGGTCACACCTCAAATCCTGTGCTCAGTCTTGGGCCACTCACTTCAGAAAAGACATTGAAGTGCTGAAGTATTTCCAGAGAAGGGCAACAACGCTGGTGAAGATCTGGAGCACAAATCTTGTGAGGAGCAGCTGGGATTGTTTAGCCTGGAGAAGTCTCAGGGGAGAACTTACCACTCTCTACAAATACCTGAAAGGAGGTTATAGCCAGGTGAGGGTCCATCTCTTCTGCCATGTCTCAAGTGAAAGCATGAAAGCAAATGGCCTTAAGTTACCAGAAGTCCAGATTACATATTGGCAAAAAAACTTTTTCGCTGAAAAAACTTCAGGCATTGGCATAAATTGCAGAGGGAGGTGGTGCTGTCACTGTCTCTGGAAGTGGTCAGGAGGTGATCTGGATATGCATGAGCAAGCATTAAAGACCAGTGTATCATTGTGTAAATGCCTCCTTTACAAAGATTTATTAGATAATGAACAGCCTTCAGCTTATATGGAGCACTAACGTATGTGTCTGTATATGGTAATATGCGCTTAGAAAGGCGTCCTATTCATCGGGACATCAAATATAACAGTTCCCATTCATACAGACTGCAACTAAATTCTTTTTCAACCTGCTTTATCACCATTCTAACCTTCTTCCCAGAATTTATTTTTAAAATAATTTGGAAAGAATTAAAAAAAGACTGTGAATTCTGTTGGTCTTGGGAACTAAGGATTCTGGGTTGATCTGTACTATATTTGACTTCAAAATTACAACACAGAGATATGCAAAATGGTAAAAACAACATCTGTGTTTCATTCAACATCTTGCAATGACCTCTTCTGGACAAGTCAGGCTCAAAAAGACAATAAAAGGAAATACTGACACTTTTCTGATAATGTCCTAGCCTATGGTAATTTGTAGCTCATGGTTTCTTTTAGCAAGATGTGGTAGTTTGGGTGTAATAAATCCTTGATTGGTTTATCTTTCATAAATTTTGCCCCATCATTTTTTGGACCTAAATCAAATATTCAATTGTAGAATTGCATACAAAGTATTTACCTCGAAGCTGGATGAAAACTTTGAAGGATACCTCAGTTTTTGTATTTGTAACTGTTTATCTGTATATAAATATGTACTTATGTTTATTCAGGATGTTGTCTTCCCTCCACTACAGGTTGCTTTAATTATAAGCCTGCCTATTAATGTACAGAATCATTTATAAGCATGCCTGATCCCACATTTCTTTATCTTTATTTCTTTAATTCTTCTCTACGGGCCCTTCGCTATGTGCACAGAGAATAGAGAAATAGTACTCTATAACTACATAAAATACCTTTAGTACTTCCTCAGTTACATTAGTGTCATTCTCTCTACCACCCACAATCTCCACAGAAAATCTGCTAATAAAAACTTTATCACTGCTGAGAACCATGGTACTTTTTTTCCTTAGTCTATTCATTCAAAGAAAGTAGTTGCTTACTATATACAGAATGGTAATAAATCCCATCTCACCGCACATCAATCTACTCTTGTTCTGGAAAATATTTTTTACTACTCTTGAAGGCATTATCATCAGTTGTTTGTAGAAAGCAAATGATGCATTAAGTCATTGCCAGAAACAGTTGTTAGGAAAACAGGACTTAACTACTTCCATTTCTTGGATCAGCAGCAAAAGTAAATAAGAAACTACAGACTTGTGTTGCCATAAACACCATCTTCTGAAAATGTGGAAACTCAGAACTAGGAACATTAATTGCTGTAAACTTCCCAGAGAATATGTGATAGACAACAGCATGCTCTTCTCTCTTTATTTCTAACTTAAATCTACCCTTCTTCAGTTTAAACCATTGCCTCTAGTCCTGTTACTACATGCCTTGGTAAAAAGTCTTTCTCCATCTTTCTTCTAAGCCCCTCTTATGCAGTGAAAGGCCACAATAAGGTCTCCCCAGAGGCTTCTCTTCTCCAGGCTGAACAGCCTCCACTGTCCCAGCCTCTCTTCATAGGAGAAGTGCTCCTCTGACCTGCTCTAACAGGACTGTGTCCTTCTTCTGTTGGGGGCCCCAGAGCTGGATGCAGCACTCCAGGTAGGGTCTCAAAAGAGAGCAGCAGAGGGACAGAATCACCTCCATCAGTCTGTTCTTTATGTGCAGCCCAGCATACTATTGGCTTTCTGGACTGCAAACGCATTGCTAGCTCATGTCCAGTTTTTTGTCCACTGGTCAAGTCCTTCCCAAGTCCTTTTCTGCAGGACTTCTGTCAATCATTTCATTCCCCAGGCTCTAATAGTATCCTAGGCCAGGGACAGGACCTTGCACTTGGCCTTGTTGAATGTCATAAGGTTAAATAGAAAGCGAATCCTAGAGATGCAGGTTCAGTGAGGTAGCCTGAACAAAGTGCGTGGTTACCACATTTGGTAATAACATTAAAAGCTTCTGTAGTAAAGCTTTTACAGAAAAAAGTAAAAACCAGATAATCAGAACTTTGTCTAAATGCTTCTTATGTGAATGATTTACATAAAATATTTAGTATATGTTAATAGCAGCTCTAACAAGGCTTAGAGGTATAATTAAATCACTCCGGCTTGGCAGGAAGTAGTCAGCCAGCAGTTAAAAAAAACAAAAACCAAACAAACCCCTCTCAGAAACATGAAAATAATACCTGCAGTTATATAGACTCTACAGCTGGTTAAAATATAACCATTTTTTCAAATGAGCTGAGCCATCAAAGGAATCTGAATTTACATCCACAATCAAAATCTAGAAAGTAATCAAGAGATAAAGATGTAAATCTTCAAACATACATATACTAGACATGCAACCAGGTTAAGAATGAAAAAAGATTATGGAGAACTTAGAAGAGGATGCCTAGTCATCCGTCCCAAAAATCTTGCAGCTCCTAGCAAGTTTTGTCTTCAGAATTGATGGAGATCTTTAGGCAGGTGACATTTCCTGAAGTGTCTCAAGGAGGCTATTTCACAAATGCTGCAGAGGCGTCTGGTTGTTCCATTTTAAAAAGCCCTGCATTTTGTATTTATTTCACTTGTAATCTTTTGCCACTGATGTTGTATCTAGAGACTCCTCTTCGTAAATAAATTCTTTTTGTTTTACTATTAAGTTTGTCTGATGTGATGAATCACTGTGAATCAGCGCCAGGGGGTTCAGAGGCTATGTACAGCTGCTGGAAATTGTAATCAAAGAGGCTGGCTTCATTGGTCCTTGCAGGGATGGTCCCGTGTATATATATGAAGATCCAAAAGGCAGTTGGCTATTAACTAGGTAATAAATCTCAATTAATTTTTTGGGTTTGTTTTAGGGGTGGGGGTGAGGAAATTGTTTGGGTTCTTTTTCCTCACCTTTTCTCATGGGGGGTTTTATCTTCACCTCCTTTCTGAGGTGGGTTTCTGGCTGTTTGGTTTTTTTATTAACTTGGAGGGAGGCTAGCTCAGGATGAATCAGAGTAATGCAAACTTCAGTGGTCTGTATGAATGGGTTTGACATTTATATGGAAGCAGCATGTTATGACTAGATAACTAAGTAGGAAAAACTGGTAGGTAAAACTAAGAGTAAGGACTCCTGGGCTGTAAAATGTCAAGTTTGAGTATGAATCTTCTTCTGAGCACACTCCGTTGATACTGGTAGGAAAAAAGTGACACAATTATGATGCTAGCTCAAACAGAGCAGTTGAAATGAGGCTGCTTTGCACAAAGTCTGGATAACAGGTTTTTCTCTTGTATACAAAACTGCTTGTATGTGGTTGAAAAAACAGTTAATGTTTGCTTAAATCAGCAGAGTGAGAAGGGGCAAGACCAGGGGTCAAAGGCAAATCCAGTGACTATTATAGACTATGATTGGTACAGGTGGTACTTTCTGACTCTGTCAGCTGAAGTCCAGCTGTGATGCTCCTGTGTTGCCTCTCCACTAAGCTTCCAATAGATCATTACTCATAAGTAAGTGTTTTAGGCTGATTTTGAAGGGAATCCAAGGTAGTCCCACAGATAGCTGTGTAAGATGTTTCATCTGCTTGGATTCAAGAAGTTCATTGTAAAGAGCCAGTCCACAAAGTGTTTATTATCATGTGCTCTTGCACCCTCTGGAACAGCATTCTTGTGTCTCACTTTTTTAATCCATGCATGGTATTACTCCTATGTGTAAATAGTTCTTATCCAGTCCAGATGTTGCATAATCTCCTTTCATAAACTTGCCAAGACATCTGATGCTAGGGCTGTGGTGTCATCCATGCTCTATCCACAAACACATTAATACCTTGCTCTCCTAGTCACATACAGCTAAGCACCTTTTCAACTCACATTCCTACCAAACCGATTTCTGCAAAGAAGTTGCTTTGAAAGCCCCTTTTTCTTTGCTGTTGACCTTGTTGCAGCACATCAAACATAGACGGTTTGATACTGGGGAATGACTTGCCTAGCTAGAAACTAGGCTGGTAAGGGTGATCTGTGGGATAGTCCTGACAAAAACTTTCATTAGCATAAAGGCTGGGCTGCCCCGTGTACCCTGTAGTACGTCCTTCATACACTGTGTGATGAATGGTCAGGTACAGTGGTTTGAAGTCAGCTTTTAGACAGCTGTTCAAAGAGAACGTTCTTGTAGCATTGGTGATTTACCTCCTTGAAACCAGTGAGGTTGGAACACTGCTGTATGTCTTCATGGTGGCTTGCATCTTGAAGTGTTTAAGAACATGACTCTAAATTAGTAAATTCATTTAATAAATAATGCAGAGAAGCCATCTACACTTTCCTCAGAACAAAGTGGATATTTATGCCCTCTTTAATAAATGTTACATCACCAGTGAACAGCAAAAAAATAAAAATTCCTATGGAAAACAAAATAGTGTTTTTCCATTTTTATATGAAACTCTAATACTGCCTTTCTGGCACAATGGGATGGTGTTCAAAGAAGAAAATTAACAGCACTTCCTGTATCATTTTGTTGCTCAGAAATCCACCCTTGAGCAAAAACTTATTTTTTCCAATTTTTTAGTGTAAATGAAACCCAGAGCAACCAGCAAAAGAACAGGCAATACTGTTCTGCAGGAATGTAATACAGTTAGTTTCCCATCTCTGCTGGAACTCCTTAGGAAAATTCAAACTCCAGTTTTCATGTTATTCAGATTTTTTTTTTCTTTAATATTTTTACTTTTCCATTGAACTCTCTCTTGCTGAGATGTTAGATTATTCCTTCACTGAGAGTCTCTGGTTTATGCTTCTGTTTAACTTTCTGTCCATCTAACTGTACATTTGTGGTTATGCTACATACAGAAACATAAGGCAAAGAGTTTTCAACTTGAGTTTTTATGTAATATATTGAATTTACACCTTTTGTTATGTGGTTTTTATAACTTTAAGACAGCATGAAGCAAATTATTAGTTTCAGGTAGAACTTTTAGTCTGATCAATTATAGACATTTAATTTTTTAACCATTGCTTCTTCCTCAAGATCTTTTGTCCCTAGTCATCTTGAAGAAACTTTTGGGTGCCTTTATATTTGAAGATGTTGACAGTGGAACAGCTGTTGACATAGCTGTTATGGTTTATATTTTCTGTTTAGCACAGAGCTACTTCTGAAAAGTACAGGAATGAGAAGTAAGTAAAGCCACAGAAGAGTGAGCTTAGTACTATTTTACACCCTAACCTCACATGGATACCCTCAGGAGTGAAAATTTCATTCCTCTGTGTAATCCAGGTAATTGCACACATTCCGTCAGATGAAATATGGGGGCAAAGTGATTAACTAATATTTTTTATTATATTGCATGTTTTACAAAGATTGGTTATTAAATAACCTTCTGAAATATATCTCTTAGTGTTAAAACATATAGTTTCATTTATTTAGCATGTGTTGGCCTGTGAACTCAGACCTGTGCAAGTCCTTATCCTTGAAGAAGGCTTGCCCTTATGAAATTGCAGTGTCTGACAATACTAAGGGAAGAGAATTGCACATGTGATGATTTATTCTCTTAATATAGAACTTACGTATATCAGCAGAATAATGTAAATTTTGTATAATTGTTAATAATGGTATAAGAACCAAATTTAGGCAGGTCAATAAAATGTCAATATGTATTAAAGAGTGTGAATCAGTAATAAAAATGTGCAAGTCTCAGGATTTCAGCTAAAACAACTGAGAAATTGAACAAGTTCAAATGCCAGTCTACAGGGTATAATTTCATTACTTGCAGACTTTTATAAACTCAACTGCTTGCAAAAAACTAGAGTTAATTGGAAAGTAAAGACGGAGAAGGTTCCCTATAAGCGTATTTCACCCTTTCCTCTACAATTTTTAATGGGATTTTTTTTTTTGTCAAACCTAAAAACCCAAACACTGATTTTTCTTCTTTAGGAAACTGAATCCTAGACATTTTTGTCCATAAAATTCAGAAATTTGTGTATGTGTTGGCTTAAGAGTCAGAATTATTGCCAAAATCTTGTGTTGGTCAAAAGAGTTTGAGGAAAGTATATGCTCTTTTCATTTAATTGAAAACTAATTCAGCTACTGAATAAACATTGATAGAAAATATTTCTTAGCACCTATCATAAACCAAATACTGTGTGATTTCGGCTGTCCACCCAAATGAGCAACCACTTATCCATCTTTCTGCCATCAAACATAGTTTTTAAAGGATTTAATGACAGTGGTGGCCAGGATAATAAGTTTTCATATTCTGCAATTCTATTCTGAATTTTTAAAGTGTTTTTGAACCTTTCTCCTTATTTCTCTGCAGCTGAAACACTTCAGGGAAAATATGGCTTCAAAAAGGAGGGGGGAATAAAAAAAGCAAGTTATTATATCGAAATTTTTAGAGCACATAAACACCATATTTCATGTTTCATTTTTTTTTTAAGTAAATACTATAAGTAAATACTTTGCCTTAGGAAGCAAAGAGATTTCTGAGGGTTTAGATTATGTAATTATCTGAAGTCCACAGAAGAAACTTGTATTGGCTAGAGCCTGTACTTTGCAGCAATAAAAGATGTAATGATTTAATTTATTTCTTTCTTAAATAAACATTTAAAAGCCAACAGTAACTCAGTTTATGAAAGTACAAATATTAAATCCTACAATAAAAAAAACCCTTTCCTGTTTTGACCTTGAGAAATATTTCACTGTGTGGTCTGGACAGGTACTTCTGGTCAAATTATAATAATGAGTCAGATTTCATCTCTGCTTTGTGTCGTGAATTGGGAAGGCAAATAATATGGAATCAATTAGGGAATCATCTTATATAAAGCAATGTACATTATTACAAGAGGCTGCAAAAGATAGGAACTCATATAATGATTTGTTATCAACATACATTTACTCTTCTGCCTCATGACGTGAACGCTGGATAAATCGTGTTTCCATACCCAAGCAATATAACTTTAAAAATACTGTAGTTTTGGGAACACCTATGCATCAACCTTGTCATGCCAATAAAGATTAAAGATCAAAATGCATAAATAAATCACCTGTTTTACATCATAGAGAGATGGATTCTGACAATACAAAACAAGCTAAAACAAACAGAATATAGAGGAGAACAGGAATTTCCTGCAGAAGTCATTGAATACTCCAGATGTAATTGTGTAAATATAATCTGAAAAAAAAACCAGGGATCACTTTAGTGTCGTGTAAAATAAATTGGACTCTTTCCTTTGAAATTTTACTCTGTCCCATCAATGTGTATTCACCATTGCATTGCCAGGTTTAGTTTTAAAAGCTGTACCTTTTTCAAATGGTGTGAAACTGGAATGTAAAAGGAAATATAGTACTGTATTATGTGCAGAAAAAAAGCTTATTATACTTGAGAAATAGTTAATAAAATTCAGTCTTGAAATAGAAAATAGATTTGCAAAACAGAAATATGAGATAAGACTTTTGTCTCAATCAAGAGGACTTTTCCAAAAAGTGTGAAATGTAACAGAGAACAAGGTTATATTTTTGTCTCATTTTTAACAGCTTGGAAAAAAGAGTACTGGAGCCAAAATGCTGCCTTTAATGTTATTTTCAATATTCCACCATGATTTTTATCAGAAATCTCTCTTTATAACAGGGCCTTTTTTCTCTTTCCATGTTGAGGCCCATCATACTACAGAGCAAAACAGATCTTCATTTCCTTTTTCATTTTTAACATAGTTAAATGGTGAGAAGAAACATACCAGTCTGGGACTGATATGTTCCCACCCTCTCTTTTCTCTTTTGTAAAATGAGATGTCAATAAAACCTTAAATCATTTCAAAGTGTTAGTTACAGAAAATCTAGCTATCTTAGGTGCCGAACATAACAAGAAAATCACAAGCCATGTTTTAAAGAGCGTCAGTTTTCAACTGGTTTTACAAGGACTGGGCAAAGAAGGTGAAAATAAAACAAAGTATGTTAAAAAAAAAAAAATCTTTGAAGGAAGACTTCTTTCAGCACGGGGGAAAAAAGCTAAAACAATAAAAACCAAGGCTTTTTAATAGGTGTGGGGGAGGTACTTCCAAGCAGTTGGAAAGAATCAGAAAATGAGAAATCACAGGGCAAAAAAAGTTTAAAAGGTGAAAATAATGAAATGTAAATAAATGAAACATAAATCAGAACCAGACTGGCTAGAATAAATTGAGCAGAATTTACAAGGGAAGACATAAAAAGAAGCAGATTTATTTCAGAACTAAAGGTCCTTCAAAGAAATCCAAAATGTATAAGAGAGTTGACCTAAGTGAAATGATGTGCAGTTAAAACTGGAAACATAATTAAAAGTAAAGTTGTTGGAAATATTATTATGAACAAAAACCTGAATACTTAAAAATTGAAAAGAACCAAAAAATAAAAATTAATACTACTGACTGAAATGTAAAACTTAAAGTAAATAAAATAGATTTTCATTCAGAGTGCAAAAATAATATGGCACAAAAAGCTGCAAGGCTTGAGTTTGTTCATTTCTAAAACCTACCCCAATGGAAGACACTTGACCTTCATTTCAAATATACAAATCAAAATGGGAAACCATTCTTTTCTTTAGGCAAAAATGATATTGCCACTTTTTATTTGCACCACAGTTAAGTTTGGGATTTTTCTTACAATTTCTCAACACAGAAGCTGAAACCACACTAAAAACAGAGTTCTCTTTTTTTTTTTTTTTTTAATTTACTGACATTACTTTGGCAAATACATACCCTGAAATAAGCTAAGATAATATTCCCTCTTCCCTGATACGTGGTAGTAACAGGCCTGATATCTTTGACTCTCTTGTCTGACAAGTGGCTACAACTGGACACAGAAGCTTGTTCATTCAAAAGCTGATTTCTTTGCATGTATTTTTATACCAAAGGACAAAATTAATATTTTGTTCAATTAGAGGAAGGATAAGAAAGAAAAATCAAGTTTCTATCAACTTTCCTGAAGTCCTGTGAAAGATGCTATTTAATTTCCTTAGCTGAGTAAGTAGTCAGGATCAAGTACATCTTTATTTTATGTACTGTTATAGGCTACCTGAGGTAGGAACGTGTTCTTTTTCCATACTCATGATGACCTCTGAAGATTGTATATCTGGTTCCTGTAGAGAAAGGAAAGGCATTTAACTCATCAGAGACTTAAAGGTAATCTGGTATCTGTGCTTAAATGCTTTCTTTGCACTTAAGCTCTCTCCTACCTTCAGTTGGAAATCAGTGAAAAATAAGAAACTTCACCGTGAGTCTGGTGAAATGAGCCAGAGTGTGTTTCAGATATTTATACTTATTTTGTTTTAAAGACCTAAATTTGCTAATAAGTTTTTTTTCATAACCTTGCCTTGAATTTACTACCTATATTAAGTATCTCTACAATAAACAGTGTTATTTCTTGTTCCAGAGTAATTTCCAGGTTATAGAATATGGATCAGAACTAAGGAAAATCAACACTTCTGACATTAAAATACCATGTCACCTTCTCTCTCTTAAAAAAACCTTTAAGAATACAGCATGAAGTTATTCTGATCCACATTTACAGTAAGTATGCATGCAAGGAAGTGACTTTCAAGACATAAAATCTTACTAATGAGTATTATATTTCTTACTGTTGGAATAATAATGCACCATTCTCTTTTTGAACAGAGTATTTTATTTCAAAGTATTACCTTTGGTTACTATTATAGAAGCAACCCCAAAAATTTTAAAGTTACTTTTAAAATTTGTGTTGATGGCAATAATAGTGAACTTGTGTTTCCTTTGAAAACTCTGAAATGTATGGAACAAGCAGCTCTTTGTAAAGACATCCTTAAATAGGAAAGATTCCCTAATCCAGCATGGAACCTGGATAACAGAGGATAGCTACTCTTCACACTATAGAAGTATTTTCTAATTTAATATTTTAAAAATGGAAATTAAACTGTTCTTTATGGTTGTATCCTTAAATGTATAGTAGCATATTCAAGGCTGGCATTGAGCAACAGAATTAGAGAAATGAACATTGCCTGATGATTTGGCTAATGTTTCCATGCTAAGAGACAACTTTTTTCCTATTCTCTGCAGGTCAGCTGGTGCAAGGACTCCTGATGGAGAAAAATGGTACTGTCTCACTTTGTTGAAAAAGATAAATGTCAAGGACACCCTTCACTGGAATTGCAAATCCTTCATGGTTCATAGGCTGACATACAGGGTCATAGGCTTGTCACAGCAGTAAGAGCATTGACACAGTAACAGGCTAAGAGAAGATTATGCTTACAATGAGGGAAAGGAAGGATGGACATCTGTTAGTGTAGCCAAAGGCTACACTAGGGTTCCTGGACAAAATCCTACAAACTATATTTCATATAGTAAAATACGAGCTTAGGTGTCAGGATCATTAAAATATTTCTTGGTTCCTTTCTGCCATGCTCCTATTATTCCAACAGTGCCAATGCTGCTAGTTTTTGACCCATTCAGACAAGGATTTTGTGTTGCTAAGACCCTTCATTGAAAAAGGAAGGGAGTGTTTACCATGGACATTATGCACCCTCCTCTGCCTCAAGCAGAGTTTCTGAAAAAGCTTTGTGAAAGTGAGGTTTTCCTAAGGAGAGGAGGGGGGAAAAAAAGTAAAAAAACATTCTTTGCTCTTTTGTCCATTCTTGCTGTGCCAGAGAGGAGGTTTGCACATTTTCAAATAATTAATGAGTCTCCCAGTTAGACTATGTTCCTACACTTTAGCATAAACTTCAATATTGTTCTTTGTTATCCACAGTCAGTTAAATCATCTGTATCAAATGTTATTATGTTGTACGAAAACTGTCTGAAGGAACACTATCAAAGTTTTAAGACAAAAGGTATTGAAGTTCCAGATTTGATTAGCTGCTCCTTGTCACAAAACTGATGCATGGTTTGGAAGTTTTAAATACAGTTATTAGTTATCTAGGGAAAATGAGCAGATATAAATACAATGAGCATTTGTCACTAAGCTGAGAGGACATTTAAAGAATGAGAGTGTGGCAGCAGGGGAGCTGCTGGGGTGGCTGCTGTGACATCAGACCAGCTTAACCCAACAGGGACTTTTCTCGTGCCACACACGGGTTCTGGAGGAATTTGAGAAAAGGACAGTAATCAAGAGAGGTAATGGAAAAATCTTGATCTGAATATTACCAGAAAGTGGTATATTTGTGAGGAATGTTTTGTAGTTGCAATGTGGTGCAGGGACAAAGGGTGTGGTGTACATGTGTTGTGCACCGGTGTCAGTGCAGTCATGATATCAGTTTGACTTTGGTGGACAATTCTCTTAATCAACGTTTGTGAAGTTTGTCTAAACTGTGTGATGAGTGTATATTTTAACGATAATTTTTAAATATGTGTTTCACAGAGGTGAGGGGGGGATGTCTGGGGGGCAGATGACCCAAGTGTAAGCAGAATAGATATAACCTGAAGGAAGCTGCAGTCTGTAGGGGACCCACACTGGAGCAGCTCTGGAAGAGTTACAACCCATGGGAAAGACCCTTTTTGAAGAAGTTAACAAAGGATTGTATCCAATGGGAGAGACCCTACAATGGAGCAGGGGAAGAGCATGAGGAGGAAGGAGCAGCAGACCTGAAGTGTTATGAACTGACTGCAACCCCATTCCACATCCCCCTGCCCCACTCAAGGGTGCAGGGTGCAGAGGTACAAGAGTCAGGAGAATCTGAGCCTGGAAAGAAGTGGGAGTGGTGAGATATATTTATTTTTGGTTTTGTTTCTCACTATCCTACTCTGTTTTTAATTGAAAATAAACTGAATTATTCTTCCTCAGTTTTAATCTCTTTTGCCAGAGTGACAGTAATTGGTGAGAGATCTTCCTCACTTAGCCCATTGGCTTTTCATCTTATATTGTTCCCTTGTCCTGCTGAGGAGAAGAGGCAAAGTTGCTGGGTGGGCACCAGTGAGCTGGGTGACAGCCAGCCAAGGTCAACCCGCTGCAGTATTGAAAAATGAAAGAGTAGTTTCTCATCAATATCCGTGTTCTCTGCGCAGTCTGTGCAGTTAGAAATAAAGTCAATAAGCTACACAAACTGGAGGGCACCTTTTAAAGAGCAGTGACTAAGAAAAAGGTACTGAGACAACCAGCTGAAGGATAATTGGTTGAAATTGCTTTCTGGTAAGTGCAATTTTTGGGAATGTTGTGGTGAATTTCTTACGTGTAAGCAGAGCATAAGGATTGTAAGGTGCAAGTGTAGATACTGTGATTTCCTACTGCCTTTCTCTGCGTGGCACTCGTGAAGTGATTTTTTGATGATGATGTCTGCATCTGGAGTTTATTTAAGAGAAAAATAAGGCGATTGCATTACTTTCTGTAGGTAAGTGTGGAATAAATTTCTTAAAGTACAGACATATATTACAGGCAGAAATTTCACAGTATGCAGTGGCTGGAGGCTTTATATAAGACAAATTCAGACTAATATTGAGGAATTCCTTTTTAACACAGAGTAGCTAGCCATTGAAATAGCTTTTCTAGTGAAGCATTGAATTTTATATCATCTGCAGTCTTTAAATAAAGGCTAGATCATTTTTCTAAAAGATCTCTAGCTCAGAAGTTGCAGAGTGGTTACATCACTTACCAGTTTAAAATCTTACAAGCAGATCAAGGTACTATGATCCCTTATAGACTTGAAATCTGTGTTAATTCTTAAGAGGAATATTAAATGTGAGTGATTGATCGGAAAAGTAGTTGCCTAGAACAAGGAAACTTAGGCACAAATTTAGTGAAGTGCTTTTAGAGGTGAAAAAGGCAAACACAGACTTGTTTTATAAACACAGAGGTCTGTGTGGATTCAATGCATGACTAGTGATTTCATTTTAATGCATCTTGCTATGAGTGTTATCTTGTAAGATAAACTGGTAAGATTTTGGAGAAAATCAACAATTCCATAGGACAGAGTTTCTTTTTACTGTGGCATTTGTATTAGGCATTAGTGGCAATAGGTATATTTCATGTCTGAATGATAACATTTTAGTCAATGGGTACAAATGACAAGGAAAGCAAAAAGAAATGGTGCAGGATGCTCAACTTCCTGTACACTTACCCCTAAAAAAACCTGGTTTAAAAGTAGGATCACTAGCATTTCATCATATCCAGATTTTTGATGTTTTCAATGTTCGTAATTCAAGTGATACTTTCTGGAGAAACAGCTCTAGACTAAGGTGAAGCCAGATACTTGTCACAAACTATATTGCAAATATAGTCGCAGATCATTCGTTATGACTATAGCCGCATACCTCCATTCAGGCTGAAACTTTCTCTGATTTTTGGAGGTGTTTACAGAATGTTTGGAGAAGAAGAAGAAATTGCTCATAAATTTATCCAGCTTGGAACAACTAGCATAGCATTGCTCCCTGAACTTTTCAACAGCAAGAAGATGTTGCTGTTGCTGGCAGCAGAAGGAGAAACCAGCAAAAATAAGGTGCCTACCATTAAACCTGGAGCAAACTTACAATTAAGCAAATAACTGTAAAAGACTGTTATGGTTGACACCATGAAAATGGTTTTTTTGCTTTCCAGTCTGTGTACTCTATCAGAGTAACCATATGCTTTTATTATATTAACAATAATGCTTTGCTCCAGAAAGTCAGTGATAAATGGTTGATTTGCCATTGTTCTATACTTTAACCATGTGGTTCTTGCTATGCTTCAATTTAAATACAGGCTTTATTGCCAACAGCTTTATTCTACATCCCTCCAAGATTGCTTTTGCACAGTAGGAATAGCAAGGAAAACTGCCAAAGGAAGGTCAAACTTTTCACATAGAACCTGTGCACACAAGAGTTGCACATCACTAGTCTGTCAGAGGGCAGACCAAATTGATCAGCAGGGTTCCCTTTTCTCTTAAGGACAGTGTGTCTTGTGGAAAAGCAATGTCTGAAGTTTGACCTCCTGCTATGCACTTCCTCATCTGACAAACAGAAATTAGGTTTTTTCCCAGTTCATATGAGGGCTGTTCAGATTTGGGAGTCACGTATAGCAAAAGTGATGTGGTATGAAGTTCATTTTCCGTTCTGTTTTAATTCTTCCTCCTGGCATTAGCAGCCTGCTTGATTTAGCCAACTGTGTTCTCTCCTTTTCTGGATGGCATTCGCAGGCAGCTCATTTTTCACCTCCACACTGGAACAGAGTTTTCCTGGAGTAGTTCTTCTTTCTAAGAATTGAGGATGACAACTCAAATGTTCTTAGAGCCTTTGCTAAATAGATTTCGGATGGTCTCTTAAGAAGAGGCAGAGCTGGATACTGATCAGGATGTCTTGCTGTACTAAACTAAGATGCATGAGTGCAGCAACCTTAACCTTTTTTTCATCTCCTCCTTGACTGCAGGGAAAAGGCATTGTGTTAAACCACAGCAACGTAGATTCAAATACAGGCAGAGTTAGGAACAATTTTATTATAAGTTTCCATCTATTCTTTCTCTTCTAGTGCAAACTAACTAACTAACTAACTAACTAACTAACTCTTAACTAACCTGGCACTAAACCCTCATCCCTGCATCCCTTAGAATATAGGAATTTTAACGAGTGGAGCTGATTTTCCTTGTGCAATAGGTGGAGTGGCAGCCACTGACATACTCCGGTATTATACCTGCTTCTAATCAATATCTACCCTATAAAGCATATTCACCAAGCATAATCCTATATCATGAAATCTTTTAGTATTCATATTACATATCAGCTGATTTCTACTATCTTTTACCCTCCAAAAAAAATTAGAAATCTCATACAGATGCGATTACACAGATTGCCAGGTGTTGATTATATGTGAATCCCTGGGGGAGGGTATATCACTACTCATGAGATTTTAAAAGATACATCAGGGCTCTCATTGTGTGGTTTTATGAAATTATGATGCATTCAATTGGTTTGCTTCAAGTCATCTATTACTTGGTTCCTGTTTTACATGAGGATAAAGAGTACTTTCCAAGTACAAAACCAGACTATTTTTATATCAAACTATTCATCTCTATCCACAAAATTAAAAGCTATTTCCCTAGAAAACCTGTGAAATGGATCATGCAGTTGATTTAGGAAAATTGAGCTTTGCTCATAGTAAAATATGACTACATGGTAAGTGGGCATTTCTTTTCAGTAGCAGAGATAATGAAATCTCTTCCAGGCTCATACTTGCGGATAGAAAAAAATAGGTGCAAAGTTCTCAAGGCAGCGGTGTTTTTCACCTTTAGAAATATGTCTCCCTTCATATTTTAAAATTAAGTTTATTTTCTGTATATAGAGAAAAGAAATTTAAGGTCTATTGATAACTGGCTTTTTCTGCATTTTGAGGGGTTTCTGTAGTCCCTTGTTACTAGACAGAATGAAACACTAAAGCACTACATGTATTTTTTTTTCCACTTATTTGGCTGGCAGTACTGTACATTTTCAGCAGCTACATGGCTGTGCTGAACTGTGTGTTTTTGTGTTCATGAGTTGTATGTTTTCAAAGCTCAGAAGTCTGATTCAAAGAAACTATGAAAATGCACAGGCAGCAGAAATGACAACCTACAATATCTTCTGTAGTTCACAATGGATGTGAGCCAAGACTTCTGACTCCTCTTACTTTGTGTGGGTGGTCACTTGACAAGTTATCTGCAGGGATATTACTAATACACTGGTACTTTTATTTGAAGTCCAAGCCTATCAGTTAGAATGAAATCATGCTGAAGAACAAACACATTTTACAAGGACAGTGAAAACTTTCTTTGAAATGAAACTTAGCCTCATGAAATCCATGGCTCTGGCAACTGTCTACAAGTGGATGACCTATTCATCACCACCAGTTTCTGTAGTGGGTTGAGGAAAACTATCAACAAAACACCTCATTCCCATGAGCATCAGAACATCCCTGCTGCCAAAAATAACCTCATTTTTACGACTGTATAACCTGCCAGCATCTAAATATAATTATTAGCCACAAAACTGTGGAGAAAACAACTGCTTTGATTTTGTGAGCTGAGTACTCACAGATCCCCATTACACAATGGTCCTAATAAGAAATCCAGGTCTCATATGGCCTGGATTTCTAGGAAGAGCTGCATGTACATCAGCTACAGAGTTATTTTACTTAATGCAAAAGCCACCAAAGCTGCTTGTACCAGTCAAAACATGGTAGAATTTTTTCTAAAAAAGCTAAATATATCCTTCCATTACAAATAAAATCAGGCATTAATAAAATGTTTCAGTGTGTGCTGTTCTCTCCCTGTTTCTTTGATTTTTAATATTTTTTACCGGAAATAACTGGGGAAAATGTGATATTTTCAAGAAAATTTCAGTACCAAATAAGCATCTCTGTCATTGAGAAGAATGGTTTTCATGAGGATTGACCAATCTATCTCTGTACCAATCCATATTTCTGTCTTCATTAATCTATTTCACAAGAGATATGCAGTGTTTCTCCAAATGTGTTGCACAGATTGGAATCCATGCTCTTATCATCAAATGTTTTGACCCAAAGTGTTTTAACAGTGTACAATGAAGGACTCACAAGAAACTAAAATATACATTTGTTTACAAATCTGTTAATCTCAGATGGTATTTTACTATTTTATTTTGAATTTGTGAGCAAACTTTTGGCTGAAAGGCTAAAAATTAATCTGAATCTCATTTTGCCTTGTGAGGGACATAACTTTATTATCCTGAAGATCAGGTAATTGTTATTGTTATTACAATGATCAGATTCCTGCTTGTACTGAAATACTGTACGTGTATTTCAGTCCCAGTGTAGTGATATACTGGTAGAAAACTGAATCAGTAGCTCAATGACTCTTGCCTTTACAAAGACAATTTCTGTCCTGACCAACCAGAGCCTAACTAAAAAGGAAAGTTAAATTATTTATGAACCTATGGAAGTGCAAAGCCAGCTTCCTTCAGGGAAAGTGTGAGCATACATTTACGTCTCCAAGTGGCCCCAGTATATGTGGCTTAAGATACAAACAACCTCAGCCATACCTGAGATCCCAGGCTATGAAAAATCTATGCTTTGGCTAAGGTAGATGGTGGTGATTGTTTTTTGGTGGAGAGAAGTCAAGGGATTCTCTACTGCTGGTAGAGCTGCCTGAGTCTAATACTGACTGCAAGAGACTTTATCACTCCTAATCCAATATAACTTTCCTTTGCTAGAGTGCAGCTAGAATTAGTTATGCTTTCTTAAAAAAGAAACTCAATATAAAAATAGAAAACTTTTATTAACTAGTGAAAGAATACTCACTCTCCTATTTTGACTGTCTTCAATGTAACAGTGAAAAATGTATTGTTATGGGAATATTAAGATAAGGGTCGCGACATATTCAGAGTTTATGCAGAAAATGACAGGGAGAGAGGAATTAAATTAAACTACACACAAAATCTCTGTCAAAGTTAGGTTTAGAACTGGTATTCTCTGATGCATAACTCTGTACTTGGACCTTAAGCAACTCTCTCCTGTCAGCTATATAGAGAAATCGTTTGTAGATACTTGTTGCATAGCACAACAGGCTTCAAGCTTACCTTGTGTACCTGTCCTGACACTCTTGGTGCTCAGCTGTTTGGACATTTGTGCACCCTGTGTCACAGCTCCACATGTGCCTTGTCCATACAGCACCTGCTGCCACACAATCTCATTCTCCCAAAGCACACTCCTGTGCTATATATAACACATCACATCATCAGTGCAGTTGAATTTTCTACTTTTAAAGCAAAAATCCCCAATGCATTTTTTTCCACCTTAAAAAAAAATAGGAAAGAAAGATAGCTAGACCCATCAATTAAACTGCCTGCTCCTCTTGTTAGTTCAAAAAAAGCTATAAAAAAGAAAACTTATGGTAAATGCATTTCCCAAGGGTTATAGGACTAGTCAGCTCTGCACTAGGCATGTGAAATTGTATCAGTATCCAGTGTCTCCTAATTCCACAAAATACATTTGGAAATAAAGACACATTTCTTTCTTTGTCTTCATAAGAAAAATGTCAGCTTCTTTCCTTTCCAGTAAGCATGATATGATCTTTGTTTCTAAATCTGTTACAAATATCATTTGTGTCCTTTCTAGTCTTTTTCTTCCTTGCACAATGGAGATCAGACATACTATTTCATGGAAGCTTTGTGCAAGTACAGATTTCAATTAAAAAATAAGAAAAAGAAAAATAGAAAGCATGCATCATGAGCCTCACAATTCTAGGAAGGGGCTAAAATGATGGAAATTGTTCTTGCATTCTCGTAGGCTTATACTGTTGAAGAGTCAGTGTTGTCATAACACCAGCAAAGAGGGAAGTCCTGTGTAGGTTGTGCACACCCTGTGCACTGCGTGTTGTTTCGAGAAGCAATAACCACCCAACCCATTCCCAACTGCTGAAAGTGTCCTTCCTCCTGTAGGTTGGTACCTGCCCCTTTTCAGGGGTAGCCAGCTAGCTGGGAAGGAGGTGTATCCCATGGAAATTGCACTCGGTTCTATCTGCACAAGAAGAATCCTCCCACTTGCTGATTTGGATGTTTTTACAATGTTACCAAGCATTACTCGTTACAAAGATGACGATCTCTCTGCTTTGGTAACAAAGCTACCTCACTGGAATCAATTCCCAAACCTGTTTTTATTCTGTTTTGGTTTTGTTTGTTTTTTTGTTTTTTTTTTTTTTTTTTTTTTTTTTTAGTGAAAAGATAGAGATGAAAAAGGTGGGGAAATATCATGTATAGAACCACCTACAAGCATACTCTGCCCTCCCATGAAAGATATTGTCTGAAGAAAGGATTTTTTTACAACTCATATAATTATTTTTCATAGCACCTACCAATGAGTAGAACTGTCTCCTCCATGTGAAAAGGAAGCACTTGCCAGCAGAGATGAATTCTTTCTTATGCTGGTGATGACACAGCCCTATTAGTTCAAGGCTAGACTGTCAAACACAAATTAGGAGCCAAAGCACTGAAAATCAAAAAGATACTGGCACACACTGCACAGTTTGGCACAATTATGTGACGTGTGGGTCAGGATGCGTAGGACATTAAAGATTCAAAAAACAAAATCTTCATTCCTAATGGTTCCCTCGGGACATGTCTTCAAAGGGTTAAGCTGTGTGACGCCTATTAAAGTAAACAGAAGTTTAAAGCTTAAATCTTCTGTTCCACATTCAAGTCTTTCCTCATTGTAGCATGACTTTCCTCATACAGAGCATGAAATAACATATTTTCCCCTTAAAACCTGAAGTCAAAATGAGGGGTTAATCCCTTTGGTTTGTGATGTACCACCTGACTCACCTCCTTATTATCATATAAACAAAAAAAAAAAGATGAAGAGAGGCATTATTTTGTCAGTTTTGAAGGGGTTTACTTCTGTTATTTTTTCTTTTAAGAAAGGAAAGTGAAGAGGAATATAACTGAGCATCACACTTAGTGTCTCATTTTGTTGCTTTTGCATTTTTCTCCCCATTTTAACAATTGTCATAAATTTTCTGGGGTTAGGGAGATATGGACTGGGGTGGCAGTGATGCTACCCCACAAGTTGCTTCTGTCCAGAAGGGCAATTGTAAGAAAATTCAAGATCTCTGAGACTCAGCTCTTGTTCTATTTGCATTAAAGAATTGTATCTAGGTCTCACTAAAGATGAGTATTCATTTATCCTTTCTCAGTAAAACATTGTCTTGAGGGAACAGTAGTCACCCCGTACCAAGTATTTTTATCTATACTACTGTCTGTCAGAACCTTGCCTAAAGGAAAACCTAATTTTCTTCGTTTCTAGGCACAGTCTTGAGGTCTGTTACACCACATGCTGAATTTCTGAAGTAATTTGCCTGGGCTGCACTCAAAACTTCAAATATGTCTGTAAATGTGCCAGGAGTCAAATCTCAAACCTGCCATTGGACACATTTGTAGTCTTTAAAGAAATGGCTAAGTAATGATATACTGTTAAATAAAATTAGCTATTCAGTATTATGACTGTGATGATAAAAGGTCAATAGCATACTCAATCACACTTCAAGACAGGGAAACTTCCTGAAACTTCAGCAGCAGCAAGCAGGCAGAGTTAAAAACTAAAAGAGAGGCAAATTATTATATTCACTTTGAAGAAAGTATTAGGCACTAACATTTCCCTCACAACTTTTTCCAGAGATTATTAATGTGCTTTAATAAGAATGTGCTTTATGAATTCAATACATATTGTGAAAGTTCATATATACATAAGATAGGCTTTTTACTGATATAGGGGATTTAAGAACTGCTCCTTCTAGATCAAAATTTAGATTATCCAGTCATACATCTCTGTCTTGGTCTAATGCTACATGATTGAGCAGATATAATAATTTCATTATTAATAAATTAGAGATATCCATTCCCTATCCCACTCCAACAGTCTATTTCTTTCCTGACTGTACATCACCTCCTCCTTTCTGCACCTATGCTTGCACTCATTTCATCCTGTGACGAATCAGTTTGATTCACAACTTAAGAAAAAAAAAAAAAAATGGAATAACAGGTGAAGCACTTTGCTGGGCTAATGAAAAAGATCTGCCCATGAACGTCTGATGAATATAAAAGTGGGCAGGAGTGAGAGTAGGAAGATTAAAAAAATCTCCTCCTCCACTTCCCCTTCACCAAATTGCTAGGTTTGTTCGGTTGCTTGTTCAGCACATCCCACAACAGGTGCTTCAGCACAGAATGGTTTGAAGTTTTGCAGAGAATGAGAGTTAGGTCCCTGTGTCCTTTACACAGACGACACAGAGATGCAGGATGTGTTCACAGTCAGAGTGTGACCTAGACCAGACTCCTTCTGAGCTGTGCAGTACTGGTACAAGCGCTTTCTCTCCAGCACAGCACTACAGGCCCAGCTTCTCTGCATTCAAACTGCAAAGGCAATTAAGAAAACAGATGTAGATAATTCAATAGTGATTTTGTGTGTGTGTGTGACAAACGCTGTCAGGCTGCTTCTGCAAACTCCAGAGACTTCAACAAACTATTGAGTCCTGAAGATTGCTGACTCTGTAAAGGGTAAAAAGATATATATGGAAGGATGCAAAATGTAATCCCTGAAAACAAAAGAAAAAGGCTGTGTAAAGAAGCTTAAGAATTCTGATTCAGTTTGTTCTATTGGTTTTTAATGATTGTTATAAAGTCATGATTGAGTGACACCAGTATTTTTTATATGGTTATATGGCCATATGGCCATATATCTGTACTCCATATGTTGTCTAATTTTCAGCTACCTGGCAACTGTAAATTATGTAAAACCCTTAAGAGACTGGACACTTTTGCAATTGTTTATTTGTCCATAACATAGTTTTCATAGAGAGTACTGAGTATTTCCAAAGCTGAAAGCAAAATTCCATGCTTCTTTCTTCAGTAACAGTGGAGGTTTAAGCAAGTTCTACTCCCTTCCTTCCTGTCTCCACACCACCACATCCATTGTGCCAGCACAGGTGTTTGTGCAGCTTGTGGTGAAAATGGGAACCATCTGAGAAATCCTGGGGCAGCAGAGAGGAATCAAAATCAAAAAGAAGCTCATAACAATGTGTGAATTAAGATGTATGAGAGGCTGACCTTGCATTGTGACATCTATGGGGTCTATGGAGGCCTTTTTAAGTTGACTCTAAAGGATCTGAGGTCTGGGGAAACTTTTAGCGTCTCTTATGAAATTTCAAAATATGTCTAAAGAACCCTCTTATTCATCTAATTCAAAACCTCTTTCTCTATCTAGTGACCTTACTTTTAGCCATTTGCTGCTTTAAAGATTCTTTATGGAGCAATATTACACTTTATTTGAAAATAAACCTTCCTGAGGAGTTAAGACAGATCCTTAAGTGTCAACTGTTCCACCCCCTTTTTGCTCTTCTCTCAGAAAGTAACATGAATTTTTGCTGGATACATGTTCGTGTATACGTATAGCTACAGGGAATGTATACATATAACGTTTGTAACGTTTTTGAAAGACACTCTATTTTTTTTGTGTCGGGTAAGCAATTTGTCTTTTTTGCTGCCTATGGGAATGCACAACATTCATGATAGCTTTATTGAATACAATATGCATGTAATTAAACACAGTTTTATTCAAAGTATTTTATACTTGAACAGAGCTGAACATTTAATTTCTTTAGAGACCAATAGACATTGATGTCTCACCTGTTTATTTGGCAGTTTCTCCAGACTGCCTCAGTTCCTTCTTTTTTTGATAACAAGGGCCTCTGTCACAAGTCTCACACCAAATGTTGCCCATTTATAGGCATATAACTTTGGAACACTTCACTGTCCAGATGCTTTGCATGTGGGAGGCTGGGTATCTGGTTTCCATTCCAGGGACCAGGCAGTAAAATGCATATCATTTAGGTGCTTTGAGATTTTGGCTAATTTCAAATCTGTGAATAATGTTTGGAACTATTCATATCCTTGATGGTAGGCAAATGCCCAAGAGATTTACTAAAATGTTAAATCACAGTAACACAGTGGTCTCCAACTCAGAGCTTTTAGTCACAAACTCATTTTTCTTCACCTCATATTCTCAGACATTGAGTTTTCAGTGCTTTTAAGTAATTATTTTTCTCCTTAAACCTTAAATACATGACAAAATTTCACTGCTATTTTACCCTGATAGTTTCGTCTTCAGATCAGACAGCTAAAATGAAATAATTTTGGAAGGCTGCATTTCCTTAACATCTTTCCCCAGAACATCTCAAAATGCATTATGAAAAATAATCAAGCTCTTCAGTATGTCAGAGGCACTTGAGTACTTGAAGGAAAATTAATTCTGGCACAGCTCAAGTCTTTCTTCCCAGCCCAACGTTCTCCTGTCCTGATTCATTCCTCCTCTCTCCTTCTCCCCCTATGTTAAGAAAATTTCAACTACCATTGATCCATACCTCTGTTTAACAGCTATATCTTACTGCAGACTATTTCTTCTAAAGGCTTGATTACACGATACTTTACACAGCCATCAAAATTTGTTTTCCTTCTGAAGTCCTTTTTCTCCCTCTCCCATACCCCTTTATCTTTCTGATCACCTACTACCTCTTCAATTTACACTTTGTCATTTATTGAATGAGTCTTATTTCCTCAGTATCTTTTTCCTTCTAATGTGTTCCATTTCAGTTCCACCCCCTTTCATCAATCTTTTGACATGTTTCTTAATTCTTTACTTGCAAGATTGCAAACCTGACTCTTTCTCTGTATGTGTTTCCTTTTTGCTTGAATCAAAAATCTGAAAATCGACTAGACTTGCTTTGAAAGAAATTTCCTTTGCCTTTTCACACCATTTTTTTTTCACGTATCAGTTCAACTTCTTTCTGTTAAGAGAGTATCTCACATCTCTGAACTTCTAGTGTTAGGAAATACATTCTTCTTTTTCCACCTGTTGAGTTTAGGTTGGACATGAAAGATTCAGAGGGCATCACAAAACCAGAAAATTACATGGGACTGAATAAAAAGGGAGAATGTATACATCTGGTTTTTCACTGAGTATATTCTTTATCTGAACACCCTAATTTAAAGACTATGCCATGGGAGTTCCCACTGCCATTCTGTGTACTGTGTTGGGGAAAAAAATCACCAAAGACATGTATAGATGATGATTTCACACAAGAGTGTCTTGGTTAATATTTTTCACTCATTTAGTAGTCAGTAATGATGAATACAGTATAAATGGAAGACATGGTGGTTCTGTCAGAGCTAGTGAGAAATACTTTACACCATCCTTACCAAACGGGTTAAACAGATGCCCAAGTCATGTTTACCAGCTGTACTACTTTTAAAGCAGTACCAGATATCTCAGGAGCTGCTTTCCTCAGAAGCAATGTTGCAGGCTAGAGTCAGTCCTTCAGCTGCTGCCCCTTCTCAGTGTTCCTTGCTACACCCCCAACAACTTTCATCTGCCTCCTGGCAACCTTAAGTATTTACTGATGATGGCAGTGAGAAGCATTGAAGTTTTTAATATAAATATTAGTGTTAGTAGTAATATTAGAGTCAGGGATTCTCTTTACTCCAGTAATTTGTCAACTAATTAGTTTGCTAATTTAAGAAATAAAAATAGGAAGTAATAGGATATTTAAAAAATAAAAAAGCATGTTAGACAATACTGATTTCAAAATATTGATTCAAGAACCTACTGCCTGCTCTCAAGACCCAAAAGTGTACTACTTGGCAATGGGATACTGACAGCTTGTTTTGGCTTCTGACAGCATTAAAAATTTGGGGGTTTTGAAAATAAAAACCCAAATATGTATGAAAGCTGCTGAAGGAACAGATTAATGAATTTCTGAGCTTCAGCAACACCATGATCATTCAGAAGTCTTGTCTTGCTAGCGAATAAAAATACATTATTCTTCCCTTTTCAAAACTCCTGAGCAGTCCATTTCACCAAGAGACATGAAATATGAGCACCATCCAGTGGCAAGGAACGTAAACTACAACCTGTATTTCGACTTCCTCCTTTTTCCTCAAACCACGGAATCTAACTAGACATTTAGAAGTTTATATTAAATTTCCTGCATCTTTTTAAAATTCACATAACCATATTTTTGCTAATTTCTCAAAGATGTGGTAGAAGTAGAAAGTTTTTTTTTAATACTCTGCATCTCAGCTGAACAGTGCATTTGAGTCTTCCATGGTGGTTAATACAGGCAAGTATTTTCAGAGTATCTAAAACTCTTTTGCAAATACATACTTTTTTTTTTCCTCTGCTACTGCTATCACAATCATTACTGATTTCCCCCTAGTATGACAAGACCACTGTTCCCCTTGTGGCAGCACAAGGATCAACTAACCCATATCTGCTGCTTCCTGAGAATAGGGTTACAATTGTTCAACTTTTCTTTCCTCCCTTTTTCATTCTTACGTCTTTTTCTTTTCCCCCTCCCCCATTTCCTTTTTCTTCACTGCTTGCTACTCTCTAAGGTATCAATAACATTTTGATCCATCAAAAAATACTAAAAACAGGCATCAAGACTGCATGTCTATCCTGCACTTCACGGAATTTGAGAACCTCCACTAAGAGTATGGAGGTAATGACATGGCCTTCATTTGTTCTATACTGATAGTGACTGACTCTTAAATTTCTGTAGCAAAGTCAGATCCCACAAAGAATATTGGTCAGAGGAACCTTAGGCCGTCTGAAATAATTTCATATTCATATACCACCTCTAGAACTATGTCACATGGCAGCTGGTTACACTGTCCTTCATATCGGGTAGCATATTCATATGCATGCAAGTCTCAAATAAGTAGAGCCACTTCATTTTCCTGAATTTCAATAGAAACAAACAAAAAGAAATCCTAAGATTTTCAGGCTCCAAGATGCAGGATCCAATCATATTGGAAATCTATTTTCACTTTCCACATGGATGATTTTGTTCTTAGGCCATTTCTGATTGTGTAAGACTCAATTAGGATTTTCTTTAATTTTAAGCATGACTGACTCTTGCAATGATCTTTTCCTTAAGCCGCCCCCCTCACTCCCCCCAAATTGTAGCTATGACTGACATGACACGCAGACATTCTGGCTTTTAAGTAGATAAATGTGAAACCTCTCTCTTCTGCCCTCTTTCACTACTTTGCTCCCAAAGTTGAAGTACCAAAGCAGTGTAAATTCCCTTGGCTTTAACAGCAAATGTACATATAAATTCCTACTTTGCTTCAGCAGTTCTTTCAGTAATATGTAAGAACCTGGATGTCACACTTTATAGTAATTACTTCTAGGTTTTTTAAATCTTCACATCTAGCTATTTTTTTTTGACCAGTCCTGCTTCTTTAGGCTGGACAGACTGCCTTTTTAAGTCCATCATACTAAACCAGGCTAAAGAACTTCTGTACTTGAGGGTGTTTGATCCCAGTTATTAACAAATTATGAATTGAACATCTGACAGTACACAGGACATACGTTCTGGGCTTTCTCAAGACTGAAACATTTTATGAAGCCAAGGTGAGATGTGCTAACTGGAGCTAATAGGAAGCAACCAACTGAGAACTAGTGGTTTAAATGAGTGCAAAATCTTAATACTCAGTTAAAAGTGTTCAAGAGCAAAAGGGCAGACACATATTTCCCAGCAGAATAATCTTCAGCAGTCTGCTAAAGTAGCATTAGTCGCCTTTGTGATGCATTAAACAGAAGGAGCTATTGCATTGTAATACTAAGATCTTGCTCACATTCATTTTAAGAGCTCTTTTGTAGAAGCAAATATTTGACCATAACTTCACATTGAAAACTAGGGTCTATGTAAGTAAAAGCACCTGTCAGTACAGGAAACTCGTCTGTAAGAACAGAATTGTGTGGACTGGGCATAGAGGGATGTATGGCAACTACCCCGAACAGTCATTTTAGAAGCCTGATGTGGTCTGATGGTGGAAGTTTGCTGCTGCTCTGCCACAGCAGGAATATTTTGTACATGCCTGCTCTGTCTCTAATGGTGATCCATTACATTACATACATGCTAATATTGCCAATACATCAAAGAACAACCTGCTTAAATTATGCCAGCTCTACCCCATATGTTTCAATAGGTGCACTGTAGAGGACTGCTTTAAATGCTTTTTTATGTGTACAATTTCTATCACATGTAATAATTAAATATAGCTTTTTGTAAACTAATGCTACTAGTTCAACTTTCAGACCATTGGAAATTATTTCAAAAACTCTCAGATTAGAAGTGGAAAATTATCTGGGATTATTCTCCTGTGACAAAAGAGTTATCCATAAGGATTTTTATCAAGTTGCTAAAGTGCTTTGGTTTAAGATTTTGCGCCTTTCCATTTATTTGGCATAGCTTTTCCACACTGACATGGTCAAAACTGTACACTTGAGACACAGAGCTTCAGAGACCTCCACTTACCTCAAATGAATTAATCTGGTTCTTTGATGCCAGGACAATGTAAGTAGGTTCTGACCCTCGCTTATTTGGGGTAGAAAAGTCAGAATTTATGCCTAATTTTAAAACACTTTAACGTAAGGAGTAGATCACGTACCAGCTTCCAGAGTATCCTGCCAGTTTACAATGCTACATCAGCCCCTGTATTCACAGTAAATGACCCTGTCCAATAGTTTATTAAGATGACTGATTTTTTGTTTTCAAGTTCTTTTAGCATCTGTATTCATCTGGTAAATGTCATTCTTTCAGATAGTCCAGATAAGGAAAAAGCAAGCTGTGTTATAATAAGTGTATTAGGATATCACAGAGAAATACCTTATCAATCTCTTTATTTGTAGGTTAAAATGTAATGCCATACAGTTCTTAACAATTACTGACTGAAAAAAATTATCTGCATAAAACAGAAGCAAAACTGAAGGAGACTAATTAAAAAAGCTATCTTGCTTCAACTTTTGAAACGATTACATACAGAATAATATACATATTTACATTACAAGTATATTATATAAATATAATATATATGTAATCTTGTAACCACAATAAATATCAAGGTCTTTTTTAGGCACACAGCATAGAAAAAAATGCAGAATCTGCACAATCCTTAAGATTCTTGGAGTGACTCACTCTAACATTGTTTTCACACTGAAAAAGCAAATATTTTACACAAAATATACAGCCACAGTTTATGCAGTCCCCAGTGAACAGGGAATCTTTGATCGCCTTCCTATTAGTCTACTCCTTGATTTTCTAATACTATTGCTCTATACAGCTATTACATAAGAAAATAATTTGCAGGTTTGTTTTTTACTCAGCTAATAGCCTAAGTAATTATCAGTGCTAATAAAATAAGTACAGCATATCTACATAAGGTATATACAGGTGTTTACACAAACATGGGTTTGGTGAACTACTACTCAGCTCACCATTAATACTTGGGAGTCAACCTGAAATTCAGCAGAAAAAAAAGGATTTTCAATGATATAACCTCAGAAATATTTTATCATTTGAGTGAGACCTGGGCTTCAGAAATAGAAAGCTTTAAATTTAGAAATTAATTAAAATATCAAATTCTTGGCTATGCTGGCAGATGTAAGCTGCCATTGAATTTGAATGTGTTTCCTTCAGTGCAAATAAAAACTCAGAGAATTAATCCAAAGGGAGTTTTCTCAACCAGTATGTACAGTCATAACTTTTTAAAGACTGTCGCTATGAAGCACCTGAGATCGCACCCTAGTAAGTGAAGCTGAGCACTTCTTGTAGCAGGGCCGTGATCAGCGAGAGAAGACACAAACAGCACTTTTTTTTTCTGTAGTTACAAATCAGACTCTGGCATGTCAGGCATATCTGCCATCAGGTACCCGATACCATAACGTCCATTTGGAGCAGTGTCCAGAGTTGGTGATCCAGTCTGTTTCCGATAAATGTTTTTGCCAAAATTTGGAGATGGCACTTCACTTGGACTCTTCCCGTGAATCAGACTTGTGTTATCTCCCTCCAGATTAACAGGTTCCTTTATTATCCGACCTCTTTTGTAGGATACCGATGCCAAACTACCAGAACTGTCATCGATAAGGTTGCAACGGCGCACCATGAAGACTATTGGGACCGGCAGTATGGCCAACACCATCAAAGATATACAGATGATCATTGCCCACGGTGGATAGCTGTGGAACTCTTCCGTTGCCTGAGAATCACAACAGAAAAACTATTAATACATCTTTACCAGAAAAGTAAGAAAAACCTGCAGTCCTCACTGAGGTCTGTGGTTTTCAAGCATGTACTCACCTTTTTGTCACCCTGCACCCACAGTGTGGGCACCACTACAGATCTCAAATTTGAAGAGTCACGGAGATGTATGCTATCTTTCTGCCAGTGAAAGAACCACTGAAAGTTTCTGAGATGTTCAGAGCACTTTAGTAGCACACAAATCAAGATTTTCACTTTAGGCTCTGTTACATTTCTCTGTAGTTGTGCCCTGATCCATGGATGTCCATGGATCCAAGGATGTCCAGAACAGACAAGTGTGCAATGGTATCTGTAACTATGCCTGGAAAATTAGCCCTTGCTCTGTAGACTAATAGGTGGTCTAGACAGGGACCATCTCAGTTATGGCACTTTACATAAACTTCTTGTAAACTATAATGTATTTACTAGGGCACTGACTACACCCCACACCTCTACTGCATCCACGAATCACTGGCCAACAGACTCCGCTCACCTAATTCCGTATGTGGAAAAGAATGGCATGTTTGGTATTCTAAGGTATTTCTTCTTCTAATTTTTGAGGGCAAGAATCTAATGTAACAAGAGCATTTTTCTGAGAATCATGTCTGGATAGAGGCAGGCATACTATCTTACCTATAGGAAAGCCAACCTCTTGTATTTACCCTTTACCTGTCTTTGTTGTGACTTCACCCCTGGCAAACTTGGACAAGTTTCCTGAGATGAATTTCTCTGACATTTTCTCTCTTTCTATTTTGCATAAAAAGCCCATAGAAACAGCTGAGGGCTCATGAGCCTACAATGAGCAGAACTCTCCCAAGTTACCTTGACTGAATCTCTTTGAAGCCAATGCTCAGAACTGTCTTGCCGCTCACCCTGACAAGTTCTTATCAGAGACAGGTTTTAATACAGCTGCTACCTACACTGGGATATGTGTTCCAAAAGGGAAAAAATCATGACATGGCTAAATTTCAATATTTAATTCCACATAAAAAACCTGCTGTGATATCTGAAATTATTTATGCAGTTATCACCTGTTTTCTTCAGTAAAACAAGACTTCATGAATGTAAACAACCTCTCCCAGCATTAAGAGTTTCTTCATCATACATCAACAAACTGAAAGTCACCCAAAGCATAAAGGTTTGTGTCAATCAGTTATATTTTAAAGCAGAACTACCCTAAAATTAAAAAATTGTTGGTTTTATGTCAAAGCTACTTGAGATAAAAGCAACCATGTCATTATTTATACTGAATTTAATTTCTAATTGCGATTTTTTTGTCTGTTCATGTATTTCTCAAATGCTTCAGATATGATCACTATGATGATGATGGTATTATATACACAGACAAACCCTACATATACACATGCATGCTATATACATACCATATCTTCAATCCAAGCATTGTAACCAGGAGGACTTAATCCCATTTGGACAATGCTAGCTACCAGCAAACATGTCAACACAAATGGTGAAACATACTTCCACATGTAGTAATAATACTGGCTTGGAGAAAACCCCAGCATGTCCTTCAGGTCCTCCATAAATCTGTGAAGGGATTAAAAGGTTATTGTTAATGCAGACACTGAGACTTTGAGTGCTATAGTCGATAGCAGTGAGGGAATCAACACACTGGAAAAATGCATATATAGAAATAGTTGTAGTTTAAATTACCTGATAGGCTGAAAAATAGAGTTTATACTACTAGTTCAAACCAGGTGAACAAAAGGAATCGCCACACAGTGCAGTGACTTAGTAAGCTGCTTGCTGGACTGTGCTGAAGATACTTAAACTCACTTTTCACTTATAAGATTCTTTCTTACGTTTTCTTATATTGACTGTTGGGTTGTTTACCAGCACATCTTACAGATTGTGCAATACTAATTTTGAACCCATACATGTGCTGCAGTCTAAAAAACCAACTTTACGCAAAAGCTATGGTTTGCATCATATAAGCTGCTGAAATAAAACTTTGCCAAGCTATAAAACTGCCTCCTTGTTCCTCAAAATTATAACTTATGACATGAACAAAATTCCTATTTTTGTACTCATGATGGAGTTCCAGAGCCAGTAGAAACACAGAATACTTTTAGAAATAATTCTTTTGGAGTGCGCACAGGCAATGATTGTTTTAACTCCCTTGTGGTTCCACTCCCTTTTGAAATGTGCATCTCAAAAAAGCTCTTAGAGCAGTAAGTATGTTTTCAAAGCAGTTACACATGTGAAGCTCCTGCCATGTAAAATCTCAGAAAAACTTTAACTGCACTGCTTGAGGCATTCTATTGTTTGTTTACACTGAAATAAAACACGTCATCAAAAAGAAGCTGGATTTACAAATGGATTGTGCCCTCTAGACAGCCTTCTCTTTCTGAGATCTCCAGTTCTTTTTCCAGTTGAACACAAATTTGTTATTTTTACTTTAAAGTCTTCCATTGTCTCCATCCTACTTATCCTCTTCTAAAAGTCTCCTTTAGCTCAAGCTCCTTATAGCACTGATTCTAGAGGAGATTTTCCTTCTTGGCTACAAAGATTCCTACGTTACTTTTTTTATCCCTTTGGATGCTACGCTTTCGTTTTCTACTATCTGATCAAAGACTTTATGTCTAATAAGGCATTCATATGGAAATTCATCTACAAGGAACCCTTGGTACTATCACAGCCAATGGCAACCTGAGGCTGTTGATCCTGACATTTTTTGCAAACTGAATTGCTAGGTTCCTGAAGGATATTCTGGAGAAACACACATCAGAATTATCAGGAATACTCCAGAGGGAATACTCGGGTGGTCATTACGAATGAGAAATTTGGCTGTTAACTTCTCACTGTATCCTGTCAGAACCCCTTCTGAAAACATGAATCGCCTGCACTGTGAATCATAAACAAAGGATTACAGTATTTTAGCTATGCCTAAACATCAACTTCCTCACAGGAAGCTGCTAACTTTTGGCATGTCTACCTCCATTCACAGTGGAGCTTGGACATTACCAACCTTATAACCAGGTCATCTGTTTTATCTTTTGGTTGCATGTGTAAAATAATCTACATGGTGTTTTTATATCTAAGTGATCAACTGTAGGATTATATATGTGGTCCAAGTTGGAATTCTCATTAATGAGCAAGTAGACCAAGCACTACCTGCATAGACCAGAAACAATGTCTGGAAACTATAACATTAAATTTTCTTCTTATAGTTTTGTTTCACTGTGACAAAGGATTGGCTGATTACCCAGATCAAACAAATGGAAAGTAAACTGAAACCCCACCCATTCTATGTCACACTTTTTCCTCCATGCAAAGGAATCACAGATGCTTTAACTACTTCAAAATGTTAGTACAGCATTCTCTGTTTGACCTGCGGACGGCACAAGTTATTTTTGATCCAAACTCTTCTATTCCTTAAGTGTGGCACATATTGATCTAACTTACTGAACACATTCTACTAATTTTGGTTATAAAATGAATTAAACCGAAAAAAAGAAAGAAAAAAGAATAAAGAAAAAAACCAAGAGGGACTTATGGTCATTCCTCCTCATCCATCACCAATAGGTCACTTTACATCACTGTCAACTGTGCTGCTTCCAAGTAAGCTTTGACCCTGTTTTGCTATCATCTCCTCTTTCACAATTAATGCAAAGAACAATTAATTGCTACAACACCCCAAACTAAATCTACTTCATAAATTGAAACTTTTTTTTTTATTGCCATTAGAGTTTGCTTTGTTCCTTTCTCAGCCTGCCTAGAATACTGCATTGAAATACTTCTCCTCATCTGCTGATTAGACCATGGTTATTCTTGAAATCTTTCTCTTTATGTCTTTGTTGATACAAATTCCCTATACTTTCATATCCATTCTCCTTTTTAACTCTAATTTTGTCTCTTTTACTGTATTCTCCTCTTTTTGGACCTGTTACACTCATCCTCTGGGTTTCAATACACTGTCCTGATGTAGTGTATCTTGCTCCAAACCTGTTCCTAATAACAGACTAGATTCTTGACCAGATTGACACACTTTCTACCTACTTGTATTTCTGTGTATATTGCACGTGCTTCATACAATATAATTAAAATAGTAATAATTATTCTAATGAATAGTGTTGATACGGACAGCGAGATACATTTCCTTCACTTACTTGTCTATTCCATAAATTCGTATGACTGCAACATTCTCCAAAATGACCACAATAAGCAGGGGCAGAGTAGCTGAGTAGTCATCAAACATCGTCACAAAATAATTTCCAGAGCGCTGCACAAAGATCAGGCCAATAAAAAATGCTACCGAGCAGCAGATGACTGGAATAAAGGACAGAAATGTGAGCTATAACTACAACAAAGTTCCACAGACAAAGAGGAACTAGCACATTATTTCATATAAGTAACATTGATAACATTTTACTTTTTAGGGGGTCTCAGTTCTAAGAATATCAGGAATCCTACCTCTTTCCTACAAAATGGAAAAGTTATGAAATTAGAGTTACTAGAACTGCTGTATTACAGCAGTCCTGATTAAGAAGCAGAGACTAATCAAGTGACTATTTCTGTAATAATAAATGTACTGTGAATGCAAGGGTAAAATCAACCGGTGGGAAAAACATCATGCCTCATGTTAATTGGTCACCAGTTCACTTTTTGGAAATCAGAAGTGAACAGAACTTAGAAGTGAAAATATAGGGGAAAAAATAAAATGAAAAAGTTTCAGACCATGATTCTAAAAAACAGGAAGACTGAATAGACTTCCCCTAAAACATAATTCACTGCATGAAGTTCTATTAGGATCTGTCTAAATGTATTTGTACATTAAGCAACATTTTTGTCCCTTCTTTACGAACAACCCAAAATATAATTCTTGAAAGGTTGATCCTGCATAATGGATCTCAATATAATTTTCTCCAACTAAATTTGTCAGTAACAGGACTTATGCTTAAGTAGACATAAATTTAGATAATTTTCAATAAATTGTGAAATCAATTATAGGCTGAGCATCAGTAAGACTGATTCTTCCAGTTAAAGTGCCCTTTTTTTTCGCTCACAGGGAACTTAGGCTAAGGATGCACCTAAGTACTCCAAAATTAGGTGAAAATAACCTGGGTCAAAATATAAAATATCTTTACAGAATACACCCATTGAATGAATCCAAGATAATCAATTATTATTGATTATAGTACTGAAAGTAAGACAATGACACTGTTTCAAATACTGTGACAGAAGACTAATCACTTTTTTTAACCTTGTAGGAACTGTTACTGGAATGACTTTCTGAACTTTATACCACTCTGCACAATGATGTTGAACACAAAACAACTGAGCAATTGAGTTGGTTTCCCTGAACTCAAAAGGGAGTTAACTGGGACCAAAGAATTGCAAAAGTGCATACAATTCTGTAAATGTTGGAAGTTTTTGTCTTGCAAGCACAAAACCTATTACAGCCACAATCCTTGTTAAATGCCACCAACACTGCATGAAAAATGATCCAGATATTTCATTTCTATAAGTAAATTATAAAAACACCTTATCAAGTTGTAATCTTTTGAGTACAACTGAGTTTAGCTAAAATCATGCATGTACACCACTTGAAAAAATTACAAGAGAAAGGCAGTTCTTGAATATTCCTTTATCTTAATTTTTTTTTTGGTCAAACAGAGTAACAAGGAATTACTGCAATATGCTCCATTACTCCTGTGTAATGACTATATATCATGGTATTTGCATACATTTTTAGGAAGAACAGCTAATTTCTAATTCCTGCAGCAAGAATTTAGACCTTATTATAAAAAACCCAAAAAGACCACCAACTTAGGACTTCTTAAAAATCCGTTGATTTATCTTTTTGAAGAATTTGATTTTTTAATTGATCAAATATTACTTACTATCTAAGAAAAGCAGTTGGGAAAAAAGCAGTGCTCTGCTGCATCAGGGGTTAACTCTTATAAAATGCATTATCGTTTCTCTCACAGAATTCATTATTTCCTTCATAGAGTTAGATAATATTAAAGCACGTTTTTAATTTATGTTTTTTCTATCCCACAGGCATTAATACGAAATCTGATTTGTGCATAACACACCAAGTCCCTTGCAGCTGTCCTGAAGGTTTTCAGAAACCTAACTCTCACACTTTTACTGGTGTTTTATATAAAAAAGAGAAGTCCCTACAAGTCAGAGCTACGTAAACATGCTATACCTCAATTAACTTTGGGCATTTAAGCAATAAAAAACCCCCAAACAAAACAACTAGACATCTTGTTTAAGACTTTATAAACATTTAACAGGGAAAAATACGTTTCTCTAGAGAGTAACTGTACTGATTTTAGCATAATAAAAATTTCATCATAAATTAAGACTTCATTTGGCCTACTTAAGAATAATTTGTAGTAATTTGCAATTTATATTCATTCTTTTCTTTCCCTTTGTTTCTCGAAATGTGTGACACAGGCTGGAATGGAAAATATTCTGGAAGAGCCCAAAAGGACTGACCATACAGAAACTTGTAACAAAAATTAGTCCTCCATTAAAATTTAAGTTTCAGAGTGTTTATGCTACTATAACATTCAGGAAAAGGTTTCACTGGCAGATATTAATGTGCCTGTGCATGGAAGTACAGTCTGGAATACAGTGATTTACTGCTCTTTAAAATGTTCTGTAAAATTTCATGTCAAAAAAGAAAAAAAAAAAGAAAAAAAAAGAATTCATACTGTCAAAAAAAATTCAGCTTACTGCTCTATGGAGAAAAGAAAGTTTGTGTAACTCACCAGTAAGAATTTCTTTCCTGACTTTGAAGGTATCAACAATGGGCGTGATAATGCCTTCAATGGTTCCAAACATACTTCCAAGTCCCAAATTTACTAACATGAGAAAGAACATGACTGACCAGAAGGGAGAAGCAGGGAAGTGGGTCATAGCTTCTGTAAATGCAATAAAAGCTAAACCAGTTCCTTGAACTGCCTGTCAGTGAGAAAAAAAAAAAATGTCATCATTCACGAATTTGTTTTTCGTTTTTTTTTTGTTAGTGTGACAGCCTGACAAGTCTGACTTCGTGTTCATACAGTGCCATTGATCACATCTTGAAGGAAGAGTGGGAAGTTGCTATCTAATATGCAATTCTTTCAATTAATACTATTTACTGAAACATAAGAATTTGTTAGCTGATTGACATTAACACAATTCTTTCATATAATCACAGATTACTAGGTTTGAAGGTATCTCAAGGATCATCTGGTCTAAACTTTCTTGGCAAAAGCAGTCTAGAAAAAATGGCCTAGCACCCTGTACAGCTGAATCACAAGTGTCCAGTGTTGTGGAAAGCACCCCTTCCACAGAGAGATTAGTCCAATGGCTGATTGCTCTCATTATGAAAAATTTTCCTCTCATGTCCAATCAGAACTTCTTTCTCTCTTTCATTGATAATTTTGCATGAGAGCTACTATATAGGACTAGTACAAAATACACACTGTTTTCTCCAGGAAACATACAAAGGATTTAATTCAAATTAGAAAGGATTTTGTTTCAAATTTAAACAGTGGGAATAGTTTAGAAACTTCTGAAGTCTAAGTCACCAATTTTATATTTTATCTTCAGATGCTGGTGCAACTATATAGAAGTCAGTGTTTCAATCTGCAAGTGCCTCTCTAAAGCTATAATTTCTGTTATATATTTGGCTTACTGTAAGATTTCAAAACAGGATGATACTCATTAAACAACTACCTAATAAGTAGAGAATAATTTTTTACTTTCAGTGAAGTGGTATTTTTATCTAATAATTATATCTTAACATTAGAATATATTGCAATCTGAGACACTGAATAGGTAACACCTCTGTTTAGTCTTTGGAAAAACCCTCGTGCTCAATTCTTCTGCAAAACAGAGATCTAAAAACTTATCACCTCCTGAGAAGAATAATATAATGATCAAAATATATTATAAATCAGTGAAGACTGTTTTAAGACATCGGACCCAAAAGCCCTCAAGTGAGCTGGAATGCAACCATGTTTTCATCCAGGTCTTTATGGGTGCACAGCTCACAGGTACACACTGCACTGATACTCTGTGTACACAGGTACACTTCACAGTGTACCTTGTTTCAGGCTTACAAATATCCATCTGCTCATAATCTCTGTATTCAAGACTTAATAACCTCACCTTGTTAAGTTCATCTTCAATTTGACAAGATTTCAGACCAAGAGAATCAAACTCTTCTTCTTTAACTTTCTGTATAATGTCATAAACTAAATTGTAATCTTCTGCTGTAATGCTTGAAAAATTGATATGATGTGGGATCATATCCTGGCTGAGATTGCCCATTTTCAAAAGTTTTAAAATCTTCTCTGAATTTCTGTAAAACACAATAAAACAGAGAGATCAAAGTCAGTGATCTGTGTTAGCTCATAAATGAAATAAAGCATAAAAATAATTTTAAAAAAATAAATGGATATTCATACTGGATAACACATTTTTCATTTATGATATTAGCTTTGAAGCCCAGCACTGCAAACACCACCAAAGTTGCCAGCACAGAAGTGAAAAAATTGATGAAGGACACCAGTACAGCATCAAAATGGCAGTTGTTGTCTCTCTTGTTGTAGCTTGAAAAGGCAATGACTCCACCAAATCCAAGCCCTAAGGCAAAGAACACCTGAGTAGCAGCTTCTCTCCAGACCTTGGGCTCCAGCATTATTTCAAGCTGTTTGAAATTAGATATAATATATGTCAGCTATAAAATGCATTTCTATTATATGAAAAAACAACAGAAAAAACCCTACATCATAAAATGCTAATACTCCATCACAAATGTATTCTCATTATGATAAAACGAAAGCTGAATGCGACACCTAAAGTTGGCAAACTTATGGGCCAGAATTTCTATTTATTTTATATTATCTAAACATCAAAGACAAACATGTTGTACAATATGTTACCAACGAGACACTACTAGAGCTATGTAACTGAAATAGTAGCTAGTTATGCTGAGAAATAATAGAGAACTTATTTTTTTTTACAGTGTTAACTATCTTTTATTTACAGTATATGTACTGACTTCTGTTAGACTTAAGATGTAGATTGAGCAACCCTCTTAATAAATGCAATGAGTATGATTAAAGCTGCTTTGTTGCTACTTTTAAAACAAACAAAAAAAGGTCAACATGAGATATACATGCTTATATGGAATTCTATTACATGCAAAGCAATGTAATTCTATTACATGTAAAGCAAAATGAAATATATGAAATGAACGCTGGCCACCACAAGCTGTATAGTCCATGAATCAAATCTCTAAAGTCAGACGCCTTGAACTTAAGCCTAATTTAAATAGGTCATGCATTTCAGGGGCAGCTAAGCCTTTTATCAAAAAATTGAACAGTACTGCTCACTCAGATCAACCGTATTCCTCCTTCAAAAAAATAACTTTGTAACAAAGTTATGAGTCATCATCTGTCTATCTCAAATTCTTCTAGATACTGAATCACAAAAAAGAAGTAAGTAAGTACATGTCAAATTTAAACATTAGATTTTCTCAAGCTGATTCAGGGCCTCCAATAATTAATGTAATTTTTATTATTTTTAAGCCCTAGGTTTATTCATAAAATTAAAAAAAAAAAGCATCAGCATAGATGCAAGCATTATTAGATTGACTGTCTTACTCTGAGAAGAAATAAATCTGGTATTGTTACAACATTTTGAATAAAATGTCAGTTTCCCATGAAGATATAATATTTATTACATATAGGTAGCAGAGAGCTCATTTATTCACTTATATATAGCTGAAATACAATATAATTGGGAAGAGCACAGGTGTCTATGACAATAAATGTATTCCTGACTTACAATTTTGATTATAATTACAATGCACAAGTAGCTATTAGTAGCTATAGTTCAACCTCTGTATCACACAGTCATGCCACAGCTTTCCCACCAGAGGGAGATCGCGCAACTGTATTAATTCTTAACTGTAACAAATCCCTAAATGGTTGAAATATCAAAACACTTCTTGCTTTCTACAATGTATCGTTTGGTACCATCAAAAGTAGCGTGTTCTCGGACACACATAGCCCAGACTTCCAAAATAAACTTGCAACTGATTTGCTATTAGGTATCTCTGTACTTCAGCTTCATATAATCCTATATTTTAATTGCAGTAGTTGATTTAAGTGGGCTTTTCATATAGCTTTCTTTAGGTTTTCCATGAAGTTTCTTATTTAGAATTTCTGCTTTGTTCAACAATCATGCCAAACAGAGAAATTCTCCCCTTCTGCATTAGTCCTGCAGTCTCACGCCTGCACCAATGTGTACCAGTCCTCTCCCATGCTGGCATAACTCTTAAGGGAATTTGCTGAGATCATCTGTGCTCAAAATGTGGTCATTTGTTCAGCTAATTGGGCTGAAAAGATGTTTTTCCCTCCCCTCTCACCTCAATCTATATAATTTTCATGCTAGATTGGTTTATCATTCCTTCTTATAGTCTGTCTGCCCTTATAAAGTGTTAGCACAGGGGAGCGAATGAAAAAACAGGTGGGGGAGCCTAAATTTCTTCAGGTAGTCTCATATGAACCTACAGTCCAAGTTAGTGCTCAAGTACAAAAAATTAGAATGGAAATACTTTGTAAGGTTTATATTCACATATAATACTTGTGATATACGGGTCTCCTAACTTCAAATTTAAATCACACCTTAAATTTTGATACAGAACTGGAAACTGGCAGAATAAATTTAGAACATTTTTTTGTTTGATATCATTTATCTGAACAGTTGAAACAATTATATAATTAAGTATAACATAACTGTAATGTAAGCATCAACTGCAATTTATTTTAAGTCTAACTCAGATGAAGTAGTGAATACCGAAGAGGCGTTCGCAACCAAGGGGAGTTTTTATATTTATTTTCCCTCAGTGGTACTTCTCCAGTCAAAGAAAGTACTAACACTGTGGTTGAGAAACCAAATTATGTCTTACAGAGGTATGTATTTCACCTCTGCTTTAGACTTTCTCTTGTTAGTAGGCATTACATTTCTCTCTTTCTCAGGTTTCCCAAATTTGCCTGAGCAGCCTGCAAGTTCCTGCACAAGCATGACTCTCTAAAGCAGTGACAGTGAGTGAAGTGGAACATGACTGCATCAATGTGAGAGCTGAAAAAGGTCATTTTTATAGGATGACAGTTCTCCAGACTCAAAACACCTGGAATCAAAACAACACCCTGTCATCTGGCATTAGCCACTATGTGCATTGATTTTGATTATTTTATTATTTAGCTTTAACTTTTGAAATAATAATCCTGTTCTTCTTAACTGCATTGTGAAGGGGACTTGTTGGAAAGTCAATTTCACAATACAATATGAAGCTCAGCATTATACATTCCTGAGTATGGCTCTGACTATTGAGACATGCTGTTCCTATAGTACAGACGTAGTTGCAAGCATTTGATAGGTGTGGGTAGAATTCAGATCTTCAAGCTAAACAATGATTCATAACATCCCTTATCACCTCCGTAGTTAGAAAATCTAAAGCTGTGTAAGGAACATTCCTGGTAAAAACACTGGCAGCAAAAATCATATGCTCAGAACTGCTGCTATCTTGTCATGTCATAAGAAAATTGATAAGGAAAGCTGAGTGGAGAGCACTTACACTAATTTACTATTAAATACAGGTCTCCTGTACTTTGGGCTACTCTGTAAACAGCTTTAATTTATTTCTAAAAAGGAAGAAAAAGAATGTTCTTTTTCAAAAGGGACAAGATAATTATGTATGCCATGACAGTTCAAAGTAAGGCACTGACATCCCAGAACTAGACATTTCAGTATTAGAAAATGGCAAGATTGAAGATTCATTTCTCTTTTCAGTATTTAGAGCTCTCTAAACATCCTGAATCCTCTAAATTGCACTCTCAGTTGCTTAGCTTTGTAGAGGCGTGTAACTCTGGGAACCCTCACCTAAGGGAGGTAACTCTACAGACCCTTGGAACACTTAGAGCCTTTGGACTTTAGGGCTTGGTATTTTGCCACTGAGGTAAAGAACAATTCTGCAATTTAAGCAAACAGAAATACAGCCAAATGTTCTATGAAGACAATAAGCTTAAATGAGAGCATTCATAAATGGCCAAACTGCCACTGAAACTTTAACACTCTGCAAACAGAAATTAAGTACATACCTTAGGGGTGAACATGTGACGAATTCCATCCACTGACCCATTAAGGAGCAGTCCTCTGATCAGAAAGCATAAAAGTACCACATATGGAAAAAGGGAACTAAAATACATGATCTGAAATATAAGAAGGTAAGAAAAAATGTAACGTGACATTTAACATGGACTTTCCTTTCAAGAGCTTCATTCACTACTCGGTATCCTTTGGATATATGACTGAATTGATAATCATATGTTCTAAGAAATATGCAGAACACTTCCCATTCCCCTTGTCTCTGCAGAAGAAAGCAAAATCACATGATTGCAAAAGAAATTAAATTCTGTACTGTACAAAAACAATACAACTGCCTGATGTATTTATCACTAACTGATAAAGAACAACTGGACTTCCAGGGAAATTCAGTATGTATTCAATGAGATGACAACAAAGACAGAAGTAAAATGTGGCAGAAATGCTTCTCTTTACAAAAGCACTTTGTCTGGGTACGGCAAAGGTATGCAGCGTGAATAGAAGCTCATTTTGTCTTCAGAAGGAAAGGGGACAAGAATCAATAGAAAGTACATAATCAATGAATTCAATCAATAAGTAATGCTTACGGTCAAAACAACAAAAAATAGTAATCAAATCTGATCTTTCATTACCCATCACTGAAAATTTATTCTATAGTAAAATGATTCACTAGTTAAACTTGATACTTGTTTCTTTAACTGAAATGCTCTAAGGATGTCACAGAAATTGCCATGTCAGTGCCAAACTTTTTAATAGCAAAGAATTTTGCTATTGGAACAAATTATTTTCCTCTGAAAATCCCACTGAGATCAACAGACCTAGCAAGTCCTTCACCAGCCAATCCAGCTGGCTGCATGCAAAGGAAAGAAGACAACAGTACCCAGATGCAAAGGGATGGTGAGTGATTAGTCAAAAGAAACAATCCAGAATCCTGGAAAGCAGCTAAGTTAATGACAGAAGCATGCATATGTGGGTGCACTGTAGTCATACTGTGAGTACACATGGAAACCTATTTCCTTAGACACTCAAAACACACAGACTGATGCTGCACAATAAAGCTGAGGTACAGTCACATGCAACAATTAAGCTGATGAGAAGTAAAATGATTCTTGAGATCTCTATTCCCACTAAATTACTACCACTTCCAATAAAATTGCTAGAATTTTAATGCTTAACAACTAACATTCCTCTACTTGAGATTATACAAATACAGGGGTGACTCACAGCACTTAACCTGCTCCTACAGATTTCATGAGTGTAAACAGAGGGTTTGGTGAACAGAAATGTCCTGAAATGCTTCAAAGTAAAACAATGTCATGCAGGGAAAGAGTATACTCACTTTGCCTGAAGACTGAATGCCTTTGATCATGGCTAAGCATACCATGACCCAGGCAGCCAGCAAGCAGATAGTCATCTTCCAATTTAAACCCCCACTCTCTGACAGAGAGCTGGAAATATTCAGTGCTTCTCTGTACCAGTAATAAGTGGTTGCAGAACTTTTTTCACACTCTGGCTCCACAACTGTCAAAGAGATGTTAGCAAGTAAAGAATGGGTTCAGGAGAGATATTTCATAGCAGTGTTCTACCACTTCTAAATATTTCTAATTGTGCCATCACCATTTATTAAGAAACTAAACTCACAAAATAGTCTTAAGACATTGTCTAAAAGACAAAGTGATTGTTACCAGTGAAAGCTTCAGGGTGTATCTGTCAAAACACTCTTTTGGGATAATGTACTCCTCTGCATCATGGTTAATCCTGCTCCAAGCAAAAATTTATTTCTCACTTCAGAACTAAACAGTAGGCAGGCTTTGATGAAGACATACATTCCATTTATCATACATAAGACTGCATTATCTGCATGTGATTCCATGAATTGCACACTATGAAAACTATCTCTCTGCAATGAACACAAATTTGAAGACAAATGGAAAACAAATTGTCCATTGCGTCCACTTTGATACGACACTCAAATAAACAGGGACTTAATTACTATTATAAACAATAAAATAATAACACAATGATACCAAAGTTATGAGAAAAGGAAATAAATGGTTCCTATACAGATATGTTTAATGAAAGTTACTATGTATATTCCAGAAATGATTCTTTTGATTATACTGTAATTCTGTTATACTCATGTTACCAAAGAGTTTAAGAAATTATCTAGACATATAACACATAAATAGAAAGCTTTCTTCAGAGAAAATATTTACTTAAGTTCCTTATAATTTATACCTGACAATCAACTATATATGTAAGCTAGGTCCTGAGTCAAGATAATTAATGGAAAAAAAGGGAAAAATACACTGTTTTTAAGAAACCTAACACAGATGGCAGATCTTCACCGAAATAACCTACTAAAATGGTAAGATATTATCAAATATAAACGTTTCCTTTTTTTAAGCTTTGTTCAGATGGCCTCTGCTGAAGTTAGGCTGACACACTGTATCTGGTTTAGGCAGGATAAGAGTACATAAACAATCACTGCAGCTCGATTAATGGACAATACCTTGTGGAATACAATCCATTTGACTGTGTGTCAACATTCAAAAGTACTGACTATTTCTGTATAATTAACTGAAGCAAGCAACTCTGGAAAAGACACTATGAAAAGGTACAACTTTTCAAATGTCCCTGGTTATTCTTTATTCAAGTGGCAAATAAACCCACCAAAGATAATTAAAGAAAATTGAGAATCTGAAATAAAAGGAAATTAAAAAAAGAAATAATACACATTTCAATAGCAATAATAATACAAAATGTGTATTGTTACAAGATAAGCAAACCCAAGGGATAAGGCACTTTTCATGCTGTTGTAGAATATGTCCATAAGAGATCATCTTGTTACAGCAAAAATCAGCAATGACTGATTATCTCATTTCTATTAATTTACAAAGAAAACAGTGCTTTTATCACTTGCATTTCATTGATATTTACAGTTTTTCATTTTCCCCTTTGTTAGTAAGCCAACAACTTTGTGCCAGGAAGTATCCTACTAATTGAAATGTAAACATATCCCTTTTTCACCTTTTTTTTCACCAAGTAAGTATAAAAGGCAGTATCAACAACAGAGAAAAAGAAATGTTTTTTCTGCAACACACTAAATAGCATTCTCCTAATTTCACTACTCTTTAAAATGCTGTTGACAGTGATGCTTCTTTCCAAATACAGTATTTGTCTTAGATTAAGCTTCTGTTGGATTTTTTCAAGTATTATGACATCTTACTAACAGAAAACCAGTTCCGCCTAGAACACTTATGCACACAAATATCTTTAAATTGTATTTTTTCTCCTTTTTGTTTGAAAATCTCAAATTTCACATATTTCATATAATTTTTAAGAACCTTATGTTAACACAGACTTACAGGTATGAGATGCATTTTTAACTAAAGGACATTGGTCCCACGGTAACGGATGCTGAAAAGACTGGGAAAAGTAAAACAGGCTCCATCCAATAATGACATTGTAGTACAGGGCCACAAAGAAGCATACCTAATAAAAAGGAAAAAAAGCAACCAAAAAGTTACATTTATGAAGTAAATAAAAAAATCCCTGGTGAACTTCTGCATGTTTCTGTACATCAGCCAGTGAACCTAAGTTTAATTCAACTACATCAGAATAAGAAGGGAATGATTTGTCCCATTAAAGTACCTGACATTTTCTAAATTTTCACTTTTCTCCACATTCATCGTGTTACACCTGTACCGTTACAGGCATTTTTCCTCCAGAAGACTATTCTGTTCCACAGTTTCTAATTTCAAAAGAATCACAAAATGCAAGTTGACGGATTTAACAGACACATATATATCAACATTTTTAATGGATCAATTCAAGTTCTGTGATCTTCAAAAACACTGTAAGCTGACCTTGGTGCCTAGCTAAAAATCAGTGGCCTTTCCCAGCGGCAAAACAGGAAGTCTAAATCACAACATCTGAAAGCACGCGACACAATGTTAAAAAACTTACCACGCAGCTTGCAAATCCAATTCCTCCAAGTTTGGGGCTGATATAATTCCACACACCAATACTCCCTCGGCGGATCCTCTGCCCAACAGCAAGCTCCAAGAAAAAGAGTGGAATCCCTATTATCAGTAGCAAGACTAAGTATGGCACAAGATAGGCACCTAGCAGGGGAACAAAGTATAAATCAGAGTAAATAGAAGAAGACTCAGAACTTGACAGAACAAATGCGAAAACTTCTAATAGCTTCAAATTTGAGTTACTGTCCTTCATTGCAAAGCTTTTTTGATCACATGCAAGAGTGATTTTACCTGAACCTTGGTCTTCAGTCTTGTAAGATATCAAAAACCCAGACACCTAATTTATAAAGCACTGTAACATGTTTGAGGCAAGCCTTACTGAAAGTGAGATATTACTGAAATGAAACAAACAAATGAAATTTGTTTGAAAATTTGGACATTCAATCAAACTTTTTAGAAATATAAAATCATCAGGAGCTGAACCAGTATTTCTTAGAAAACCTTTGGCTTGACTTCTGACAGAGCAGCAAGACTGAATATAAAGGAAATATAGAAAACGTTCTGTATACAACATTCTGAGCTTCAATCATAAGAGGTTTCAGAAGGTATCTCTTGATTTCTCCATTTCTCAGATGCTCAGAAAGGGGATTTCATACTGTACATAATGATGATGCGACCTAGCTAAGCAAGAAAACTGTATCAGCCTGTTGCTACAAGGCTCCAGACAGAAAATAGAAACATGAGGTGGAAGCGAAATGGAGTATTGTAGATCTCTATCTTGCAGTACTCACCAACTCTCTTCTTTTCAAGGCATATTTGAAAATGCAATTGTCACTTCACCTTTACATAAACATATACATAAAAATCAATTCCTCTTTTTAGGGTCTTATTCCCAGGAGCTGATCATACAAAATTCTCACTTAAGGATGTATCTACATTTATTTCAGTAAGTCTGACTGCAAGCAAATACATCCATATACTAAGAGCCCTGACAAGTTCCAAGCCTAACTTCCTCCTCAGTGTCGTGGAGTATTTATTACCTGATCTAACAAAACATGCAGGACTCAGCAATAAGCAAAGTAGCTTTGTGTGGCTTTTATGCTGCAATATAGACTGCTGTGCCAGACAATTAACTCAAAGAGCTTAGAACTTCTGTTTGAAACTATTGTAAGGCTACAGAAAAGCATCTGAGAGATGCACGCTGCAGCATGTTGAAGCAAGCTACAAAGCAAAGATCTAAAGACCTCAGAAGCTCAGGCTCAGAGCTGCTAACTTGTATAACCAGTCTGCTCATCTCCGTGATGAGAGAGAAGCTGAGTGAAATTCAGAAACCAATTTGGCATTTATCCTGAACTCCAGCTAAGTCCTACTTCAAGTTCCCTCATCCAGGGTCAACTTTCTAGGGCTTTTTTTAGGAATCTATCAAAATACACTGGCATTTTCATATCCTTACTGGGCAGCTTATCCCACGGAATACAGTTTATTTTAGAAAAGTTAAACTTCCCTAGACTGTGCAGGAAGTCTTAGATGTTCTGGTAGTATTAATTCCCATTTAGGCCCACTTGCTATTTTGATCCTCATGCAGTACACACTAATTGGACATCCCCTTCCATTACAAAGATCTTTCAAAGATATTAATCATGGAGTAACTCCAGTCTTGAGTCCAAGACTAGTGGGGAAAAAAAAAAATAAAGTCTGAAAAAATTGGGGGCCCCAACACAAGACGTTGACCTCCTGGAATGAGTCCAGAAGCACCAAGTTGGTCACAGGACTGAAAGACAGACCTGGGAAAATTGGGGTTATTCAGTCTGGAGAAGAGAACGTTCTGGAGAGACCTTATAGGACCTTACAGCAGTACCTAAAGGGGGCCTACAAGAGAGCTGGAGACCTTTAATAAGGGCATTTAGTGACAGGACAAGGGGGAATGGCCTTCAGCTGAAAGAGGGTAGATTTAGATTATATATTAGGAAGAAAATCTTTACTATAAGGTTGGTGAGGTACTGGAACAGGTTGCCCAGGGAGGTAGAACTGTTCAAGGCCAATTGGATGGGCTTCTGAGTAACCTGGTCTAGTGGAAGGTTCCTTGCCTATGGCAGGGCAGTTGGAATTGGATGATGTTTAAGGTCCCTTCCAAACCAAACCATTCTATGAAAAACTGCTGGTGCACCAGCCAAAGAATGTTAATCTCATGTACCTCACGGTCTATAGGCTGTGTTATCAATGAAGTAGCTCCTATGTTTTGTTTTCATGATGTGGTAATATGCTATGCAATGATATTGTCTGAGCAGCATTTGCTCTACGTCAGGCTCTGAAAAATATACCTGTCTTGAGGTCACAATACTCCCTCCATAGAGCCAAACATCATGCTCTATCTACCCATTTCAGCACACTACAGTGTCTATTGAAGCATTGTTTTTATTGATGTAGCAGCTACATTCCCATTCAGTACTTTGGTGTCTCTTGCAGTTCATCTTCTATGTGCACATAATGGAAAGAATGCAAATGAGTTACTTTCTATTAAGAAAAGAGACAGAAAGAGGTAAATGTGAGGAAAACTGAGGAACAGAGCAACAACCACATTCAAAAATGAGGGGGACTGTCTTAAGAACATATAACACAAAAACCATTAAATAGCCCTGATTTACCCTCAAAATTTCTGCAAGATAGAATTTACATTGCAAGTGAGAAGCTTTGGCATCATTGTCTTTAAGAATCTGCTCATACAATTCATTGAAAGCCAACAGTACACAGGTTTTATATCATATAATGCTACTGTAAATGATCTTAGACCTTAATTAGACAGATGTGGCATAGCTGAGCAGAGACAAACCTGTACAGCTCAAAAAAATTGGGGCCTAGTGACTTACCCTGTATCCCACTGGATGACTGTACTAGAGCAGGAACTGAACCCAGCTCTTCAGTGTCCCAGTCCACAACCTTAATCACAAGGCTGCAAAGTTAAGCACACGTTTAAAGACTGGGCTGATGTGGGTGTTTTACGGTGCAGTATCAACGTTAAATTGCAAGATTTATCAGTTAGATTCTACTAAATGAGTTAAATAAATGTGGTGCTTAATCCACATCACATTAGACACGACAACCCTGTAATTCACTGGGTACCCAGACAGCAGAGTTCACCTCTACACTGCTAGGCTTGTGCAAAGCACCTGAAGTGCTGGTCTTCTGACTATTCAAACATGCTGAGCTTCCTTCTGATCTTGTTCCTCTCCCCAAAAAGGACATAATGGAAAATTGTGCATGTATGAGTTTCAGTACGACAGAGCATGGAAGCAGCTGGATTACACAACTGCATCACAGCTGCAAAGGGCTTCTGTGCCCCATAGCACGAAACCACCACATCTCTGGGCAAGTATTTTGCTGAAGTCTTCCCTTGAAGCTAGACATACTTCAAAGAACTCTAAGACATCATCACTTCATCCTAAAAAAAGAATCACTATGGAAACATCTCACCATGTCTCTTATTTGCCTGTGCATGAAAACATGGGTCCTTGCAGTTACAATACTGGATAAGGACCATTCTTATTTGAATTTGAATAATAAATTGGCCTCGAACAACATCCTACAGTCACTTGTCTGCTACATCTACCAGCTAAGTTGCCTCCTCAATATTACAGTTCTGTGTAGTTCAGGATCCCCAGGTCTCCTTTCTACATTTACAAAATTATTCAACTGTGAAATTTTTTTTTTTTTTTACATTTTGGTCTTAAACACTGGCTTCCATATAAAAAAACTCATCTCAATAAGGAAAAAAACCCCTTCATCCTTCTTCACTAGAATGAGTGACAAAGATACAAGAGATTTCATGAAGATTTCATGATTGTTAAAACTGTGCACAGCACTGCTTTGATTTCTTAATTTTTTTTATTTAATCAAGCACCAGAATGGGATAGCTGGTAAATTGTCTCTCTTGAGATTACAATAAGCTCTGCATTTGGCAACATGATCAATAAAAGTGGAAAAATGACAGTGGTTTTGATTTAAGCTCTTACAAATGCTCCAAAAAAATTCATAAAGTTATATGATACATAGTGATTAAAGAGTTGGAAAATACTTTCAAAAGCAATAACACAAGGTGACATAACCATTCCCATATTGATAGAACAGAAGGATTTTCCTCTCCTAGCAATTCTTGATGTAACCTGAAAAACTTATTAACTTTCCACATTTGTTTCAGCTGCTGCTGTGCTAGATTTTAATTAAGTGTCCGGTGTCTGATTTAATTCTTATTCAATCAAGGTGAAGTTTACCACTGTCTTGAAGAGAGATCCCAGCTCTTATTGCTTACTAGACACTTACTAGTAGAATGCAAGCAAGAAGCTGCTATTCAGATGAAGATCAACTTATTTTCAATGTCAAATGCTAAAATTTTCAGTTATGACAAGTGAGCAACAGAACACTATAAGTTAACAGTATACTAAGTAAGTGAAACAGTAATACTGTAATAACAGTATACTTCAGTAAGTGAAATTATTTACTACTACAAAATAGAAACTGCTTTTATCAGGAAAACTCTGATAAATGGTTTTATCTGTATGTTTTATCTGCAGGTTTATAGTCTATCCTACTGATAGGACAGTCTTCCTGTCACGAGTTTCAATTTCAGTATGTTCAGGTGTACCTGCTTACCAACCTGTGCTTGAAGGGCAAAAATCCCCTTAGCCAATAAGCTTCAATGAAGAATTACACTTGCAAAATAAAAACAAGACATTTTCAGTACACTAAAGTACAACTAAATTTTGAGTCTGACAATATCATACTCGAAAAATTATACTGAAGTCATCAGTGAACTCAAGGCACTGAATATAAATTATTGATCCAAAGCTACATAATAAAGACTCTGAATCCATACTCAAGTGTTGGAGTAGAAGGGCATACTTGCTTTGCTCCCATTTCTCTGGTACTAGTTGTTATCTTCTAACAACTACTCAGTCTTTAGCAGTTTATATACTTTTTTCTCTGCAGTTCTCCACTACAACTGCTGTGCTTTTTCATTAGACAACAGAACTTTAATGTCAAGCTGCTGGTATTTCAGTAAAAAATTCAGACTACTTAACCATAAAAACTCACAAAGTGACTCTACCCAGGTCAATCTTCTCAAAACATAATGACAATATCATCTGCTACAATTTTTCCTATTTTACTCACAGCTTTTATCTGTAATTGTTTAGTAGTTCTTTTGACTTTTTATGTCACAGTGATTTTGAAAAAAACATACCTTAAAAAAATAAAAAAAGAAAAATCAGAAAAATTAAGTTAATGCTCACAAAAATGCAACACAAAATCTTTGGGCATGCAGTACCTTGCAGACTCCTCACTTTTCTTCAACAATAACACTCACTCTTTTTAGCAGAACAGGTAATTTAATTTGCTTTTGTTACTTCTAATTATGTAAAAGTATCATTATACTTCTGCTAATCCTAAAGGGAAATGACAACCCAACGGAATAAACTTTAAATATTTTCTTTGTTTGAAATAGTGAAAGGTGTGTAAGCTGTCCTCCAGATGACAGTTACGGGCAGCAGGAAATTATAAGTCTGGTTTGTCACTATTTATGAGCATCTTGGCAAGACTGGGTAGGCCTGAGCAGTTCATTTTTAAGGCTATCAGCCATAGGAAGCTGAGGCAGCTGTGAACCTATGTTATGCTAACAGAGGTTATGAAATTGTTATATAGTAACTGTGCTTATCTGAACAAACACACATACTCATCTTCATGTACCAAAGGAGTAACAAACAAATCGTACAGTGCAAAAATGATGAATTGAGCATACTCAGCTCCAGTGCAAATCACCTGTATCAAGAGACAAGGATGAAACAGCTTTTTTATCTGTTAGGCTGCAAAGAGTGGAAGAGGTGCCCTAGGTGCCAGATGGGGTCTGGGCATTGCCTACCAGGGGTAAGAAGGGCCTGTGGTGAGGACAGAGATCTCTAGTCAGTTCCTCAAAACTTTACTGAGCATCTTCAGCCCCTCTTTCACAGAGCATAAAACTCCTTTGGGCACCCTAGAGTGCTCTCAAGTCTCCTCCCAGACTCTTTTCCACTTGATACATTCTGCATTATAGCTACATCCCCAGTGGGGATCCAAGTACATCCCAGCTGCACACCAGCCTTTTCTCTCCCCTCTCCCAACAAACATTTTTCTGGGAATGAGACAAGTGTGAAAGTTAGCAAAGAGCTACCCAGTTTAACTGTAACTTAGTTAACCACAAAAAATACCAGATATTACTCTAAATACTTATGAGTTGCTACGAATTAAAGCAACAGAAGTAACTGTTAAATGATCACAAGAAATAAATTGAAGGAAGTTGGTTAGGTGGTACAGACCAGACCCAGAAACAGAGATTGCAAAGATATCCACAGACGTACAAATTCTCACTGCAGTGTAGTGCTACTCAAGTTACCTGTGATACCATCTTTAAAAGTATCTCATTGAAGCAGTAGAGAGCTCTGACGTCAGGATTGTCATCATACCACAGGCCACAGCCATGAACAAACTACATCTCTACAGAAAACAGGTCAGGAAACAATTTTTTCTCCACAAAACCCTCGAAAAACATATATCTATTTGGGCTAACCTGGCTGTGTCTTATCTATGCTTCTCTTGTTGTTCTTGACCCAGAAGTTTAAAAAAAAAGACAAAAATGAAGATTATTACACACTTAGGATTTGCCTTTTCTTTTACTGGTGTCTCTAGAATACGTTAGAAAGCTGTGAAGGAAACTAATGAGTAACTATGGTTTTTACTTCTTTTTGGTTTAAACTAGAACTGGATTTATTGGTTTACTACTTTTTAATACACTCCCCTCACCTGATGGTATTTTCCAGGTACAAGTTCCTTTAACACAGGGAAGAAAATGAAAAATGTTTGGTCTAAACTGAAGGTAGAGACCTAATCATACACTTCACTGAAACAGTCCTAATGAAAATCCAGATGAAGACAGTTTACCTTATATCATGAGACTTCAACAGGTATTTATAGTAAAGCTTTATCAGCAGATTACAGAACAGTTCTGACACTGATATTTACACTGGGTGACATAAAACCACTCTAATTTTACCTAGAATAAAAGTTATTTGAAATAATACATGTAGCAGAAAAACAGAACCTCATATAAAATGTGTATAGGTTTTCTTACCATGTGTTTGAAGTTTGCACTCCCTCCCCCTACTCTTCTATGCATTTGTGAGAATTACCTGTCCATCTGCACACACCTATACCAATGTGCTTTACACATTCCAAAGTTTTGTATCACCTTCTCCATCTTGCATTATGACTAACTTGAAAACCAAGCAAGCTTCTGCTCTAACAATCAATTCCTTTTCTCTGTTGTTCAGAAAGCTGCCATTTGCTAAAATTGTGCAAAATTATTGTTAAAAGCCAAATACAATGTTTTCTGCACATGCTGAGACAAGGGTGTATCTCCACAGACTATGTTATACATCCAATTTCCTGCAATCACAGCACAGGAGAAAACATTTAACTACAGTCTCAAGTGACACCATAACTACTTTTTCAAGTTTGATTAACAAAGTCTCATAATCTTTGAAGGTTGACTGGTTTACTGTTTTGGGGAGTTTTGGGGTTTTTCTGAAATGTGAAATTATTAAATAATTTAATTCACTTATATTTGATCTGAATCAAATTTACCCTCACTGACAGAGTAAGTTTACAAAGTAAAGTACAGAGTAACTTTCATGCCTGACGACATGAAACCAACAGCCTAAGGAGCACACCAATGGATCCCTTCTTTTGCTTCGAAGGAGAATCCAACTGGCTTGCAAAATTACTAACTACATTAGACACAGACTTTCAAAGGGATACAACCACACAAAACAAACTGCTGTAATCCATTATCCTTGAGGCTACATCTTGACACCATACTTTAAATCAATCATTTAATGACTTTCTCTTCAGAATAAAACAGAAAAAAAAAACTAAAATGATAGTCAAAAAAAAAAAATCAGTAACTAGATATAAAAGGATTTAGACTTTATCCTGAAGATAGAATATTCGAAAGTATAAACTTATTTTTTATTGCTTGAACTGAGAGAAAACAAATAAAGAATTACACTTTTATTATATTCTAGGCTCATTTCTATACTCCTCAATTACATCAGTTGTATCATGCAGCTTTTAAAATCCAGCAGGAGTAGAATGTTTTTCTTCATTTTCTGTACACATTGATTTTCTGTATCATAAAAAGTGACAGGTTTGTTTTGAATTCAGCTTAGTAATTAGCTACAAGAGAGTGTGTATTAATGTAGTATATTTGGATATGGTATAGCATTGGATAAAATACTAATCCTGCATTCAAAGAGAAAGGAAATTCTCCAGCCTCATACTTCAAATGCATTCAAGACCACAGATGGTCAACTAACAAATAGCTTGCTGTTATTGTTTTAAGTGAAAGGTACCTCGTTATTTAGGAAAATAGTAAACTGTCTAACAGCACAAAACCAGATGCAGTCCCTTAATGTAATGATTCTAATGATTTAAGTTATTTATNCCAACCAACCAACCAACAAAAAACTCCAATGACTTTTTCCCTCCTAGAGTATTTTGAAGTTCTTGCCAAAAGTAAATCATGATTAAATGGCCAGGAGCTAAAAGCAATTAGAGAGTAAAGGTGTGAAGCTTAGTACCACCAAATACTAAAAGAGCAAATGCTGCTTTGGTCTTTAAAGTGGATGTAGTTTTAATGCCTAGATTTATTGTCCAAGTACTATAAAGAACATTTTAGCACAATAACCAGGTCCTAAACAATGCAACCCTCTATAATCATGTGTTACGGGTAGCCACCAGTTTGACCTGTAGTTAAGGTTGTATCAAGAGCTGTCTACTCTAAGATAAGGAAATGGCATCTTAGAAGAATCTGCTACATACTTTAACAAATGCATCTTTCTACAAAAAGAGAACGTGGGTTTTTCCTCATGGGCTCTGGCAAAAACTAGAAGAAAAACCTGGCAGGTTTTACTGTGGCTCTCTCTGCTAACTTTGAAATCTGAAAGGTTTGCATCATCAGTTAGGTACAACTAGCTGTATCATAAAACTTACCTCCACCATTCTTCTGACACAGATATGGGAATCGCCACACATTCCCCAATCCCACAGAAAATCCAACTTGTGCCAAAATATATTGGAGTTTGCTGTTCCAAGCAGGTCTTTCATCTTCTACATCTGAGCCTTCTTCAACATCTGCATCTTTTTCTTCCTGATCATCAACCATAAGTTCACTCTTCTTGAAGGCATCATCTGAAGAGTCCTCATTAGAGAGCAGGTCCTTAACTGACTCAATGACCTCATCATCTAGCTCTCTTTTCACTACCTTGCTGTTCTTAGGCATTTGTAATTTGAAACAAACAGCAAGGAGATGACGTTCAGCTGAGACAGATGGACACTGAAGTAAGCTCTCCCTCGCTTGGGCAAAAATATTGAATAAAAAGACTGAAGATGGTGCCTGATGAGTCCTTGCTACCAGGGAATCAAGATTAAGGACTTCTGTTTCTGAATGCTTATTCTACTGAAAGTATCTGTGGAAAAAAAAAATTAAAAAGGATATTATACTATTATGCAGAAGAAACTTAATTTTGAAATAATGTGCTTTGTTTTACCCATTCTTGCTTATCTCAATGATATGACGAGAGGAGAAAATAAGAAGAAAGGGATGTTAAATCACTTTAAAATTGTAGAGAATAAATCCACTATTTGATCTAAAAGATTTTCATAAAATACATTTCATTCAGTTGCTAAGGGTTTTGTTTTGGTTTAGTTCCTAAAGACTGATAGGCTAATCGCTCATATTTTGATATCATAACGAGATTCTTCTTATCAGGCATAAAAAGGTATGCACTTCACATAAAATTTAGGAGCCCAGCTCCATTACTTCCTGACTTAACAGCTGTACTTGAATTTATCAAATGTATATTTTAACCGAAGTCAATTAAGTTTTTCAGACCATTTAAGAAACTCATGCAGTAATTAAATTTTTGACATAGAGGATGTGCCTAGTAGTTCAAAAGCAATGGTGACTTATTTTCTTGTTAATCTTCATCACGGTATAATCACAGTCATAGTTTGAAAGGATAGATGCTCATCTCTTACAAGCTTTGATACTTTAGATATTTTTAATTATTTCCTGTTTCTAAGAAACTATCTGAAATACCTGAAAAGCCAAATACATTTAAAAAGCCTACTGTTTCAAATATGTATGTACAGAAACAAAAACGCCTGTGTTTGAATACATGCTTTTCTTAAACACAATCATTTAAAAAGACAGACAGACTTGCTTGCAGCTGCCATACAAAAGGTAACCATAAGATTTTGGGGAGGAATGTTTTTCAATAAATTCTTCACTAATCACATGGGATAAAACTAGTGTGTGCAAAGCCATCTGCACAATTAAGAGTCTTAAAAGGGATTTAGATTATGTGTTAAGCTTCATGAAAGCCCTAAAGAGGGCTTCTGTAATGAATGCACAAGAAGTCTAATCAAGAACTGCTAACTTATGAGAATCTGGAATTACTTCAGGAAACATGAGACCTTACAGCTTTTGCTTATGGACTTGCTGCAACATCTGGTCCATAGTGTGAATGCTGCATCATGTCCTGACAAAATCTCATGCAGTGGAGAACTGCAAGGTACCGTTCACACAGTCATCGAGAGATCAAGCACCTCGTGGCTGCTTCCATGCCAGACCCAAAGGAAAGACATTAAGCCACTGGAACCCAGCCCACAGCTTATCGAGATGAGACTTCACAGCACCAAAAATAAAACCTCTGCCACCACAAGTACTATCACAAGCCTCCTAGCCAACAGGGCAACTACCTTTTCCAATAATTTCCAAGGATTTGGAAGTTGAACTTCACGTCAGTTGCCTACTGAATTCCACTGTAACCTCTTTTCACTGATTCCCTAGACTCCAGTCACTGTCTTCTCACTTTCCCTTCTGTTACTGCCTCCTCTCAACAACTCTAGCTCTGGCAGTCAGCCCAATTTTTTTAAGCATAGTAGAGCCTACTTGGCTTGCGATCTGCTTCAAGTTCACCACTATCACTGAAGGGTTCGGGGTCCTATAAACTCTCCTGACATGCAGTGGGACTAGCTTTGCTTTGACTGATACCAGTTCTTAAAAAAAAAAAAAAATAAAATTAAGTGTATGAGCTATACAGAGAACAGTAGAATAGGGGAAAAGTTGTTTATACAAGAGAGAAATCCTAATACTCTATCCTGTATTTCTGGGCTAAATTAATGCCTGTGTGGGCCTCTTTTCATCTGTTCTGTCTTTTGCATTGCAGTCTTTAAAGCACTCTACTACTCCCTCTTCTAGTTCATACATGATTCAGTGGCTCTTAGTTCTGACTGAGATACCTATGTGGAACCAAAATGCCAACTTAATACGTTAAGTTGAAGCATTTAAGCAGTCCTAATGGAACTTTGGGACTATAAGCCATAGCACCTGGTACTTCAAACACTACTTTTAGCCACATTTCAAACTTTTTTATCCCCTTTGTTCCACTGATGTAAAGTAGAGAGTAGCTTCTCAGTTCCAATAATTAGTAATAAGATCAGGGATTACATTAAAATGAAACACCTGCACATGTGAAACTACATCAGTATCTGTCTGTAGGTCTGAAATCCTTCTCTAACTGTAATAAGCAAGAGATTTTCGGTCAAAAAGACACAAGCAATCCATCAGTATTTACTGAAACGTTTTAAAAGGTCATACTCGTTCTAATTATTTTAGAGTAACTTGCAGGGCAGCAATACGATTTATCTAGAGCTCTCACCGATGAGTCAATTCCAACAAAAGTTGCATCATTCTGTCCTGTCATGCATTAAACACTGCACTGGTACACTTCAGGATAAACTGGGCTTGATACTTTTACTCCTAGCACAGTATCATATTAATTTCCCTTTCATTAACCCTCTCCTTTTCCCTTTCCATTAAGCAGTATGTTATCCATAAAATTGTATAGACTTGCAACATTTGCAGGGCTTGAGAAAGTGTGGGAGGCATGCTCAGCAGGCTGGTGCATGGTTCTAACAGTACTGCTTTCCCAATTCAATACATTATCACTGGCCAGACTGCACCAAGGATAGCAGACAGTCCTTCCGGACACACGGCAAATCCAAAGGTAGTCTCCAGCTGTCAGATTTAACAACTTTTTTCTGTACAAAAGGAGCTGGTACTAAACCAAATAAGGAGTCCTATCTCAAGAGATACTACCATCAGGTACAAATGTTTGAAGTGTGGTCCCAGCTGGTTTGTGCGAGAAGTCAGCGACTCCGTGCTCGGCACTCCCAGAATGCAGTCAGTGACTCGCACAGAAGCCTCTCTTTGATCCAGAACAAACCTGCACAGAAGACTGATACCAAACTACTCAGCTCAAGCTTGGTCTAGGTATGAATGCTGCCGAGTGAAGTCTGAATAGGGAGAAAGAGTTACTCACCAGCACTGTTTAGCTAAACATGAACCACTGAACAAGCTTTCTTTTCTTTTTCTTTTTCCTCATCAGAGTATTGAACTTGAGCACTTCACCACATAGAATGCTATTCTATGTTCCCACATCGTTTGGATGTAGTTCGGTATTGAAGTTTATCAGCATTAAACCAGGAAATATCACACCAAATTCTGTTAAACACCTTCAGTTAGTTCCCGTAGTCATTACCTTCTACACTGCCTTGAACAGAAATACAGCACTATGTGATGAGACAGTTTCTCCTAAGTATCATTTAAAAATCTACAAAACAAACCACCATTTTACAAAGGATTTACAAAATTAACTATCATTATATTAGGACTCTAGGTCCTAAATCTTGTCAGGTATTTTAAAACATTACTGTGCTATTACCAGCACCTTGGATTAAAAGTAAAATGTGTAAAATATAATTCAGCCTTATTAAAGCTGTTTGTTTGTAAGTTGGATTTTTTTTTTTTTCCGTCTTGGATCGAGATCATGGAATTTGATCAACTGATTTAGTTCTGGTTTCCAGGCAGTTTCTCATCCTTTTCATGACTCAAATGATGTAACCTGTCAGATGAAAACACTGAAGGGAAATTTTTATTATCACATTTACTGGAGAATATAATATCTCTCTGGACTTTTCCACAACTGAAATCAGCAAATAAGGATGGTATCCCTTTTCTTATGTAAAATTCCATTTATAAAAAAATCTAAAATTACTCTTAAACTGACCTGACAAGTGTCTGTACTGTTTGAGGGAATTTAACAGAATGGAAATTGATGAACAGTACACAGTTCAGTTAAAAGAACATTTAAAAAATTGTTCTGCCACTGAAATAACAGCAATTAATAATCTGACTCGGCATAAACAAACTTTTGGAAAAACCTTACTAAATCAAACATATGAGCTAGATTTTAATTATGTCTTACTAGCATTGTCCTTGGTATGCTAAAATCTATTTCTTTCACATACTGAAAGATAAAACAGTGAGTCTTTTTTGACTTTTCTGATATCAAGCAAACTGCAGACCCCAACTTTCTCTCTCAGAACACAGTGGGAATTTTGTTATTTTTTTCCATGGAAAAAGAATCAAGTCCTAATGCACCAGCATGCAGAAGTATAGTAATGTGATTAGACCACCACATTATTAACAGATTAAGCAATAATAATCCCTTGCAACAGGGAATTCAGACCCAAATTAGCTCCCTGGGAGATCCAGGCTCACTATAGAACTTTTACTTCAGCTTCAGGCCTGCATTCAGAAATGCTGGCACAGGGAGTTAAGACTTGCAATGGCTCCACTGATGAAACTTGCAAGTGTTTGCAGTAAGACCCAAAAAAACTAACTTCATTAGTCAAAGCACCAAAAGACACATTGAAAAACTTCATTTCATGTCATTTTCTCACAATCTTTTTTGTATGGAATGTAAGGGAGTTGTCTTGGTTCTGTTTGACATTGCTGTTCCTCTTCACCATTACACTGATAATGAATCCTATGTTGGGTTCCTTCCAATGCATCTCTATCAGACAGATCTGCATGCCAATCAATATATAGATACTTACTAGAGGAACACTGTACTTCTGGTTCTCTCAGATATGTAATACCAGTAAACAATTAAAAGTTACGAGGTTGGAGATTTTCCCAACATGCACAGAAAAACAGGCACCAAAAAAACTTCACTTACGGATTTGAAAGTATAATGAGTACAGCTGCCCCATGTTCTTGGAAATTAAGCACAAGTCTCTATAAAAAGCCATTTGTAAGGCAATTTCATGTTTAAAACATCCCACAATACTATTGCAACAACTGATATAACTAAATATTAAAGAACTTCTAGCAGTGTTTTTCCGACATAAATTACAACATAATAATTCTTACATTGCATTTCTTCTTAAAACCAGCACTCCCCTCTGAAAAGGAAAGCCAAAAATATTCCTTTCTAACACAGTTTACTTTTTTCTTTTATAATCTTATTTTTACATCTGATGAAAACACAGCAATTTGACAGAATTATTTACATTTCATTTTTAATGCATTACAAATAATCCTCAGTACCTTTTCAAGTTCAATGTTTGCCATTGAAGGGATTAAAAAGATCAACATTCTATTCTTCAGAGCACCGCGTTCTTCCCTGAGGACACAGTTCCATACCAACACACTGCTGAGAGGGTGGCAAAATGCAATAAAGAGCTGCAGCCAGTTCACATCACTATAATCTCAGCTCTGAGAGTAGATTGTGCCAGTGCGGTGCACCAGTCCAGTCCCGCAAGCTTGTGTCTTACATTCCTGTTCACCAGATCTTCACCTTGACTCCCAGTGAAGAAACCAATATGATTAAGCAGAGGACACAGAACTAAAAGTCAGGATTCTCACCATGGCACATATTCATAAAAGATCTTTATTGATATTCATGCTAAATGTTTCAGTCTGTATGAAAACACTGGAGGAGAATCAAATGCAAAAGTGAAGAACAGGAGCCTTTTACACCAAAAGGAAATGCACAAAATGCATCTCCATCACAAGTCTATGGGCTAGGAAGAAAAAGCATGATGGGAACAACCGATATAGAAGTTTTAGGAGCAAGAGACTGCTGTGAGTCTGCAAAAAAGGAATCTCTGCAGGCAGGATGAGGGGAATCTAGTGACCATCATATTTGAGTGAAAAAGAGAGGAAGAAGACTGCAGGAGCAACCAGGTTTCATGGGAGTACTGTGACTGTGAAGAATGGCTATCGCTGGGGGAATCTGTGTACAGATAATTACTTCAGGAAGAATTACATTGTGTTACAGTACTCATTGCACAGACTGAATTACTGCTGCAATGCAGCATTGTGTTCTTTGGCGGAAATAGGAATACACACCATAGCCTTTTTGCCTAGTCAAGCCCATTTCTATCTATGTATTGAAGCAACCATTATGCTGCTCTTCAGCATGAACTACATGATCTAGCATTTTTCCCTACCTAGTTTAATACAGCCTGTCAGTAGGATATAGATTCAATATGTACTTAACTCAATTGCAATCAAAGATAATTATATTCTATACAATTGTACTTGCATTAGCATGTCTCAGAAAACATCACTGAAGAATGTAGAGAAATCTGTTACACATTCATGACACTGTAAAAAAAATAAAGAGCTCTGTGGGCTATGGGAGACTTAAATACATTAGAAAAAGTTTTTATTCTGATGTCTACAACGAAATCATTCATACGATAGCAAAACTATTTAGAAATGCAATGTGATTTAAATTCACACCTGCTGCAGATACAGGTATTTATACAGACTTCAGTGACAAGGCATCTGTTTCATTTTGCTGGGTAATTTGTTCTCTGTTCCTACAAAATCTTGTTCATGGCTTTATCCTACAACAAAACCCTGCACAGACTCAAATGCAGACAATTTCTGGTCCAGATTAGTCTCCTTAAATTTTAGTTACAGGAGAATACTTCCTACTAATATAAAACAAACAGAATAAATTGACAAAACCAGCCAAGTTTCTTTCTCAGGATTGTCCATTATCGATAGACTTGATCTTAACAGCTTGTATGAACACTGCCAAATCACCGGCCCAACAGAAACATCTAGAGACAGAATGTAACAACCTAGAGCTCTTAAATGTCATTTTTTCTTTTCACTGCACATAATCTCTAAAGAATTTATTTGCCTTACTGTAGCTTCTCACTTCTGCTTTCACAGATTTCTCAGTATTTTCTTCTCACAAATCAACTTCACCAAAATACTTCACAGACTTACAGGATGAGCTAACTGTAACCTCTTAGTCAAATGGAGAAAATGCATCACTTATTCAGCAGTCTTTTTTAATATGTACTTTATTGAAGGAACAAATTCAGTAGTTACCATTCCTCCGAGCGAAGTAATCTCAGCAATTATAAAGAAACTCTACCCCAGTTGGTCAAACTCAAAAGGTCTAACTACTGGTAACTTTAAACAAAATCTCCATATTCTAAGTTCACCATATAAGATACAAGAGAACCATGAGTTTATTATACAACTTATCACACTTTTCAGAAGTGAGAGGATATAAAAGTATATTTAATATTTCAATAAAGTTATTTAAGTTGCAAAATCGATTACTGAAAATTAGATATTACCAGATACATAGTTGCCCTGAGACCCTAATCCTTTGACGTCTGTGCTTTAGAATGGATCAATAAGTAGATCAAGTTGTCCTTGGGAAGAATTTATGTGATTACTTCTTCCTCTGTGTTTTTTATGTACAAGCAAAAAGCTGAACTGATCATATGGGTTAGCAGAAATCTTACTTCTCCTCACATCTGATTATTTAATTTCATTACATGGATCATGTTTTCAAGTTACGTTACAATAAATCCCCATGTCTTTAAAAAGAAAATTATTAATACCAATTCCAATACAGAAAATCAAACACTGTAAATGTCCTATTACAGTTTTCATCCCTTCTCCATTTTGGCTTAAGGAGAGCATGCTGAATTATTAATACTGCATTACACATTTCTGACACTTGAAATGCAAAAATATCATTTGCCAACAGCAAGAAACTATTTTCCTAAAGTGGGAAATAGACTACTGGCACCATGACTTGAGGCACTGTTGTCTACAGCATTACACAAATGCTTTCGTTGCTTTCTCCCCTACAAACAAGGAATCCCTCGCCTTAAGAGTGAAGGATAAGAATGGAGAGCTCTGTTTCAGAGTAGTCTTACGGGAAATTCTGTTCAGTTATTGCCATTGCCTAATGCAATCATTCTGGCAGTTACCACTGCATTTTCACACTACTTAGTACCGGCTTGCCAGGATTTGTGCTTCCAGCTCTTCAGTAAAACAGCACTTGGTTGTCATTTGTCAATGATAATTTTTTTCTAAATTATTTGAATACGTCTCCTGAGCAGTGGCAAGGTGACTTTGAATCAATTTTCAAGGACAAATGGAGTTGCTCAAGGTTTAATCAGCCACCTGCTGATATGTCAAAGGTATTCTGCAGTTGAGAATTCAGAGATCCTTAAAGTGATATGGAAAAGCTGCTACCATTGCTATGCTGATCTATAAAATTTAGGACTGAAAACTGTTCTTCCAAAATCAAGATGTATTTTGTCTTTTAATTAAGAACATTACTCCTGGAGATGAGTGAAACGGTCAGAACAATGGAAAGTAGTTGGGAAAACAGGTAAATATGTCCTTAACGTTGTGTACACTTCTGGTGCACTACTCTAGAGAACTTCCAAAAAAAAAAAATCTTCCCAAAAAGATTCTACCACAAATACTTCAAGTGGTAATTCCATACCACTTGAGCAGCAACTACTCAAATAGATCTTAACAGTGCAATTTAAATCAAAAGGAATAGCTGCAATTAGTAGATTGTGTTTCTGAATAACCTGTGGCTTTTTTCTGACAAATTCAGCATTTTAAAACTTTTGTGCATTCAGGCTTCTGTAATATGAAAAAGACAACTGCAAGAACAACAAGACATGAAAGGTCAACAGATATCAGATCATGCTGTAAAACTAGTTTCAAGATGCCTTGGCAGTTTCACACACTCAGTTTTCTATACTGGTGACACATCTGAACAGCTATGAAATGGTTTGGTTTTTCATGCTGTGCCGGTTTGGAAACAGCCACCCCAAGACACATGCACAGATCAAAACCAATGGGATTGTTTGTTCTTGAGTCTGAAGTGCAGAGCTGAGCCCAAAAGGAGTGTCTGATACACACTGAATGCAGGCTGTGATTCTACAGTTATCTTGATATGTGGTATATGTAAACAAAAATCTTGTATATTAGCCAAAACTAAATTAAGCAATCTTTCCTAAGTATTCTTCATAGTTCCCTTTCTAATGTGATGCTGATAATGGGAAATATACTGGCAAATGGAAAGAAACTGAGTATGTTGTCATCGTTTTTTAATCAAATGGAGAAAGCTGGCTGCATAATACACCCAGTGTACATTTATATGACATAAGATAAAATCTTTGCTTCATTTATACTTTTCTTTGGAGGGGGGAAATTGAGTCGATATCCTATGGTATGCCACAGTGACACACAGATGGGAACATACTATTTAAAAATTATTAGGCTTATCTTAGAAAACAACACTACAGCAATGAGCTTGTTATGTAGCAATATCACACTGAAAATAAAATAGTTGATGATAATGTGGTCGTTAACAAAGAAAACAAAGTGCCATTTACTTAAATAGATTAAATCCTATCACAAACCTCATGTGTGACAGGTCGGTGTGACTGTGCAGACATATTTCAATCATCTTATTTACTTCCACAACAAAAGCAAACCCTCGCGAAGAAATTCCAGTTCGCTCTAACACTAGCAAAATCAGAACAAAACCAGGAAATATGGGCATAGAAAATTAGAAGGATTAATAAGCAAATGTAAGAGAAAAAGAATCACTAGGAGAAAACTGTGGGAACGAATCTACCCTGTGGATATGCCGTAGTACACGGCGGGCTGCAACCATCAAAATCCTGCACAGAAAATAAATCCGAGAGGCACAAAGGTTGGGAGAAGGTCCTCATTACCATACCCACCCAAACATGGCTGACATGACACCGGGGCGCTGCAGCCCCCGGCCGCGGGGGTTGCCGCCGCCTTCGCGGGGCGAGAGCCGCGGGTGGCGCGGCGCGGGGAGGCACCGTGCGGCCCCGCCGGGAGACGCCCACGCTCCGCAGCAACAATGCAGTGCCCGGGCCCGGCCCTAGCCCCGCTGCGCCTCTGCCCGCGGCACATGGTGGGCACGGACCCCGCGGGCCGCTCCCGATGGTACCCGGCTCCCTCGGCAGCCGGCCCACCCGCCTCTCCCCGAGCCCGGGCTCGTCCGCTCGGCGAGGCGCATCACCGCGGTGCTCCCGGGATGGAGACAGCCCGCGCCCCCGCTCCTCCCGGAGCACGCGCTACACATGCAGCTCACATTTTTTACGCAACACACGGGAGATGAATGAAATTTCTTCCACTCGGAAATATACATAAGTTCCTCGCCCTTCCCAGTAGCAATAATAATAATAACGCTGATTAAAACAGCCCCGTACATCCTTTTAACCTACCGCCGAGTTAAAACATAGGGGCGGCTTCTAACCAGTGCTCTCTATTGTCTCCCGAGGGGTCGGCTCCCTCCCCGCCAGCGAGAGGCTGGCGCCAGGGCGAAAGCAGCCTCCCCGGGTGGGCTGGGGAGACCCCCTGACCCGCAGGAAGGCGGACACCAGGCGGAAAGGAACCCCCCACACATCCTGCCCCTTCCCGCCCGGCGACACACGCGAGGCACTCACGCTCCCCCCACCGCCCCAGGCGCACGGCAGGGCTGGGAAAGCGCGGGCTGCCCCGCGCACCGACGCTCAGCGCCACGCCGTGCCGTGCCTTGCCGTGCCGTGCCTCGCCGTGCCGTGCTGTGCTGTGCCTCGCCGTGCCGTGCTGTGCCTTACCTCACCTCCGCCCGCCGGGCGCCAGCTGCGAAAAGGGGGGGCCGGGTGCCCCCGCGGGCGGGGATGGCGAGCGGGGCCGTGCGGGCACGGGGCTCAGCAGCGGGCAGGCGGTGGCAGCCACATGTGCCCAGCCCTCACTGCGGCGGCGTTTAAAGACAGACATAAAAGCGGCGGGGGGAGAGGAAAGGGGAGGGCAGTGCCGTGCCGGGGGAGCCGCACCTCCTGACGCAGGGAGGAGCGCCCACCCACCCGCCTGCAGCAGCATCTCTCTGCCGGAGGCGGGCGGGGAGGAGATAGACGCGGCAGCGAGAGGGCAAGGAAGGAGGGGCTGTCGTCCCCGTCGCCGCGCCAAAATCCCCCCGGCCACGTTTAGGCACTGCGGGTGCCTCATTTTTGTCCTCATCTTCCTTCCCTGCCGCCTCCGCCCCTCCGCCCGGACTCGTGACTGTGCCCAGGTCCCTTGTGCCGCTCACGCGGGCTGCGAGCGGCCCGCCCTGGGCTTCCTGTTGGTGGGGCAGCGGCATACGGGCGGGGGTGGCCTCCGGGGCGGCCTGGAGGCGAGAAGTGGGTACACAGGTGGGAGGCTCCTTGGGGAACACGGAGGTTTTCCAAAGGAAGGGGGTGAGTGGGAATGAGGGGTGTGAGACAGAGGAAGGAAGAGAGGTCGGTCGGAGGCAAGGAGGCAGGCCTCAACACCTGCGTGCTGGAGGCCGGGAGGCGGCTGGGAGCCAGCTTGGGGGCTGAAGGGGTGGAGAGAGACGGTGAGAAGAAATGGAAGGCACCGACCATCCTCGTGGTGATGGTGCACAGGCCTTGTAGCCCTGACTCCTACAGTTGCTTCAGTCGCAGGAAGATAATGTTTCGCTTCAACGCCTCTCCTAAACATTCTGTCATTGAGTGTTCACTGCCCTTCCGTCAGTTTTTTCTCTGCTTGCATGTTTCTTGCTGATCGATCCTGCCTAGCAAGGACGGCTTGTAGTAAAGATGAGGAAGTGAGCTCTTCAAAGGCGCGGCAGCCAGATGGGAGAGGCGCTTTGGCTTTGCTGCGGATAGGCACGATCGAATGGAGACTGAACTGGTTTTAATGTTCGTGAATCAAGGAGAGATTTTCCTTAGAAGAGTAGGGAAGATAGTCTGCATAAATTATTTGCATTTCCTTCATATTTTACTGAGAAACCTGTGATACAAACTTACTTTCACTTCTGCCTCGTTATTAAAAGTAATTCATCTCAGCATTGTGCATTTCTTGCTGTTGGTGGTAGTTCACTTAACTAATAATTTCCACAGTGTATTTCAATTATGTATAAAAACAGCCCTGTAGACTACAGATTTTGTACTTACTGATTGAATATTGTTTGCAACTCAGTAAAAATGAATTTGCCTTGAGTAAGTTTCTAACTGTGAATTAAACTTATTTTATACTAAGTACTAATAAGAGGAAGAATTTACACTTTCACTTGCCAGATCATGAGTGATTTTTTTTTTTAGTAAATTAACTAGTAATGTTATCAGATGGCTGCACAGTTAATTGGAACAGGGAAAGGTAATTTCTGGATCCCTTTAAATTCTGTGTACCGTTAACAATGAGCTTAGATCTGAGTTAGGGAGCTACACACACAGAGACACAGAGAAAGTCTCATTTGCTGGTCAGACTCTTCAAGTGTCTCTGCTTGTGACTCGTAAGGTTTGAGGATAGAGAGAAAAAATCTTAAGTGGAAAGCAAGAAATGCCAGCAAGAGAAAAATCATTATCATAAAAAGCAAAGCCCAAATGCTGATGTACAAAAGCTCTACACTGTCAAACCTTTAGAGAAAAAAAATCACAAGCAGAGAAAACGACTGGAAGAAAAACAGTTCTGCCAATTTTACTTTTCTACTAGGTTATTCTGTCTTCTCACTTGCATAGAGATTTTAAATATCGTGAGTTGGAAGAGACCCACAAGAATCATCGAAGTACAAGTCCTGGCTCTGTGCAGGACAGCCCCTCACACAATGTGAGAGCATTGTTTGAACACTTCTTGAACTCTGTCAGGCTTGGTGCTGTGACTACTTCCCTGGGAAGGCTGTTCCAGTCTCCAAACACCCTGTGGGCAAAGAACCTTTGCCTCATATCCAACCTAAACCTCCCCTGACACAACTTCAGGCCATTCTCTTGGGTCCTGTCACTGGTCACCAAAGAGAAGAGATCAATGCCTGCCCTTCCTCTTCCCCTAATGAAGCAGTTGCAGACTGCAGTGAGGTGTCCCCTCAGTCTCATCCAGGCTGAACAGACCAAGTGACCTCGGCCAATCCTCAATATGGCTTCCCCCCAAGACCCTTCAGCATCTTCATGTCTCTCCTCTGGAAGCTGTCTAAGAGCTTAAGGTCTTTCCTATATCGTGGCACCCAACACTGCCCCCAGCACTCGAGGTGAGGCTGCCCCAGTGCAGAGCAGTGCAGGACAATCCCCTCTCTTACCTGCTTGGTGATGCTGTGCCTGATGCCCCCCAGGACAGTGTTGGCCCTCCTGACTGCCAGGGCACTACTGACTCATGGACCTTGCCATGGACCAGGGTCCCCAGCTCCCTTTCTGAGGCATTGCTTTCCAACCTCTCATTTCCCAGTCCGTCCATACATCCAGGATTGCCCTATTCCAGGTACAGAGTCTGACACTTGGACCTTTTGCATGCAAGTGTCATTAATATTCTTAGTGCATATAAATGACACTTTTTCACATGCTGGGTAAATGTGAAATTAGTCTTGCATTTTACACCTTTTGAATCTGTCACTTTTGTTAATATTCTTTCTGTCTCAATGTTTGCTCAGCATTGAATTTTACCCTAAGTTATTGCAGTCCAGAATATTGCGGATTGCAAACTGAGTGATATCAGTAATTACCAACTATACTAGTTTATGTAAGAAACAGCCATTCCTATTTTTTCCATATTTTTCAAAAAGCTTCATGATGTAGTAATTAATTGTAAATCACTCATGATCCTTTTCAACATAAAATTTTTATTTTTATTTTATTAAATGTATCCTCTCTGGTTAAGAGCTGTAGTAGTCTATTCAAGGAAACAAAAATATGCTTTGTTTCTAACTGTAGCAGTAGGATTAATTAAAAAACAGAGAATAAAGAAGTTTTATATAAGTTGCCTATTATCAATGATTTTATGATAATGAACATATTGAGGAACTTCAGCTGAACAGAACAGAACCACTGACAATTCACTGTGACTTCTTACTGCTGCATCATTCTGGCTGCTCTTAGTTCTCTAGGAGATGGCATCTGGTCAAGATTCTTAAGGAGATTTTGCCTTATTGCTCAAGACACAAATTATCCGTTTGGACATAGCAAGCACAGTAAGCATGGATTTCCTGACTGCAGCACCTGTTTTTGTGTTCTGGAGACATTGGGAAAGACACCTTATTCTACCCAGTCTGGGGCAAATCAGAGTACACTGCAAGCACTGGGTCAGTATAGAGATTAAAATAGTCAGGAGCACTGTCAGTTGAGGGTATGGCTAGTTAGGTTTTGAGATGTGTGTTTGAAGTTTAATTTTCACTAATTGAAAGTTTAGGATTAATTAATGAAATGGTATAGTGACTATCATTTGTTCAACAGAATAAAGTAAGTACCTTATTTTACTCAGAGAAGAAAGAATTTGCATTCAAAATATTCATATAGATACAAAGTATCATGTAAAGTATAAGTGTTGCCATAAATATGAATTTTGGTCTTGAAAGTAATACAGAACCTACTGCTTACTAAAGAATGGTTCCATGTGTTATGTTCATCTATATAACACATTATGAGAACCTCAGATGCTATATTCTCCACTGAAATTTAGTGCTTACCATAAAATCATAACAATAAAATCATACCCAGGGGAAGTTCTTTCTGATTCCCAAAATTCACTGTCACTAGAAGAAAAAGATTGTAGCTACTCAAAACTCTGCATGAGTTAAAAATAATTTTCTCTCATGATGTGTTCTATCTGAGATGATGCATTTTCCAGAAAATTGTTGGGAATGTATTTTTAAAATAAATTAATGCTTTTATGATAGAATGAAACAAGTAGGAACCACTATTTCAATTACTGCAATTCGGAATACCACGTAAATAACAGAATTTAATATTAAGACAAAAGAAGAGCATTTATTTTCAGAAATCCCCACAAGACTTTACAGATTTATTCTATGATAAATTATTTTTTTGTGACAGCAAGTAATGAAAAGCATAGGATGTTCAGTTGCAAGCCATCTGTGAGAGATACTTAAATGTATTTAGGCACATAAATGGACATTTCTATAGTGTGTTTGAGACCATCAAGGGTACCTCTGGAAACAGTGCTACGGCACATGGAAAATAAGGAGGTTATCGGTAATGGCCAACATGACTTCACTAAGGGCAAATTGTGCCTGTCCAATTTGATGATGGGGTTACAGTGGTGGTGAATGAAAGGACAGCAAATGACATCACCTACCTGGAACTGGTATTCCTTCTGGAACTGCACAAAGCATTTGACACTGTTCTGCATTAATTCTGGTCTCTGAAGTGAAGAGACTTAGGTTTGATGGATGGAACACTCAGTGCATACGGAATTGGCTGCGCAGAGTTGCAATCAACAGCTCGATGTCCAAGTGGAGACCAGTGGCGAGTGGAGTTCCCCTCAGGGGTTGGTATTGGGCATAGCACTGTTTCACATCTTTGCAGGTGGCATGGACAATAGGATTGAGTGCACCCTCAGCAAGTTTGCAGATGACACCAAGCTCTGTGCTGTGATGGACATGTGTGCTGGAGGGAAGGGATGCCATCCAGAGGGACCTGGACAGGTGTGAAAAGTGAGCCAATGCAAACCTCATGAAGTTCAATAAGGCCAAGTGCAAGGTCTTGCACCAGGGTCAGGGCAGTCCGAAGCACAAGTACAGGCTGGGTGGAGAATGGATCAAGATGAACCCCAGAGAAAGGACTTGGGGATGTTTGTGGCTGAGGAACGTGACATAACTTGGCAATGTGAGTTTTCAGCCCAGAAGGCCAGCTGCATCCCAGGCTGTACCAAAAGCAGTGTGGCCAGCAGGGTGAGAGAGGTGGTTCTGCCCCTGTGCTCAGTTCTCATGAGACCCCACCTGGAGTGCTGCATCCAGATCTGCAGTCTCCAACAGAAGGAAGGCTGTTCTATGTGGCCTCCAGGACACAGGGAAGAGAAAAGTACTCTGCTCCAGAAAACAGAAGAAAAAAAGTGTCACAGCCATGGGTGTCACTGCTACAGCTCTGCTAAAATAATACTTACTTTGAAAATTAAGAAGCCAGCGGTTTACTGAGTGGTTTTCTTTACATCGGAAGTAGAGTTGTATTGCAACACAGCATTCAAAAAATAAAATATTTACATAGAAGTCTAATACTGTATATGAGAATACAAATTCTCATATACTCAGCTTTAACACATTTTAAATTATTATGAGCCATTAATATAAACCATTATATGCACACACACATAAGCTTCACATAATATTTCAACATACAGCTGAGGATAGTGGTCTGTTCATAGATGTACTAGGTCTTGAATTAAGGTAAAATGATGTCAGGAAGTTTGTTCATTTTTTTAAAGTTTGCACAGTAGCCATCTAAAAGTTATTTTTGCTTGTAGAACAATGTGCCACATTTTGAGTATTATACTGAGGTCTCAGTTCAGAATGGCCTTCATGTTAAGTTCCTGCCTAAAAATGCCCAAGATACTCAGAATTGTTCCTTATGTTTGAGCTAGGTAAACTATTTTAAATATGAAGTTTTTCTATGCTTTGGGATTTTTTATCATCTCATAATGACTTGAGCCAGAATGGAGTCCTAGCCTTCTCAAAATGAATTCTAAAATTCTTTGATCTAGGATAACATGAGCTGTGTTAATCTGTACATTGCATGAAGAAAAGAGGTTTAAAGAAAAGTTGCAAGATGTCTCTGGCTGTTTTGTCTCATGAAATTTCAGAGCAAGCCAGTTTGCCAGTATATTTTAACATATGTCCTGTGATGGCAGGCTTCTTGGCTGAGAAAATCCAAGCATATTTCTTAATCCCAGGACTGGCAAGGGCAAATGTAAGGCTCCACTCAGGTATGCAATCCTGTGAGTCATCAGTGCCCACAGAAGCTATCGTTTTCTACTTGCAGCCTAATAACTGGGTGATTTCATAATAATATGAAATCCATGTTAGATTTTGCCCATGTCTTACATCTGCTATGTCATTTTTGGTTATTGATGGTCAAGGGTGAAAATTACTTTTTTCTACTGCATGGAATTTTCTTTAAAATCTGTGCTACAAGGGGCTGGTGTATTCCACATGCCTCAAGCTGAAGCCGTTATGAATCAATCACAACTTGACCTTTGTGTCAAAAGACACAAGCAATTCATATGAAATAATTTTATTTTAATACATTACAGTCATAAAGCAAATCTGAGTATATGTAAGCTTATAGTACATTAATAGAATTAGAATTTAATTGTTGGCCATCAATTAAGGCCAGGGAGTGAGGACCAGGATGTGTGTTTCATTCACAGGACTAAGAGACTGGAAGGAACAACTGGCATTAACAAATCTAGTTCTGGGATATCCTAGTTAACCTGCCTGTATAAACCCATCCCTAAATTTATCATGTTCATTCTTAAAACTACTTAGGTTTCACCGCTGCATCTTGTTGAAGTTTCTCTAGAATGTCTCTCTTGTGATGGTTTGAAACCTCCTTTGAACAGTCACAGCATATTCATCATTATTTGTTCTTGTGCCAAAAAGTTTTTAAACTGCTTTCTGTCTTTCTATTTTATGTATCATTTTGTATTTTTGGAGGGTAGCTCTATTGTTCCCTCCCTTTGTTTTAACAGTGTATAAAACTGAGGGTTTTTAGAGCAATGAAAGATGATACAAAATATCCTCATACATATTAGTCATACACATCATGAAAAGCTTTTAGCTTGAGTCTTAAAAGGAGCAGGCATGTGATAGTTTACTCCAATATTGTAAAAAAGAAGTGTTATTCCCGAGTTAATCTAATCTACTACATCTGTGTGAAAGAACAAGCAGCTCCCATGGAGCACAGTACAGTGCCCATGTAGCACACGTTGTTTCCAGTTAAACACACGAGCAGAATAAAGGTCCACCTGGATGGTATCTGTCTTCAGCAGTGCTATGTGCTAAAGGTTTACAGAAAAGCATTAGGAACAGTGCAGGTTTGATTTCTGGTATTATAGCAAATGTTTAATAAATTTCAGACAAAATTTCCTATAATTTAAGTAGAATACTAGTTTATTCAATAAAAATATGAAGCTAATATGCATGAATTATCCTTAGCAAATCCATGCAGAGCTTACCAATTTTTATTTCTCTTTGACTACTTTTCCTTTCAATTTGATTGAAAAATTTGCATGTGATTGAAGTCAAATGAGTAGCCTCACTGTTTACCTTAAATATATTATTTCCAGACATATTTACAATTCTTGACTTAATTTATTCATTTTCAAAAACTGCTAAGGAAATTCTTAGAAACATGTATTAGAATCTATCATGCTTGGTATTCTGGGATGGAAATAATTTGGCTTTTTCCTCCCTTAACTCTCTCCAACTACACAGAAATTGAAGTTTTATTGTTGAGATTTGCTCAATTTTAATCACTCTCGTTAGTGAGGCTGCCTTTGATACCAAGAGTTACACCACCAATTTCGCTTGAAGACTCTAGCAAGCTCTCTTAAGTTTTTGCATATTTTACTTAAGGGGACTGTACTTTCTTATTGTGTAAGTCCACAAACTTCTGTAATAAGTTTCCTAACTTCTTACTCTTGGCTCCTCTGAAATCAAAAATATTAGTTACAGAATTGCTTAACCTCTCTGTTTATGTAGTTGAACTAGCTTGAGATTACTAAACTCTTCTTTAGCTTCTTTATTTCCATTATGACTTCACTTTTTCCCAAAACAGGTTAATATTAACCTTTTTTTGCTTCATTATGTATTTTAAAATAAAAGAAATCTATTGTATGTCCTGCTCAGGAATAGTTGTTGTCAAGAGTAGTATTTCCTCTCCCAACTGTCTGTAGTTGCTACCTTTATTACACAGGCCTCAGTAATATTTATCTTGCCAGTATCATTATTTTGTTTTTATCAGTGTCCTGTTCTGAGGGTTTATAGTAGACCTATGCCATTTATAACCAACCAACCAACCAACCAACCAACCAACCAAAAATACCCAGCAAAAACATAACAACTTTCCAGTGCCACCACAACAAATTATTTTAACCAAAATGGATTTTTCATGCTCAATTGTGATCTAATTAAAGCTTGTAGCAGCAGCTTCCAGAAACTACACAGCATCTCTAACTTCTTCTCTTTTCCATATTTTACACCAGAAGTTCTAGTTATTTCATTCTATTTTCAGAGTTCTTTGCATTAATGTAGATGTTAGTTATTTTCTGAGTTCATCCAATTTCCTAGCTGAATTAGGCAATCTTCTGTCTTCTATCCCTGACTTCTGCACTTAACACTCTCATGACTGTTCACCAGCTCCTAGATTACTATGCTTCATTTTCCATACCATTTTTTTTACCACTCCATTTATCAATTTTTCTCTTCTTTATTAAATGCAGGTAGACTGATTATCTGAGACTCTCTGATTTAAGAAAAAAAAAGTCCTGAGGGAAAAGCTTTGATCTTACATACCTGGGCTTACTTGCATGCTTAGAATTGACTCCATCTGCCAAGACTCCTTTTTGTTCATATGCCTCATCTCTCCTTCTGTTCAGCTTCACTATCTAGATCTGAATTTCCAAAGAACTGCTGCCTGCAGAGTCCACTTCTGAAGGGTTTATAATCCCAAATACCAATTTTAATAATCAAAATGAGTTTTTGCCGTCTTGCTTAAAAGTCCTGAAACTCCATTTGTGGTCAGATTCATGCTAGGGGGACTGTTGGACTAATAACACTCTTGTGTTCAATGACTTCCCATTTCTACGAATTTTGCCCATGTCTACTATTTATTCATGGTTTTCAGTGGGAATCAGGAAGTTGTTTGGCTGCACGTGAAGACCAGTCAATGGTTTTTTTTTTGCATTTTAATTCTTTACAGTCCACAGTCAGTATCGTAAACCTTTATTGTGTCTGAATCTGCTCAGTGGACAGGCCTCTTGATTCTTAATTTCTAACCACAAAGATCCAACTTTTTTAATGTCTTAGTGGACATGAGACTCTCTCCCAACTGTTTTATTCCTTTCTGAGGATCATTCTGCCTTCTAGACATTCTTATGTTTCCTATGTATCATCCTTTTGTTGCTTTTTATCTGGTTCATGATGGTATCTTCTCTTCCCCAAATTTTACTACCAAGATGAGCTTCCCTCCATTCTATGCCTCTTATTTTGGCAGAAATAAGGATACATTACTGCTACTGATCTGCAAAGGTAGTTTGCATTTTCCAGCAAATTCCCAGTCCTTCTCCTGAATGGTGCTAATTGAGAAAAAAAATCTTTTACCCTATCTCTGCACCTGTTGCCTTAATCGCTTTTCTGTGTATCTTTTAAACAAGATTTTACATTTTTACATTTTAGTCTTTCAATTTCCCTGTGTTTCACATAATGTTAACCACATTGGCTGTTTTAAAACCCCAACTAATAAAGTACTGATTTACATTCTAGTAATTAATGAAAGATTTTGATGTAAATAGCATCAAAACTATATTATTTATCCAAAAGTTGGGTTTAAACTTTTTATTTTTATTTCATTATTTCCATTGGCCTGCAAGAACAGTATTGAAAATAAAGGGTTTATTCAGAATTTTTTTTCTCTACACTTCTAGAAATCTTCAGGTGGTATTAAATACACATATAAAGGATCTGAGTTTTGCATTTTATCTATTTGTTTGAACTATTTTGTTAGAAGAAGTTATTTTCTCAAGACTGTAGCACTGATTAATTTAGAAGTGTCTTTTAGTGGGAAAAGCCATAAAACTACTCAATCATTAATTTTTCAATGAAGAAAGCAGCCATATACAAACTAAGGCTATTTTCATGTAGTCGTAGAGACCTATTTTATGGTTTAGTACTTTATTCCTTTATAGAATAACACTTTATTTTTTTAACAGATTAACATTATGCCATTACAGGGGAAAACAGAATTGGCAGCATAATGAAAGATTATTTTTCCATTATGTAGATACATTTATATTAACTCTTCACCTGTAAGTACTATGTTCTAATATTGAAAATAGGTTGTATCTGAAAAACCTGCTGATTTTAGTAGTTGTTTTTTCAGTTTAGTGAATTACAATGGATCATAGTATTAATTCTTTAAAATTATGTTGTCTTTCTTTGTGTTAATTATAATACGTAAATTTTAGACCAAGTTCAAATTTGCAATGGTGCCTTTATCTAGTTTGGACTAGAAAAATCAATAAATCCTTCAAATATCAAACTAGCTCACTCATGAAATTCCCCTGGTTTTTTGTTTTGTTTTGGGTTTGGTTTTTTTTTTGTTAGGTTTGATTTTAGGGGGTTTGGTTTGTTGGTTGGTTTTACTATACCAAATGCAAAAACACATATTGGTGTATCACGATTACTTCACAGATGGGATTTACCTAACACAGTGTCAGCCCATCCAACATCATCGTTATTTAGATTCCTCTGGTGGGATTTGACAAGTTTGTTTGTGGATACCTGTTCTGTCCAGCAGCTAAAAAGAAGTCAAAACCTTAGTTTAATCCAGACTCCTAATTTTGAGGCAGCTGGAAAAATTCCATTCCTCACCCAGGCATTTCACATAGGTACAGATACGAGATCTCAAGTCGTTAGATTGGTCTGATTATGACAGAAATATTTTGACATGAGTTTGAGATTCAAGCTAACTAGTTGTACACTTTGACTAAATCCATATTATTAGAATTTGTGATGAAAATGACAGTGTTTGAATGACAATTTACTACTAGGGTATGTAAAAATGCTGGTTTAAAATAACAGGCTGTAGAAAAATTTACTTTGGATTCTAGATATTATTTTGCATCCTATGTATGGTGTTAATGTGAATATTAGAAAAAGACTATTATGATTCTATTTGGGCATAAAATGTTCTCAAATTACATTTTTCTGAATATGCATTTGCAAATGCTGGAAACCTTTAACTCTTATTTGCCTGAAAATAAATGCTATTTTCTGTACACGGAAATCAACATAAGCAATATTTACATTGATGATATTGTAGGATGTTTTCTTTACAGAATACTCTAATTTGATTTCCCCTTACTGCTAGACAAATGATATGTCAAGGAATTTATGTTGTTTTGGTGAGACTTTTCTTTGAAATGATACCTAGACCTTGAGGAGTCATTTTAGCAATGCAGTTTAAGCTTTCAGAATGAGAGACATTCAGCTATACAGGGCTTGTGACTCAAAAGCAAAGCTTTAATGCAGTTTTCAGAGGTGATAGTCAAATTTGTAGGGCCTGGGCTGCCAGACCAGGGTTTGGAGTCTGTGGAGACCTTGTCGGGTTAGTTCTTTTTCCCAGGGCTGTTGCTTTAGCCTGGACGCTGCTCTGCACCTGAGAAAAGTGTGGGGTGTTCTACTGTGGAATTGAAATCACAAACTAATGAGTAGACTGTTAGCTTAATTCTCTGTACATGTGCTTTTCTTATGATACTGTCTGGTTTACACTGTTCAGGGCTATGACAGCTGGGATGGATCCTAGTTTTACTGACGTCAGTGGCAAAGTTTCCACGGTAAGTAACAACTAGAGTTTCCCAATCCTTGACAATGTTAAAGTACACGTGAACAAAAGCTTTACTTTTCTGCAGGTATGAACTAGTAAGAAGTAACTCCCCAGAGTAAGAGAAGTAGGCAGGAACGTGTACCACAGCCGTGAGTGCCTCAGGGCAGGCAGACACAGTACTTATAAGCTCTGGTGCTTTGTGAACGAGACTTGCTTTAAGCCAAAAGCTCTCAGGAAGTCAGCACATGGAACCAACATTTCAAGTGGTAACTGACTGAGAAAGTTTGTCAAGGTTGATGGCTGTGTTAATTGAAGTATATGTTTAAAAAGACAGAAAGTGTCTTTATATTTACATGTTTTGTTCACAAAAATAGTATGTCCAAAGTAATGAAACTCTTGCAAATATGTACAAAGAGACAATTAATGCTGGATGCATTGCATGAAAGCACCAGTTAGAAAGCTGATTTTCCTGGTCCCTTATCTTTAAAATGCAATGGCCCTACTTGAACATGACAAATGAGGACGAGACCCTGCAAAACAAGCCTTGTCTACTTCGTAGTGCTGATGTCATTGTTCAATTAATGAAAAGGATGGATTTTTGTTAAATCTCCACCGGCCTG